>LGAG01000135.1:102652-138333 GCA_001278395.1 Lerema accius
TTGTTTAAAAAAAAACTTTACTTTTATAGTTGATTTGTTGCCACTTTCAAACTATCATTATCAGTTTCTAGGTGGTAAAATTTAACAATTAATTAACATACAAATCTGGTACCTACTTTTAAACTTAGTATTGCGTCGTTATGTAAGCAAGTCAGTCTTCTATTAGTAATCAGTGATAATCAATAAATGATTAATGAATTTACACCAACATCAGACGTCAACCTTAATGTTATTTATGATATCACCAAGATGTTTATTTGGTCAAGCTCATAGTTTCGCATGCTTCATGAAGTTTTATTACATAACATTTAAAGATAACTAATTAAAACTGTGCTATTAGATAATACAAATATTGATTAAATCGTTTGTGGGAACTACGAAACTTCATTAAATATTATATCGGAAATGTAAAAAAAATAAACACGAGAAAACTAAAACGATCATAACAAGTAATTCAAAAGCCACTTTGAGAATAGAAATTGCGAGAAATAATAGTAGGTACTAAAGAGTTAAACACATTATGGATAGATGAAAATGCACGACAAAGGAAAGAGAAAAAAGTGATGCTTAAATTATGCAGTATGATTATGACAATGTAATGATTTTAAGATTATACCAAATAAACCGCAAGAACTATAAGATTGCACTAATAGCAATACAGAAATATAAGCCCATGTACAATTATACAATCATCAATTAAAATGATCACTAAATCCTTTTATAATTATACGTCCCATTTATTGTTCGTACTTTTCAGTTTAGAAAATGCCATATTTCCTCCAAATGACATTATAATTTGCAATGCGAGAAAACTTTCACACGACAAAAGTTATTCAGCATTAGAAAGCGTTCATTACAAAGGATGTGCGTCATATAAAACTCTTCAATCTGGCATTCTTCAAGGCAATCAGCGATCAGCATTCGACTAGAAAGGCTTTAATTTACTCCATCGCAATTCTTGCCATTACTAGCGAGTTATGCTCTGTCACGTTGATTCCAGTTATAATGGTAGTCCTTACCACGTCAAGGCTTTCTCTAATATTATTAATTGAGAACTAACAAGCGACTGGCGCCTGATCTAGCCCTGTTAATGAGATTACGAAGCCCAGATAGGCATCAGCCTTAAGTATCGCTTTTAAACTTATTAATAGGCAATCAAAGTCTAACGAGAGTGCTAAGATAGCTTGTTTGACCAAGACAGAGTAACTTCAGCGATGAAACATAAAAGGAAATGAGTTTTGTTAGCAACGTTTTCAGTTTTATGCTTACTCAAGTAAGGTTTATATTCTTTTGAAATTGTAAACTTTATTCCAAGTATTATTAGAAATAAAGCAATAATTGACAATTAATAAATATTTGTATTTAAGAGATTAATTTTATTACCTACCTTTGTAATTACATTTATATTCCATTAAAACGTACCTACTGTATAATAGAGATCAGCATGCATTTAAATGCATTAACTATATTGTGTTATTTATTGTTTTAAGTAATTATTACACAAAGAAAACAATAATATAGACTCGTTCAATATGCTTCGCCGGAAGATGTCAGTGTCAATGTTAAATTGTGTTAGTTTTTCTTTAAATTCAAATAATTTGTAACAAATATTAAAAACGCTTTCTCCACTCGTTCCACATGTAAACTTTGAGCATGTCGAATCTGAAACTATTATGTAACTGCTAGATTACATAGATGACTGTATCATTTCATAGTCAATAGTACAGCAACTAATAAAAGTTATCATGTTCTTTACAAGTAGAAAGCATATCACTTTTAAACTTAACATTTGTTCTATCGCCCGATTGTAATTTAAAACGGTGATCGACACTTGATTGGGAAAGTAATTTGGTGTTGCAACGGGGCTGCTTATGCAATGAGCTCGAAAGTTAATAAACAGCCCATGGACGTCTTTGTTTAAAGACTTTAAAGCTTTCCTTTCGTGACTGGCTCGTGAAGCTAACAGACACCAGCTAAGCATACTTTTCTTTGATTTGAAATGCATTAAAAGATTACTGCTATAATCCTTCTTAAATAGACACTCGCTTGTGACAGACACGCGTTTCTTGATTATATTATGACAAGTCTACCGTTGTTTGGTTGCTGTTCCTCTGTTTTGCATTCGTTGACTTTGAATTTGCTTGTTATTTCAATCAAAACTTCATTTGAAGTTTGAGTCGGTTCCAATTTTGCTTCTATTAAGTTGTCTCATACTCTTTCTAAATATCAATTCAGCGTATGATTTGAAGATATGCTATAGGTTCCTACACAGTTCCTACGTCCACGGCAATGTTTCATTCGGTCTATTTTTTGCCTTGCAGCTTCATTCTTGTTAGAAACTGGATCGGAATGGGCTATCCCTTTTTGGCATGCTTGTGGTCAGCATTTTCGGAATCACTTTCAAGCACTCCATATTCGGAATTCAATGGCTCATGAATTATCCCGGACGGTGGTTTTCTTTTGAGTTCAGCTTTTTGGTGCTCAGATAATACTGGGATACAAGTCTGAGTTTTGCTGCATAAGCATGGACTTCCTAAAGTGTAACCTTTTGTTCAGTATCACTTTTATTGAAAAGAAGGAGAGCTCTTGAAAACGGAATATTTACTTTGATCAGAAAAAGGTAAAAAAACTTGCGTTGTTATCCTGTTATTAATTTGTTTTTTCTATGAAATTACCTTATTTATTTTCTAATTTTTAATTGGCACTTTTAAAACTTGCCAATAAGGACATATCGTGCAAAACATGTAAAATTATGATTGCCATATATTTATCTCGGTTCCTCTTTGGTTATAAATTATCGCATTCTATTATCCTTCGACACAATAATTAGAGATCACGTAATTTATTATCACTGATAGATAGATAATGGTCAGAAACGAACAGCGATTTTGTAGTGTGAGAGCGGTTAATGACCTTTACAACGTTGTAAATACTCATGAGTATAAATACGGCTAGAGTGATGTTGCGGTACAGCTTATGTCAATTCTAATCAATGTTTAATCGTACGTAATCGTTATAGTAATTGCAAATCGACGTCGGGCGAGGTTCACACTTTAATTACATTTCTATACATCTTTATTTTTTGTTGCTTTTATAAATTGTGACAAAATAAAACATCTTTGTATTAAATTACGAGCTAACTCAAGGACAGATATAGGTTATTTGAGCTCTAAATGTAACCTATCAGTTGTTTTTTACTTTCGTTTCCAATCGTATCATTCTGCACAAATTCGTAGTCGTCGTCGAAAATCATAACAGGTCCACAATTGACATTGGGATTCTTAGAATTATATCGGTTAAGACCAAACTTCATTGTATGTGTATATGATTTGTTTTTGTTTCCTACTAAAATCTACTTCAGCAATTTATATATGACACTTAATAGCCAACGATTCAATTTATTAATTACATAGATAACTGTTTTTTATTTCTTTACGGTATAATGCAAGAATCATGTTAATTGCACTGGAGGCCGCATAAAATATACTGGTACTTAGTAATAAAAAGCTAGTGGGTAGGTTTGTGGCATCGGTAAAGCAACTTGGCCTTTTAAGTTGCCGAGAAATGCAATGTGTGGACTATGCCTCGATTTATTTATCGTCTTGAACTCTAAAATAGATCCTTGAAAAGATAATAAACTTTTCATTCCCTGTGCGCATAAAACTTTAACTGTTTTGCTTGTTTTCTTCATGCTTAGTAAGTTTTAATGTTTTGAGGTTATGAGGATAAGATGGTTTAAGATGAGCGTCCATTAATAACTATTTGAAATAAATAAAACTTGTTTTAGAGAATACTAGTCAAGTCTAAAATGTTCACACCTATATTCACAAATAAAGAAATTTGAATTTTGAATTTGAATTTGAATTTGTGTTTTTAGTAGAAGTTATTAGAATTAGCGTCATCGAGATACTTTGAGATCTATCAATAATTTTACTATTACTGGTCTGGTGAGAAAAAAATATATTTTAAAGGAAATAACTTGAAACGGTAACACGACGTATCTATTCACAGGTTCTGTAAAGATGAATGCATGACTTTATATTCCACTCTGTTTTAATAGTAAAACAAAACAAGATGCCCTAAAAGGCAAAACACGAATGATAACCCATCTTATAAGAAAAGGCATCATTCGCTACTGAGGCTCTGACAATCACATCACTAATCGTCCCACCTAAATCCTAACTACATCGGTAACAATGATTGTACTGATTTACAATCGACTCAAACAAGTACGCTTTGAGGTCCTAGATAACATCAAATCGCATTATGCCCACCTAACAATGTCTAAAGGTTCCAAAATGGGCACCTCAGTGTAACAAGCGATTTACGAGTAAGTATAACAACGACATTCCCACGGCCGTATCTGGTCATTCCGCGTTCAGGTTAACTTACAATTAAACTAAGACTAGTCTCACCATTGGCGGATAGCGAGACCAACAAAGTAGTATCAATATATACTATAGAAGCAAGTAGTAAAGTTAATCACAAATAAACTGAGAAGTAAAAAACAGATAGAATGAATAGACCTGTCTGAAGTAATAAAAGGCTTTTTACACATATTAGTCACAAGGTAAATATGTCGACTTGGAAAAATGCGACTATATTTAGTGTAGTAGCTAATGTATCGGCGTTTTTTGTAGTACAATTTGTTGGTATTAAAAATAGACGGAGAGTAGTGTTTTTTATGTATGTTTTTAGCATGATTTACATTCCAAACTGCTTGACGGATTTCAACTCATACAGTCTGATTCATCACCATTCTGGAATTCTGGAGTGACAAGTAAAATTGTGCGAGTGACCCTCTCGCCAAATTTTTGACAGTTGAGTTTTTCAAAAATGATAACAACTTTCTGCCTTAGTCAGCAACTTATTCCTAATCTTTGGTGTTGTTAATAATATCTACTACCACGTGGCTCCCGTTCCAGTTCGACGGCTAATTCTTTAGACAAACTTCAATATTCATCTGTGAGAGATTCGAAAAACAAGGTTACCACAAGTGAATTGTAATCTGTTGCACGGTCAAGGCTTACTCGAGTGAAAGGCATAGTTAAAAGCTACGGTCTTATGCTTTTCGTCTCAACTGCATCTTTTGATAAACTTAACTATCTGCACAAAAGGTCTTGTTATCAAAATGTAATGGTACATGTTAATGGAGATGATAGCTTCTTTGTATAAAGGCATAATAATTGCTAATTTTTCATATACATTTTGTGGCACTTACAACGTTCTTTGCCTTATGCAATTATTTCAATGTCATCATAACGTTGTAACTAGTTTACTGCTAGTAATTTTTAATTCTAATTTACCCATTCCATTTATAGATTTCTAAAATACGTTTGTAATTTAGACTTCATTCTGTTAGGCCAAAAGCTCATCTTCTATTACAATACATTTAACTGTAAACTGCATTAAAGTATTGTACACTTCTAGGTCTTCAAAAACAACGTATAAGTCTTATTGCTATTTATAAAAAACAAATTTAAATAATATTTCACCTTTGCGTACATACAACATTGGATTTAAACCATCCACATCTTCATCCCAAGCCGCTCTAAGTAAGAATTTAGAAAGCAAGGTTTGAACTAATTGATGTCGCAATTACACTGTTTTCACTCCACAGCTTATCTTTACTGGTTTACTACCCTCATTAACAGATATTTATGTACGTCCACTTAACAAGTTGTTGACAGTAAGTATATATGTTCTTACGCGTTTTACTGCGCCAAAAATTTGTAATCAGTACCTATAATAATTATTTCTGTAATGTGATTAAAGATGATTAAGTTCTCTTTCGTTAAGTGAGCTGTTAGTTTCTAAGACGAAATAAATGGTTTGACTTTGACTTTTATTTTGATATGACCCGAAAATAATATGTGTTTGTCATTTTTAATTATTTGACTACATATGGCGCAATGGTTACCATGCTGAATTTTCTTTCATTTGATTTGGTTTGGATTCCCAAAAAGTGGTGAATGATCAATTAAATGTCCTATTCTTGGTTTGGGTGTGGGTTATTTGTCTATTCAATCCGACTCTAGTTTATATAAGTATATAGTTGTATAATGGTACAATAACGTCTACAATTTGTTGTGGCTATTGAACGGCGCATACCATCCCTAATTATCCGTATAATAATAGTCTACGAGTACCAGCGCATCTATAACTACTGAACTACTTTCATAGTAAAAACAGATTGTACTGACCGGCTAATACTGGCGTTAAAGGTGTTGATACATTGGAACGAACGGAAGTTTGTCTATGAGTGTCATGAGTACTCGAAATAATTTGATCAAAGAACAAAAGATAACTTGAAAAACTAAAAAACGTCTTTTAAAAAATCATTCATATAGAGGTATACCGATCAAAATCATTATACTTGTCTTCCGTATTCGGGTAAAAAAGAACAGCAATAACTGTATCGACTATTCTGCATTTACTAACTTTCGCAATCCCTTTACTAAAGAAAAAATATTTTCATGTGAAAAAAAGGATGCACTGTGTCATTTGTGAAGACCAAATCACTAATGTTTTGTCTAAAAGTGTTTGCCTTGCATGCGTGGCCGTGCATAATGACGTCGGTATATGCACTCATGCCACCGATCTAATGTATCGGCACCCTTACAGTCGCGTTATCTTTGAAGTTTTATTTCCTGTTACCATTTTGGGTCAAGCGTTACCATCGAGTGATGCAACTATGTTTGTGATTCCAAGATATTTTTATAGATATGGTTTGATTTTGGAAGTTACGAGTTTAATGCTTGACAATGTTTTGATAGGAAGATAGTAACTTTATTGGTAGTTTTAAGTAGTTATCTATGATGTTTTCCACTTCCCTTGAAGTGACCGTGTTAGAAAAAATAATTTTAAAGTTTGGAGACAAATTATGATTGACTTTTATTGGATTCTATTTTGCAAACGAGCTTATAATGTCACAATCCCCTGCCGCCCATAGATGTTTGTGTTCGAATATATACTATGCTGTATATGTACTATATTATGTGTACCTACTATAGAAGGAATGATTTTGGGATATCTACTTTTTATCAGGGAAAGGCAGACTACTATTAGATAATATAATCTTTTCGCAAAACTCTACTGCCACTCTAGTCTGTAGGCATGGGATTGGAATACGTGTTCTATGTCGCCCGAATAAGGTTGAAAGTTTTAAAATATAAATTTTGAATTAAAGGGTGCTGATAGTTACTGGAAATGGTTCATGTTAATCACACATGGTCGATGGCCGTGTCACCCTTCAAAGGAACATAATTATGACATATGCCGCGTGCGCATCTTTTTATGTTTAGTTAAATACATATAATAATATACTTACACTCCTGATCGTTTTGTTCTGGATATTATTATATACTCCATGTTCCTTACGTTAACATTTACCCTTTTGTAAATGGAAAATTAAAAAACATTAGGAGAAAATCAGTGACAAATACAAATAGTGCAGTATATGTGTTTAATATACAGTTTTTACGTACGTATTATATTGTTACACACATATACGTGCGTAGATATAGGTAATAGGTATATAGGCCCTATATTTAGTAATACTATGAAATATATTTCAAGGTTAATTTATATTATCAAGGGTTAACGTAATTTGGTGTCTGTTGAAATGTGAGGAAACACAGGTCATATTTAAAATAAATAATAATAGTTCCTTCAATTCTCATTGATATAATACGAATCTTTTACATTATCAAAACAATACCAACTTCTTACCAACTAAGGATTCCTCTTTTTACCCTTCTGCGGTAGTAGCAGGGTAATGTTTTTTGAGCAAATGTGAGTCCATTTATTTGGCATGCTTAGTAAAAGCGGCTTAAGGGATTATAACATAAAAGGTATCATTGATTTGTCCCTATTGTGGGAGAGACATAGGCTACAAAAATTTTGTCCCTCTCTCAAACTTTAGAAACCTTGTTTCTTTGTATTGATGACTAATAGTTTATAAATCGTGTACAAAAAACCATGTCATCGACTCTTTAACGCAGTAAAGATACGAAAGTAAACACCATAAGCCCAGATTTCGTTACAAAGTTATACAATTACAGTTTTAATACTTAGATACGATTTCAATAAGTGAAAGCTTGCGAAATTGCAGGGTTCCGTAAATACTTTACACTTATTACTAGATTTCCCTGCTAAAGGTCTGTGAATACAATTTATTTTGGTATTAAATACATCGAGTTTCTCCACACCGCAGGATGTCAGCGGTTTCTGGCAAGTTCTAATGAGTGAAGCGGGTATGATAAGTCTTTCTTAATTGCTATAAGTTCACTAAACTTATAACTTGACAATTTCTAATCTTTATTAAATATACCTTGTGTCGCATAGTGTTAACAAAATTTTGAGGTAACATATTGTTTATGTTACACCCTGTATAAAAATCTTGAGTAAGTATTTATGTTTGATACTGGATTTTTCGTACACGGTTTTTACCGTTTTTTGATGATAATACAAAACAAAGTAATTATTAAGTTAGCTACAGAACATGGTGGGTCAAGTCATTTTATGACCATAGTGACGACTAGAAAATGACACTGTTATTTTTTTAAACTATTGAAAATGTCATATTGATACTATTTAACGTGCGACATTTAGTCATATTGTCGCATCACTTTCGCAGTTACAGACGCCTAGGTGGCTAGTTGTTTGTCTATCCATTTGCATTATATTAAATTCACACCTTCTTAAAGGCTGCCTTACTACAGGCAGTTCTAATGCACAATTTATTGTAACTGCGGCATAGTGTAGCCTATTTCTACTAGTTAACGGTGCGGCGTAAACGATGCGATGCCGGCGGTCAATTTATGGTTAGATATCGCGTTTGCTGATGGCAATGCGAGCTTTCTGGCGTGAAGCTTGCTGCTTCAATTGTGTGCGAGTCTTTATTCGATCGTAGGTTATATGGGTTAGAAAATTTTAAGCTGCCTGTAAACGATCAAATGCATGGCAGGTATGTTTTTAATCAAAATTTCAGACTAACGTATTTTTCAAACATGATCCTGTCAACCTTTCTATTCAAACTCAAAAAGATTGATAAGTTGTTTGATCGTCAGCGGGCTTCGTTAGAAATTAGAAAGCCTTTTTTGTAGAAAGGTTTGTAAGCGATTTAACGTAGTTAAGTACATTACTTCTGTTGTTAATTCATTCTTATTTAAAATCGCCAAAAGTTTACTAGCCTAATGATATGATTTCTGATTTGAATCTCAAAGCAATCTATAAAATTTTGACTTGTCATTATGCCATGGCGCTATTAGAAATAGGAAAGTAAATAACACACATACTAGTATTTATTATTTCCGCAATAAGCACGTTAACACTAAACATTTATCGCTGAAGACGGCAAAGGATTATTAGTTCTGCGGCCTTTCATCGTAAAATGTAATTTATTCAGATTCATCTGCGGTTTTATGCGAAGGAGATGCGGTAATATTACAACGGTCTGATGATTTGTGCAATTGTCTATTGTATTTCTAAGATGCTATTAATGTTACGAAGAGAATTTATGTCATATTAATTGGGAAAATTTTACTGCTCATTTATAGGGTTAAGAATGATAATTACTATAAAATATATGTAGAAATAATCGACCTACGCCTTTATTAAAGCTCTTTATATTTTAGAATAGTTAAGATGTGATAGATTTGTTAAAATAAATAAAAGATACATTTAATTCTGTATTGTTCTTCGGAGAAATTATGCAAAATTATGCGAAACATATTTCAATTTCAATATAAACATAATCACTGTTAAAAATGCATTTAGCATCGAAAAAGTTTACGACTTTCTTTCTTTACAATCTGTGTAAAAAATTAATAATAAAAAGTAAGTAGGTAAGTACAGCGTTAATTCGAAGACAATTTCACGCAATTTCTACAGTAAAATAATTACAAAAGCTCATCAATTTCTCTCGGTTGTCTTGTAAAGTTTTTTTGCGCCGATATAAATTCCTGCGAAAACAGATGGCATAATTTTCTTTCCTCGCGACTTGGGGTCATGTCGTGAATGACACCGCCAATAAAGTTTGAAGAGCATTGTTCCCAACAAATTTATTAGCAACAATACTGCCTTATAACTTATAGGGTTGGCAAAACTGTTAATTTTATTATTATATATTATTAAATTTCTTTTAGTTAACACTTTGCTGTACCACCCTAACTGCGTCGTCGCTTGCCATCAGGTGAGATTGTGGTCAATCACTAACTTATAAAAAGTAAAAAAAAACGCAAAAGTTAAAATAAAATGTATTGTCTGCTTCTTATTGTTTCGTTAAAATTTCATAATTAATTATTAAAAAATCAAAATTAAAAGTTATATAGAGGCAATTACGTAGACATTATTTCGAATATGAGTTATGTAAACCGGTTGATATATTCAAATCCTACAAGTAATCAAAATTGAGGGCAGTGGTATATATTAGGCATTTATAAGATTAAGAAGATATTAGATACTCCAAGTGGATTATCTTAATTTATTCTGACTATTAAGCTACTGATTTGGTGTACGACTTGCCAATATTGGGAATACGTTTTCATAACATTACCTTAAAGTGTCATAATCGTTTAGCTTTTTAATAACATAGTAGAGAAACTTACAGAAGATATTACAAACAATTAAAAAAAATGCAAGACTTTTTGTATAGTTTTAAGAACTTTTTTAATTATAATAAATACTAATAGTCTTCACTCACTTGTTTAATCTATACTTAAATCCAAACACGCAAAAAAAACCAAAGGACAAAAATTTTTGTCTCTAATATTAATAAAGTTGAGATGATATTTTTTCCGAATCGACAACCCTATTACTGACCGGTCGTGGAAATGAAATAATGGACGAAAGCACGCATTCGCCACACTAGATCCCGCGGCTGATCGCAGATTGTAACAGTATATTGCTGTCTAATATTATAACTTTTAATGCGTTTAGTCGGGCATTTAGCGGAATGTTTCTTCAAGTGGGCCTTCCTTGAGATAGCGGTGACATGAGCATAAATTAATAAGTTTAGCTTATCTTATGCTTACAATATACTAGCGTTCTACTGAAGATTGCCTCTATTTAACTTAGGAGATTTTAAATAGAGTGGTTTAGAATAACATGTATATTTTATTGTTTTTAAAAACAAGTGCTAAGTAGTTTATTTTTATTATTTTTTTGTCTAAGCTTTTTCTATCCTAAACCCCAACCCTAGTCAAGATGGAGGAAGAATAAAAAAAAAATGAATTTGTCTCAGAATTTTTGTCGAAAAAAATTGTGTAGGTACTCGATTCTTTACCAATGTAAAGGAAAAAACAGGAAAAAACACAAGTACCGTAATAAAACGCTGTTTCTATATAAAAAATAAAACTAGCATGAAACCAAAAACAAAGAAAATTATCCACATTCCAGTACACAGACCCGACCTTTTACACTTCATTCTCCATTCTCCATTACCCATTCTCCATTAATTCTCCTCGCTCTAAAGTTAATCAAAGATTCATTAATAATAATTGGAAACTAGATAAAGTGTTTCTTATGTATTAGATCTTCTCTAGCCGTGATAATGGCAAGTGTCTTTATAACCGTGGTCGAAAACCCGTACTGAGGCACGATTGACCTCATTATAGCAGACACACGAGCCTACTTTCGCATACTATACGCTGCGTTTTACGCTTTAATTATAAGCTTTTTTAAAAATTTAACTTGATAAATACACCGACTAAAAAGGAAGACGGAAGAAAATAATCAAAAAATTTTTTTTTTAACATGAAAAAAAAATGTTTTCGTACTTTGTATGAGAAATAGTTTGTATTATGAAAATTCTTAAACCTTTAGTCAATATGTTCGAAGCAAATGGTGACATTTGTTATCTTTAGAAACGATGTAATTAACGCATTAAATTCAAAACTATTTTTTCAAAAGTAAATAAAAATTAAGTAGTGAATTTGTATAATACAGATTTGCTGATATTTATACTTTTATCACACCAAATTAAAATAAAAACCTTGTTTAACAATACGTTACTCAAATGCGGTAACGCTCAAACTACATATCCGTGAGTTTACAATCGTCCTATTATCACCTTGCAAGTGTAATGTCAGAAGATCTTTACGCAATTTATAATTATGACTTTCTTACACGAAACATGTGACCCTGGTCACCACGAAATAATTCTCTCCTTGTATCATTGGCTTATTTTACAGGTGTGGTTTTCGACACTTGATTGGATAATATTTACTGTATTATACATTAATAAGATATCTTTATATTTACTGCTTTTAATCCAAAATTCATCACCATAAAGTTTATAACTTTGCTAACTTAAATAATAAAACGTTATTCCTTATATCGTAAAAATCACTGTATCATATAGCGATATTTATCAATACAAATTACTCGTAAAAATAAGCTGCTAAAAATAAGTCGAGAAAGCTCCATTGATACCAATTTAATTGAAAGAAAACAAAACTGTATGCTCATTATTTTATTTGGGATCTTTCTCGTTGCGTTCATTTTTTGTTGCTTATAGGGTTGTCACTTATTATTTGGGACTTAATGCCGTTGTTAACAGTTCGTATGCTTGGGACGTATATTTTAACGGAGAATAGTACACACGGTCAAGATAAAAGATTTATAGTTAAATTATTTATTTGGTCTTAGGAACTAACAGTTTACTTTTATTTCAAGTTAACAAAAGTAAAAACTTAAATAAATATTTACGTTATTTAATAAAATGAAAAAAGAAATCGGCATCCAATCCGTTGGCAATTTCTAACCGTATCAAACATGATACAAAACACGAGTCTTTATTTCCTTTTATTTAATTTATAACATCACTTACTAGGCACTAACAAAATTTCAAAATCAATTAATTTGAATTTAAAGATTAATGAAACCTGCACTTTTTAAAATCATTTTTATGAATTTTAAAATTTTTGACAGCCCTACATGAACAGGTAGTAAGGTTGACCAGTTCCAGTGATCCTTTTTGTGCCGCTAGAGGGCTTCTCAAATGACGGGTCCTTTACATCCTGAGAGAAAGTATTCACTGTTGTAATAATAAATTGCTATTAAATAACCAAGAATATTATGAAATTAGCACTAATAACATAACAATGTTGATATATCACTAAGCAATATATTTAAAAGTTAGTGCAATATTTAGACATGCAATTAATTTGGAATGTGAAAAAAGGGCTTTTTAGAGTCGAAACAAAATTTTGGTTCTTCGTGATTTAAAAAAAAGAAACTATAATAATATATTCTATAAATATGGCACATAATAAAAAAAAGATATAAAATGTCAAAATGTGTTTTTTTTCACACTTTTACAAGCACCAGCACATTTTGAACTGCTGAATGTATGATTACAAAAAAATAACTTGAACTCGCTTCTTAGGTAGTGAACAGGAGATTGTCCTATCTTCCATCTCTGTCAGTCACACACAGCGAGAACGAGATAAAGAATCAATTCTCGCCGCCCACGGGACGCTTCCCACCCGCTGGCCTGGATAATCGTGTTTCAATTAATAATATCACTATACAACACTATGTAAAATTATTACAAAGGTAAGATAATATGAAGTAATTCTATTAATATAAATGAAGTTGATTTCAATCAATTATGAGAAATTAGTAACTATAACTGACAAATTTTGTTGTTTCTAAATGATTTACGGAATTTGGAGAGCACGTTCATATAGACCTTGGTTACAAATAGGATTACGAATTTTGGTCTCATAATTTTAAGTTAACTCATGATGAAGTATGTTCGTTTTGTAGAATATGAAAAATTAGGGCCAAAATGATAACTGGCACTAACACTTTAACAATAATAAACAAAAACATCGGTAAACATGCTGATATTGCTCAACATTCTACTGTTTCGGAACTTAAAAGCGGTACGCAAGATTTCATTGACATAGGAGACGAGATGCAATTTACTCTTGACTTTATCAAGATGACGGTATAAACAAATCAAAAAATAGATTGGGCAACACCATATTTAACTATAGCTTTACTTAACAATTCACGCCAAAAAAGTCCACGTGATGAAACACTCACACCCCAAGTGATAAATTACTGGCATCAACAACATTTGCATAATTTTAAAATTAAAAACATGGAGCAAAATTATTCGTGTCCAAAAACAGTGTTTATTTTTTTACCAGCAAATGTCACTACAGAATACTTTTGAGTTTTTAAAAATATTTGTTTATTTTTTATTTATTTTTGTTTATTTCATGTAAAAAACGTGATTTTTGTTCTTTTAAATATATTTTTTTTAATTTGAATTCATAGAATAACAGGTTTTATTTACGCAGCACGTAATATACCAATCATAGTAATTATTTAGTAATGCAATAGTCACATGAGGGGATCAAAGTGTGACTAGCCGGTATTCGTAGTCGACGCAATGTTTTACCATAAATGTTTATTGGTCACGAAACTTACTTTCACTAAGATTCCCTATCAAATTGTATTCAGTGCCTAGTAAAATGTTTTACACTTTATTATTTTGAATTTACCTGTAGATATAAACTAAAATCTAGTATGCATTGGAAAATATCCAAAGCCAAAGTTGAAGAAAATTAAAATAACGACACAATTTTAAAATTAGTTAGATATTAGATGGCCGAATAAACTTCGATTCGCAGACAGAATAACGATCTGATCGCTTCATAAAACAAGTTATCGAACTCCCAAAAAAAGACGAAACCGGGATACAAAAACTTATACACCTGTCTTTGTATCTATACCCGTATTCGATGAACCCTCAGTTGAGGGTCTCTAAAAAAAAACATATGTTTTTTGCTCAACCGTTATTCCAGCTGACAAATTAGCATAAACTCAATGTCAAAATGATTAGTTCAATTTGTATGACCATCACTTTCAGCATGACTATAAAGTGTAATTGTTTGATGATTTTGCAAGCATCTCCTTTGAAACTGTTTTGGGCGACCTCAATCATATTGACGTTTATTCGGATTACATGAACAAATTCATTTTTGGAAATGCCATTGACAAATTTTGCAACGATTGCTACTATTCAATGATATGTTGGCCTTTCTAAACACTAAATCAAAATAGCAAAACAGATGGTGTATAAGAAACTCTTGTAAGCAGTACTTGAATGTGTTTTTGAATGAGACCGGCTGTTTCCGTGCCATGAACGTAAGTTACATCAAAAGTGCTCTAAGGCTTTCAAACAACTTTGACTCGTGAAGCACAGGTAGTTACGTCCATAATTCTGTGCACCTTAGTAAATTTGATAACAAAAGCTGTGTAAAATGCACTTGAGTTTAGGTTCATTGCACTTCGATACGCTAATTTAACGAGTAAACTGCTATGAGTGATCGCAGGTAGGAGTTTGTTTGGTTTGTGAAATCTGTTATACTAAGTTTTCTTTCCATACAGGTGAAAGTTTTTATCGTAGACGTAATTTCTAGTTCAGATTTGATACGAAAATTAACAAATATTATAAATTTCTCAATTCCTAAAGACCACAGAACTAATAATACTTTTGTTCCTTTAACTTTTTACCCTAACGCAGTCGTGGGTTTGTTTTATTGTTCCTTTCTTAGAACAGTCATTTGCCTGGTATGGTATCCTTTGGTTCAGAATTTGTAGTAAACTTTCAAAGTAAACAGCATCGAAAGTAAACATTGGTTCTAATATAGCATGTATTTCCTCTGATATGTGTTTCCATGCCATGTTCAGAAAAGTTAGACAACCATATGAATCGGTAAAAGCAGCGTCAATATTTTGGTAACAAATTAGTATACCTGTACTATTTTAAGCGCGCTGGTTAGTATTTACTTAGGCCCCATGATATTAATGCATTGTTTTAAGACCAACTGTTGATTTACGTGTTGTTAGAGTGCAATGCAGAGGTACCCATGGTAAATCGTAATATTTTTGAAGCACTTTTGTTTTAAAAAGGCCAGATATTCGGTTTATTTATAAAGCTCATCATATCATTATTAAAAAAATATTAATAGTTTTACAAAACAGTAACGCCACGAAATTTTAACAAGTCATTATGCCATATTTATAAGCTAATAAAACCACCAAATAAAATGTTTATAAAGCGTTAACATCAACGTATGATGTGGAACTGTCATCTTTAGTGAATGAAATAGTGTTATTATGATTTGGACTGTTGCCAAAAGAGATTGTCAAAGGTCAGGGGATTCTTCGTACATAAAGATCTTGCCAAAGCAACAAAATTTAATGTGGTGATCACTTCTTACTAACGGATGGTTTCTGGATATTTGCCAATGAAATGAGGTAGGTCAGGTTTACGATTTCATTTCTCTCAGATTTTGTTACTTGCATCTGTTTTTGTAATCATTAGTTCGTCTGGCGTCTGTCTAGCTACGAATGAAATTAGTTTCACACATTCTTCAAACTTCCAAAAACTATTCCAGTTAAATTTTATTCTATGTTTTATAGTCCTTCCACTACAATACCTTTTGCAACTGGGATTTTACATTAGCTTACAATCTCTTTTGACTGAGCCGCCGGGGTATAGATACTTAATTTCAAAATTCCATTGGCATTGAACGCGTGATCTCCAACGGAAATTGCACCCATGTGCATTTGAACCCACCCGCATTTTTGCAGAGGTCATTGTTCGCCGTGACCCTATGATCTTTACCCTGTAAGCTATGCAATATTTCTTTTATGAATTACTATTGTATAAAATCACCAACAATATTATACCTAATTGTAACTATAACATCATCAAAATTAGTTTCTGCATGAGATTAAAAAAATTGCCTCTTCCTAATTTTAAGCTTCCGGTAACTTGATGACATCCTCTTTTAAAACAATACTGTCTCCTGCCAATGCTGTGGCTTTTTTGTTATTTTGTTAAGCGTCGCTTTATTGCACTTCTAAGACTCGAGAATATTTCAAGAGCTAAGGGCTCATCGACGACTTAATAAAATTTCTTTTTTAGTTTTATCGACCACACAAGATTGTCATCGACTACCATGCTCAAAGGAGTCAGTGTTAAATTTGAACTGATTATCTATTGGATTACAACCCTCTTATGTCCTTTGGTATTTCAACATTTAGATAAACTTTTCGATAAGAAGACATTAAAAAATAAATTTTTAGTTAAATCTTTGTTAGTCTTTGAGATTTGTAAGAAATAAAAGGTTTCGTGGTGCTAAGTTTGATAACAAATAGCTTCCAAACAAAGAAAAAATAAGTCTGAAGGATGATGACGTAAAAATTATAACAAAAACAGCACAACAAAGAATTCTGTAAGGTCGTGAACAACACCTATTAAGCTACTAGACGGAAACTAGGTAATGTATTATTCTTTGAAGAAAACAAGTTTATACGTGTTTCTTTACAAAATGCAATGCTATATGATTGATAAGGCAATATTGACGTAATTCAAGGTCCGCACAAGAATGACCACTTCTATAAATGGTTGTTCATATCATGACATGGTTCTGTTTGTAAGGGTAATAAATGATAAACTTCTCTTGGTATAGGTATATGTGTATGTGCGAGTAATTGGTATTATTAATCATAAATAGCTGTCATTGAATAATGTTGAGATAATTATGTTTAGAACATAAATACTATGGAACGAACTAAAGCAATTTTAATTGGTTTAAATTAGGTAAATATTACTTTAAGTAAACAGACGTAATAACAAGTTTAACAAGAGAAAAAAAGGTAGCATAGCTATATAAATGGATGTGAAGATTTACAAAAACTAAAATCCTTGCTTGAACCAATTTCGAATGGGAAATTGACGATAGACTTTACCACTAAAGAGTGTACAACGATATTGACATAAATACTACTAACCTTTTAGTCTACACTACATTCAAATGGGTCGCGTACGTTGTAGATAGCAGACAAAAAATATATGAACAAACACCGACCAACGGCTGCTACCCGAGCGACCCAACGAGGTAAGAAATCAAATTCAATCGACAGGCAACATTGAAATAAAATAGAATAATCCATTTATTAGCCTTTAAATTTTACTTTATCAAATAAAATCCATTTCATTGGAAAAAGCCTAATCTGAGCCATTACCTATATCGATGTAAACGTCTCTTTAAGAAGTTATTATCAATATGTCCTCTTGAACGTCGTTCGGCTCGGTGAAAGCTTATTTGAGAGGTTTTACAGCGTGTAATGGCTTTAGCGTTCGCAATTTAACTATACTTAGATTTAAAACGTCCAATGTCCAGTACGATTACTTACTTTACTCAGTAGATGCGGCGGCACAAATAAATCATAATAAAACTAAAGTCGATTAAAACAAATGCTTGTATATCAATATTATTTCAAATTACGCCCACATTCGAGCTCCGAGGTTTGTTTATAACACTGTTGAATAACTGTACCCGCCTGCAGGCGTATTATGGCTTCTTGCAACTCGTATCTTAAAACTTGAATTAAATAAAACTCAAGTACTTACATACTTTTCCATGCTGTGAAGCCGCCAGTTACAATCAGAAGCAATTTATCGCTCGATCATACGACAAGATATTTTTGACTCCAATAAATTTAACATTACATACTTATCGAAACATATAGCTGATAATAAATTAGACTCCAACGTGTGGCAGTAATTAAATTAATTATACTGCCAATAAAAAATAAGAATGTTCTATAAAAAAGAACTGGTTTTAATTGGCCCTCCGAGGGTTATCAATCCGTGATATTAAAATTATGCAAAAGGAATTTGAATCTTCTTGGAATTGAAATAGATAAAATATCTACAGCGAAGATAGAATATTTTAATTAACTTACATATATCAATATTCAGTAATATAAAGTCATAATGCAGAACGTTATGGCTAACGGTGTTAGACATACATCACAAAGAAAGAATTTATAAAGAAATTCACAAAATTATATGGATGTCTTTTGGATTTTACGTCCTGTCGTACCCATTGATCATCATTTGCATACTAATAGAAATTAGAATATAGTAGATGTATACGGAAATAATAAGGTTCATGCAAATCATTGATTACATATGGATATAATTATTATGAATGCACTTAGAATCCTATAATAATCTCGACTTGTAATTACGAATAATATGGCACCCAATTATGTCTTGTTGAGGATATTGCTATAATTCAGTACCTTTGTTGCATTAGTACACAACATAGTGTTTTAATCGATAATATCATTTTTTAAATCTGACAATCTCTTTCTTAGCGAGAAAAGCTTCTTTAAATTTAGATGTTGAATAACGCACTATTAAATTTTGCCTTAGAATGGATCGTGATTACCTTATAGTGCGTTTTCTTTCAAAGGGCATAGATAATACTCCCATGGCGTATCACATAAACGGGTAATAACCCCTACCCTTTCTAAGCCTATTATCTAGACAGAGACAAATAGACAAGCCTGTTGCACTTTGAAAATGTAATTGATTTAAATCCAGATTCCAGAATTTTTGCTGCTGATATTTTAACACTGAAAATATACTTTAAAAAATCTGCAACGTTGAGTGAGCTTTATATCTTGACGTCGGTATTAGATACTACACAATCTATAACTAACATAAAACACTCGTAAGCAACAAATTCTGTGCAAGATCTTTCGGTATTACCATTTATAAGCATAAATTAAGTAACATCTATATCAAGTATCATTAAAATTCTATTAGCGTAAAAATAAACAATTGAAGATATTACTTCCTTGACAGCGCAATGTCGCGTGGGCTTTGATTCCAGCTTCAGTGGATCATCTGAGTCACTATGGTATGGTAAGACTTATGCTATCTTAACAAATCTATGATGAGTAATTCACCCCCACGTATGATCCAAATCGTTTATGGCGTTATGATCATTAAAATGAATTTCAAATTATGTCGAAACTTCAACATTTTGTTAAAATTTTGGGACATAGAATCTCGGGTCTGTAGTTAATTACATAGTATGTGGTAGTATTATTTTAATTAAAATTATTAATGATATTAGGTATGCTTCCATTCGTGACAATATTGTTTCATATTTTTAAGAGCTCAATAAATGTTAAAATAAGCAGTAGTATAGAAACAATCTTTAGCGTATTTCAGTAATAATGATTAATTGTAACATAAAAACTGATAACTGAGAGTGTAAATAGAAATCAGTAGGTATCGTGAAACGGAATAAGTTTATGTGTTTTGATCCCTATGAACTTAACAGGACACTTATAGCCTCAAGAGGGCATCTTATCATTGGTCGCACGTATGTTCCTTGTTATTCCTATCAGAGGCATAATAAATTACTGCACCAGCCATTAGCTATTCAGATTCTGTTGAGGGCCCATAAAATACCACATCAAAACACCAAACAATAAAACTTATAACAGCAATAAAACATTACCTAGGAAGCTGAGGTTGAGTTTCTCGTCCACAGAGTCGTCATCTTTGAAGTACTCCAACTTTTTTGAATTCATTCTCAATGTTTAGAACATATCCTCGATCACAAGCACTGGTCTGTTGCACACAAAAGTGATCACAAGCACACACAAGAATACAACACAAACAGGAATGTCACTGTCTTTAATTTGAATTTTGTTCGTTGAGGAACAGCGGCGCACGCGCTTACGTCCGATGCGCGCGGAGTTTCGAACGCGAATGACGCTAGTCGTTAACATGTGCGTTCACCGCGCTTGGCTAGATTCATGCCAAAGCGACCTGCCCGATAATCTGATTAAAAT
The DNA here is from genome assembly GCA_001278395.1 of Lerema accius. NCBI lineage: Eukaryota > Metazoa > Arthropoda > Insecta > Lepidoptera > Hesperiidae > Lerema > Lerema accius. Next base: position 123,344 of record LGAG01000135.1, read on the forward strand.
GCCCTTTGCTCATAGTGTTATTGTTCCATTTCCTACACTTCCAACTGCTGTGAATGAAATCGTAAACATGAAGCTGATATTCGCGTTTTGACCTCAAAGCTTTGTTGCGAAGTAAAACTTGATACTTAACTTTAGAGCATTAATTATGCCCTAGACTAGAATGTTTGCACTATTTTGTAGTGATCGACTGATAGGGTATATTAATAGATACATTTATTATTATTTTCTGATTTTAGCCGTCTAGACTAGATTTATTACTGAATTTGGGTAAGTTTGTCACTAAAAATATAATTTATAGTATTGATTAATACACAAAAATATAATTTTTTTTTTTTCCTATTTTGAATACTTCTAATTTGCCACATAGCTCTAAAAAGCAACTGAAACAAGTTAATGAACAAGAACATGCACCTAAGCATTAAAGACTGACATTATAGTTCGAAATTTGAAGAATATTTTCAAAAAAAGCAAATGGCCTAATTACAAGTAATCCTTATAGGAGCAGTACAAACCGTACAAACAAAAAAGAAAGTACCAACGTTATAATCCGTAAACCTTGACATAGAAGCCGGTGTAAGCCGCACTTTGCCACAGACTGCAAAATTGCAGAATGAGTCAAACAATTTTTTTACAAAATCGTTCAAGAGTCACGTTCTCGGCCCCAATTCGAGGCTTAATGCAAACGCATTAAGTGTCTCGTAAGCCGCCAAAATTGCCAAATACGCCCTGTTTCCGGTTCAAAAAACAGGTTTAAAACGCTTAACAACTGCAGTTTCATTTTGACTTAGACTTTCACTCATGAACATAAAAATGTAACGGATCTTCTTATATTATTTTTTAAATATTAGATATAGCAACTTTAGTATCTAATTACGTACAATTCAGCACAGTTAACTTGAATGCTTTACTTAATACAAACACTAAAATGGGTTAAAGATTTTGGCCAGTCATTGTTCTATATAACAGAGCCAATTATGTCTTCAGAAAAGTTAATAACAAAACAAGTAAATCCAAAACTAAGTAGTAATTAAAATTTACATGTTAATTTCAGATTTAAATGCAACAAGCAGCGAATTGTTCCAAATTAATCCCACATTTGGCATGCCCTCATCATTCAAATAAGCTCGACACCCATTCACACGACACACAACACACACAAATTGCGAAAGGGTCGCGCCCTACGCATAAACTGCATTGTTCCAACTACACTACAATACCATCCCTCGCGTAGTTATTTTTAGAATTCACTACGCAGAACTACATGGCACTTACGAGATTTGAAGATAACAATACAAATGTTTAAAATTATTCGATAGATAAAAAGAAAGTCAAATAAGGCTGCCGCACAGATAGTGTGAGATGAGATCAGTATAAACAATAATTCTATTAACATACAAGAAGTGCAAGACTCAATTTTGTCAAACACAAAACTTGTCTACGTTAAGCATCCAATAAAGTCTTAATGATCCTACTTCAGGTCCGAAGACAATATCATCATGTGTGTAGATGTGGAGAAGAAATTAATCGTTGGCCCGGTAAGAAATCGAAGATCTTATCACGAAATCAAAGATCAAACGATTTTGTTACATAAGAAAAAGTTCAAGATCGCTTTACACGTACCTTGCATCAAATTAATACCGAACTACAACCATTACATCATGAATCCACTAATTAGAGTGGGTATTGATGACCAAAAAATTAATTTCCATAATTGATTGGGTACACGCTGTAAGTATATTACTGCTGCCATAAAAATTTGATCGGATCACCGCTTCCTTACGACAGAAAGAAAAAAGATTTTAGTTTTGGACATAACTGGTTGGTTCCCACACGTTCAACGGGTTTTTATGGCTTCGAACGCTCAGGGAATACGAATCCCATCCCGCAATTTTGTTGAGCGCAACCACCATATAATTTGGTGGCCCATTAATCTTAAACCCTGATTCCAGTTTGACAAAACCACCCAAAAAGACCTATTTACACAATATTTTTAATAACTGTCGACTTGTTTGAAATCAGCTTCTTTCATGACTGTGACTGGAAGAAATACAGCTTTCAATGTAGTATGCGTCTAATTACATTTAATGAGAAAACTAGTGCTAATAGATTGCATTTGCACCAATATGAACTTTTTATTGAATAAACCTCAGCAAAATTTTATAAACTTAATAAATACTCAATACCAAAAAGTAAACAAAAAATCAGGAAAGTTAATCTTGTTCTTTTAAATGGAGCTACAAAGAGGCTTAAAATTATTTCAATATAAACGAACAAATTGTACTTTTATTAAAGCCTTAGTCTTGTTCAGAACACACGCGATTACAATCTATATAATTCGAGTTTGATTACAGTGATTTTGAGTTGAACCAATTTGCAGTGAAAGTACAAAATTAATCTAAGTGATTTCACAATTATTTCTCGTATTCCTGCAATATTTGTTTAAAGCGCAATGAAAGGAGGAAGCTTACTTTCTAAAACTATCTAAGCGGTGTTCTTAATAAACCTCTAGATTCTATAGGTTTTTACCTGACATGCTAATACAATTAAGTGTGAAAATAATAGAACCAAAATGTTGTTCATAAACAATTGACTGCTTAAGAATTTCTGCATTACAAGTTAAAGCCCACGAATTACTTACAAGTTTATTTTTAACAGTCGACAATTATTTAGCACACCATCTGACATTATATGGTCCACATTGCCTTTGGATATTCGTAACACCAATATGCTGGTGACTGCCACCCAAGAAGGAAAAGGTAATGAGCTCATTAGTGACTTTTCGAAATAAAGGAACGTGGAAACATTTCACAGTTGTTACCAATATATTGTTAAAATGCTCTCTATCTTGAGAATAATGGAGATCAATCTATGTGGTAAAAAATACGGCAATAAATTGTTTTTTCTTGTTAGATATAGCTCCATTTCTCCTCTTGTTTTGTAAAAGTATTTTCATAATTTTCTGTTTCAATTACCATAAACAGAATATGAAATGCTATATTTAATGCAAAAACCTTATAATTTGGGGCGTCAAAGATTATTAATTTTCAACTGATCACAAGGCAATTAAAGCTGAATTGCAGCTTGTAAATAATGCTGCCACTTCATCAGCACAAATTAGTATCGTAACATTTCCAATTTCAGCTGCTTTACGACGAATCTGATTACAAAAGGTCCGATCAGTTCAACTTTCTCGTCGTTCTGTTTTATAATGCACCCATATTGGAGGATTTCGATGCTTTACATCGCGATACTGTTAACGATACGCTAAAAGCTGTGATTGAGCATTAACAGCGTGTGGATACAGAATAAGAATTCATCGAATTCGACATAATGTCCGCACTTAATGTTTTAATGGATATCGAGATTGCCGACCACACCGAGGTCGTTGTTGGTAATAAACTGGGGGTTATTATAACCCACTTTTACCAACAGGTACTGTATTCTTTGGGGACTCATATGTTTACGAATTGCACTTGAATTGATAAGGTGTATTACGAAATATAAAAGCAGAGTAAGCAAGTAAGTCGGCATTGGTTACGACTTACGGATTAAAATTTTTTGTGTTAACTAATTCAGCGTGTGTAATCCAATTAATACAATGAAGACGTAGTAAAGATTGTGAACCACAAAAAATAGTTTAAGAATAGAAAGTAAATATGTATGTGAAAAAATAGGTGTATTAATTGTGTATAAAGTAAAAAGTAGACAAAAAACAGCATTTAATTGAAATGCTCGATAAGAATTAAAATAGTTTTACAATATTTTTAAAATTGTATTTTAATAGGATTTTTCGACAAAACATATTAGGTTGTGCCAAAAACGATAACGAGGTGCAAATTAATATTACAATAAGAAATGTTTAAAGGTGCGAACGGACGCTATAGGAATCTTTAAGTACGTTTTACAAGATCGTTAACAAATATGATTATCAATCATTCGATTTTCGACCTAAATTCTTTACTATCAAAGGTGAGAACTTTTGTGAAATTGATGTACAAAAACATCCCATTATAAGACCTTATTCCATAAACTATGATAATAATGTTGTTCACTTCAAAAAAGATGGTAATTGCAGTCATGTAGATTTTTCTCTTCGTCGTCGGGTAGTATTGATTAATGAACGAAAGTTTTTAAAAAATGAATTCAAAGGACGATTCGAGATAAATTTTAAAATTCGTTATTCAAAAAGAGGCCGTTATTAATTAATGTCAGTATCAACTAATGCCCTTGGTAGCAAGTATCTCTCATCGTCTATTTCGTTTGAATGATTGATAAACGATTGTTTGGTCTTGCAGCTAATGTTCCAGTCTACGCGTTGCTTACAAAGAACATTCCGTAGACAATAAGAAGTTATTTCAAGGACGTGGAGGTCGCATTTTTCGTCCATCAGTCGACCTGGAAGATCTCTTGGCATCCCGCCGTTCCCTAAAAGGACTCCCTGTTTAAAATTCCGTTCCCGTACTGAAGAGGCGCGCGATACATTTTTAGGCGTTCGACCAACTGCGGCCATTCCCATAGATTTTTTGTACCGAACATTTCTTTCGTTGTTTTACCGATGGATTTATACGACAGATTTGGTGTTTTGTTTATTTGATGGTGCTGTTTTGGGTATATCCCTATTGTTGATAAGTATTCTGACTGTGTAACTGCTGTGGATAGAATTAAGCGGTCATAAAATATTAAAGAGGTACACGGTCCTGCCCTAGATGCTAGTGACCCTAATTGATAACTTAGCGGGTTTTATTCTCGTACGAGTGAGATATTCATAAGGCCATTAAATACTGTAATGTTTCATGCTTTTCCAAATCAATTAATTTAAATATTAGCTCTGAGAGTAAACCTAATCCACGTGCTAACGTGTTATTAATGGTCATCTATTTAACAATTGACCACTCCCGAAATTTCGTAACTTTGTTGACCAACATTTGCTATTTAAGTAATTTAAATGGCTAACCTAACCTTGCTCATCTATAACAAAACTAAATGGCTTTTCAATCTAAATTTCAAGAGGCATTTACAATTTAAATAAATTCCATTCTTATGATCACATTGATCAATCAAATGATCTTGTAATTTGATCGATTTAATTACATGGACAAATTGTTGTTTTGCAACTGTATCGATTCTAAATACCTGACCTTTTCAGTAGATTCGTATAACGAACCATTCTGTTTGTAATTTGAATAATATTTCGTATTTGAATGTTTCCAATTTAACGACAAGTAATATGCTTTGGTATTTTAATGGATCTAGTTTTATGTTTATCAATCAGTGTCTACTGTAGGGGCATAAGGGAAACTATGCCCTTGCATGCAATTTGACCGCCATACAAGGGCTGCCAGCAGTTTGAAGCAGTTACTTCATGGAGTGGCAGCGGTTACTTCAAAAAGTCTTTCTTCTACTTCAACTTGATAGAGCTCTGGCTGATACAAACTATTGGGCTATAGTAGCGCCACCTTTCCAGTACTATATTTAACTCGCCTCAAATAGGTACATTTATTAATGTTTTTCGTCCCCATAATTTCTCAAAACAAAGCGTATTGAACATTCCAAATTTTATGTCGTCATATATTATAGGGTACCCTATCCACAGATTAATTGGTGAGATTGTCCTGTGACGTGTGACTTGCGTGTAAACGAGTTTACTGTTAGGGTCTCAGAGGGGTCCGATTGACGGCCCTAGGGCCCGTCAGGGGCCTACAATAATGTAAATACTTTATAATTTTGTTTATTGTTTAACCTTTTTAAATCGTGTTGTCATTTATGAAAAACTGGTAACATTATTAGATATTGCCTTTAAAATGCAGCTGAAATTGTTGTCATCAGCGGTCTGTGATTTTTTTAAATTGCCTACGTAAAAGGAAACACAAAATAACAAATAAAAAAGAAAGGTTTAAAGTAAAAAAATAATAAATAAAAGGCAGCCTATTAAAATGAGTCCACAGCCGAGCGTTGACTCGATGACTCATCCGCGAAGTTTCTAAGGCTTAACTAAAATGCCGCATCCAGTTTAGTGAATCTCTTTTATAAATTTAATAGTGGGATTCTCAGACCCATAAAAAAAAATAAACGGAGCCATGCAGTCGAAAAGTGACGAACGTAAATATGGAGCCACTCGAACATAATGAAGCCGGCCGCTCAGTAGTATACGGCGAGCAGGTGACAGATATTTGTTCGTTCTTTATTTAGTCGCAATTGTATAAGACTGCTTTGTCTATTCTTTTTATGGGTCTGTGAATAGGATTAAAATGTAAGTGAAATATAAGGAATTTTAAAGCCACAGATTTACCAATCTAGATTTTTTTACAGCAATATTAGTTACATGTATTAATCTGTTTTGTTCTATGATTGGATGTTGTCGAATGATGAGGGGCATTAAAAGGTGACATAATTATGACCGAACAGTGATAAAGAATGACTCATTATTATCTTGACACCAAGTTTATAGAACACGTGTTCCTAAAATTGATAAAATTGAAAATAAAAAACTAACAAAGCTTTAAAATAATAAAACAAAACAGACAAAAAACAAAACCTAATAAATAACAGCCGATTGAAAAGTTACTTTACAGTCCATTCTCAACTGGTAAAACAAATTAATTTTTTAATAACATCAATCAAATTTTAGATCAGTTTTGCAAATTATACAATTAACTACCAGGTTAGTATAATCGATGAAGGGTTGTTAAGCTTTAAAAGGGTTATAAGCAAAATATTTCGCTACGCGCGCTTTTGATGACTCATACGCATAAAAAGTATTGGGCCGCTAAAATGCTGCAAGAGATTATACAGGGTGAAACTTGTTAAAACCTGTTGGAAGAATTTGTATGCCAGAAGCGTTGATGTAAAGCGGATATTTTTAAAAACGTTTGTCATAGAAACCGCGAGATAATTTTGTCGTGAACAGTTTAAGCTTATTTTCACCTACTTTTTGCTAAGAAAGTTGTAAATAGATAAGACATCAGACAGGTTAAACTTCTCTGAACTGGTCAATTTGCGAGCGCACAAAGCACAAAGTAACGACTTGATTAGTTAAATAATTATACCTAGAGGTATCTGATTATCTGATGAGCTATTAACTACTAAAGTGTGATTAGACATTACTTAAATAAAAATAATAACTTATTGTATGTACTTATTTTGATAATAATGAGACTGAAATGAATTAATGATGTAATGAATTAATTAACGGTTTTAATTGTGTCTCTTTTAAAATGTGATTCTTTTTAATTGTTGAGAACTGTAAGAATAACTAAGTTACTTCTTGTAGACCAAATCTTTAACTATTTAGGTAAGCAGGTTGATTTTAAAATAAAGTCTTTTAAATAAATAAAAAAATATTTAACAGCGTCAGCTTAGGTTTTGAATATTAACAGCAATTGAATTGCTGGTTTTCGTAAGCGGTTTTAACGTGAACATTTTTCCCACTTCTAAATCGTTCGCTATAAAAGCCTCCGTGCAACCTGTTGTCATTGTTATGCGTCGAGTGAAAATGCATGTCGAGCTTGGACAGTTAGCAAAACAAGTCTTGTTCAAAGTTATATTATAGCTACAGAAAGATCATCGCAACCGACATTACTTATAAGTTAAAGTCGATAGCCTAAAATATGTTCCGAAATAAAAAAAGTAGTCTTGGTTATAGCGCCATCTGCTGGACTTTAGACACACTACACATCACATTTTATAAAAATTTCGAAACGTAAGTAACAAGTTCTTTTACTGCTTATTGTATCAAAACTAAACAGGCATGTATGTCTTTTTACACTTTCAGTATTACCTCTTGATAAGTTTGACTGGTAAATCAAAATATTTTCTACGCTTTTTTTGCCGACTGTACCAGTAGCCATCGCTGTGTGAATGAATGTACAGCTTTTTTTGTTACCAACCGGTTTTCGCTAAGAATATTGTAAGCTTATGACTGAAATAGACTGATTGTTGGTCGTCCTTATAGGGACTGACTTTTATATGGCAATAGCAAGGATAGTGTATGGTCTATCCACCTGGTCGTGGGTTTTGCAACTAGTTTCAACAAAGCTTGAGCTATAAATAAACCTGAAGAATCGCTCTGTGGTCGAAATTTGACCACACCTTTTTTTTTCTTTTTATTCTTTTACCCGTGAGATGTCTAAATCCGAACGCATAGAGGATCGGAAAACATTTAATACAACAGAAAATGATTTCGTCTCTATAGTATACATATATCTATAATGAGCTGAACTTCAAAATTATTCATGGTGCAGATTTGACCCCGTAAAAATTTCATAAGGGATTACAGTCAACTTTAAAAACCCTTAATTTCTCTCTACTTATGATACGCTTAATAGTTTAACAAGAATATGTAGTAGTACATAAAAAATTACGTACATAAGTATATCATTCACCTACCTATATGAATAAATTATTTTCAATTTTGAATGTATAAACTGACATGAGGTATGAGTGTGTTAGCGTTTATTATCTACCTACCTTATTTTAACGTTTCCGTAATCAACCACGGTAAGGTTTTAAATAGAATGATATCGTTTTCCAATGAATACCTCGGTTTTATGATCGAATGCGGAAGACATAGCTGGAACTCGCACGGTACACAAATAAAGGGAATTATTGAAACTAAGCAGGCGACGGATGTATGGTAAATAAAAGTCGTCTTATTTATGGTTTCCAACTAACTGTTTTATAAATTACGTATTATCTTAAAATATATTCTACGTAATTTTATAAACTACCGGACCCGCCCTGTAGAATTCCTCTATAACTCGCTATGTCAAACTATAGACTATGGACTAATGACTTCTAGGATATAAGGTAGGTAGTCAATTCCGAAGACGAAATAAATAATCGAATTTAAAATATTGATATAAAAACATAAATAGGCAATGAACTCAAACCTATAAAGCAATAACGATGATCGTTAAATACCATTAAATAATAAGCTTTCACTATGCAATTGTTAGTTCAGGTCAGTTCGCGAGAAATCCTTTGAAGATGTAGCGGGGCGGGCCTCAGTTATAGGAACATTAATGAAGATCGCCTTTTCTTATTAAGCCAGGGAAAGTGGGCGTTAGCACTAAGGCCGTTTGTCTCATTACCAGATGACCTTTGGAGAGATCTTAATTTCCCCGTCTATTTTATACTGAGGTTTATTGTCGCAAAGAAATAAACGATGTGAGAACGGCAAGTACTAAAGACTTGTATAGTATAATGGGACTTAACCGCCGTTATGTTCGTTCAGTTAACATAGTTTTTACCCGATTGCAACAGAAGAAAGGTAGTCCTGACGTTTGATGACGCCGTAGCCTAGTTGGTAGTGACCCTGCCTGCGAAGCGAGGGGTCCCAGGTTCGATTCTCGGCCGGGGCAGATATTTATGTGACAGATAAATGTTTGTTCTCGGGTCATGGTTAGTGATGTGAATATTCAAAATGGCCGCACCACGCACACTCTTACTACTCGTATGTAATACATTTCATACGGGACGCATGTCGAAATTTTTCAACAATTAAATTATAATAATTTTTATCTCACTTTTTTATTTTTTTTTCTTTCATCCTCGTCGCCAAAAGCAAACGCCAAACTAGTACTTTTAATACATAGGCGCCACTAAGCTATCATTTCACAGTAGACACATTACGCGTTAATTCAGCCATTTGAGACGCGTGCACATTGACACATTTGAGCAATTTAAGCTGATTAAATCATTGTTCTCTTATTGGCGAGCCGGCAATTTGATGCGTGCGTATTCGCTTTTATGAGCTTTAATTGAAATTGTAGTTCCTTTGACGTAAGACGAACTAACATATAAGAATCGTAGATAGTCATTTATGTAAGGGTTTGAAAGGCATATTTTTAGTTAATTTTTAGATTACTTCTTACGGACTACTTACGGATTTCAACATAATATAAGGTGACATTAGATTCATCGCCATTGTGGGAATGACAGAAGTTGTACCTACATAATATTTTTTTAGTAAAGAAATCTGGAAGAAATAGAATGCCGCTATAGAAAAAAAAAACATTATGATCAACATTTATCAAGGGTACCTACACAATTTACTTGAGAGAGTTGTAGTATAAAATAAATTGCAGCAAAACGTCAGTCGGGTCATCTAGAGTTACAAACTACGTAGTTAGTAACAAACTTTCAACAGCTCAATTAACTACTATTAGTAGTAGACAAGAGAACCAGTGACACTAATGTGAACAAACTAGAAAATTGCTCGGGAGAGTAGGCGTAGGACATTCTTCAGTAATTCCTACAGAGGACGAGGGTTGTACCTCATTTATTCGTTTGCTATCGGATAATGACTATTTTATTAGCAGCATACAAAATTTTTGGAAGCCTATAATTAGTTAGTTACGTTTTTGGTATGCAATGCCTCGGTGTTAGATATTATAATCGTATTGATTTTATAATCGAGAATAATAAGATAAGTTTGATGTCGATCAAAGACTTGTAAAATTAACTTTATGATAGGACCATTGAGGTTTTCAGATGACTAACCTAAATGCTAGCCATAAAAATCCGTCTATTTTACCCATACATTTGAAGAATTATGGAATATCCTTTTAAATGACACCAAAATCAAGGAACCAAAGACCTAAAAAAGGCAAGGAACCTTTTAAACGATTATTTACGTTCTACGATTACTCACGAATTTATGAAGCAAAACGGTGGTAGTCCCTCAGGGAAAGTAGGTGTATTTATGTATTTAAATACATCTAGCGTGTGGACGTTATTATTTATAGCAAGCGTGGTGGGTGGAAAGCTGAGGAAAGTTCCTGCCGCCTTAGCGGTGAGGTGAAGTGACCGATTGGATACTTGTGAGGAAAAAGGAAAAAAATGTATATATACTAGAGTTTTTACTGAAGGAAAAACAGCCTTGCGGTCGAAATTTGATCATAACTCATTATGTCAAACAATAGACTATATACTCGTTTGACGTAATTAGTTGGCAGATGTCAAAGAAAATAACAAATGTTAACTGTTTATTAACAATAACCACCCCATCGACCAGTCTTACTATTTAAGACACAAACAAACAACCAGAGATGCAGACTTAACTAGGTTGTCACCTACACGTTGCCAGTTGTTAAAAAGCCATGGAGTCGCTTCTTGAAAATTCCTATTAGGCTCTGTGAAAACAATGTCAGTATAAATTCGTGTCTACTATAATATTTGTACGAATTGGAATACGATATTTCTACGTGATTATACACGATGATTTGTGTACATACAGCTCATATCACATACGTAAATTGATCGAAATACTAGGTAAGTGGACACGCAATCTCAGCTTACATTACAGTGTGTATTTGAATGCCAACAGAAATGTTGTAATTAGCATATTTGAATGGTATTGTATAACAGATCAATTATTTGATGGATTTCGTCGGTTTTAAATATCTTTGTTAGTTTGTAAAACGGTTTTATGACTACAGGAAGACATTTTGGACCAAGTGAGATGGATGGTACCTCATGTATTCCGATACCTCAATAGTCTTATGTGTCCCTGTCAGCAGGCATTAAAGTAATAGGTAAGGACCCAATAGGTCCCTTATTCATAAATTAGTACCTACATTAAATTAAAACCATATCGCGGCGCATTTAAGTAAATCTTTTAGTTTTAATTTTAATCTTCGTCCCTTGTAAAATTTGGGCTTACTTTACGTCATTTAGGTACTCAATATTCTTAGTGTAGTAAAGAGTCAAACCCGGACCTTATTAGAGTTAATACTATCAAACTAACCTACTCATACTGTCATACTGTCACCAGTAGCCTAATGACATTTCTAGTGATAAAGCTTGAATTTCTATGCTCATTAACTTTGCTTTCCAGTCAAGTATTAAATCGAAGAAAATCTAAAAAGTCTTCATCATTTCGCCGTAATGGTGTGCGATGACACTGTTGTATCGCTTACGTAGAGCGATAAGCGATTGGGTAAGGAAAAAGTCGTGTAACTATAGTATATTAATCTCTAGGTGGAGTATGCTCTAGGCTAATCCCTTATTATGCTAAAAACCTTATATTTTATGGAATCTAATTAACTTGACCGTTTTTGACGTATTACGTCTTTCTTAGCTATATTTCATAAATTACTCTTTTGGTTTGGGCTTCAAATGTGTAATATAGTTTTGGCGAAACTTTAATGACCATTCTACAGAACCCCTAGTTTTCGCGGAATCTAGGGAAACTCGGCTGTAGGCCTCCCTATTTTATGACAAGACTCAAGCTCAGTAAGGGGCTATTAATGGGTTGAGGTCGAAAGCTTTATCTTTATCATTTCACAGTCGAGTAATAAGGGGAAATATGTTTGTCCTTGTAGTATCCCAATTGTTGGTGAGGCAGGTGGTTAGTCCCCAGTGCACTCAATCAACGTTAGAGGTCGAATTAGCCCCGTTTTCCCCGCATTTACATATAGAATGCTGCGAATATTTTATAATAGTTGCAGCTTGGTGAAAATTAAAGAGACGCGAATGATTCATCAGCTTTATATAAATACAATTAGGTATGTCATTATCACAAACCCATAACTGTCCCATTGTTGGGCTCGGGTCTCCTCTCACAGTAAGGGGTACAAGCCATAGTCCGCCACGCTGGCCTCGTGCGGATTGGGAAGCCTTTTAGGTATTATAAATCTTAATTATTTTTAAATGTTTGCTTCAGTAGCAGCATAAAAAAATAGCGATATCTCACAACTAGGTTAAATTATAGTTCAGTTTATTGCAAATGACAATACCGTATGCGGGCCGAATCCACTTGGACGAACAGTTCGTCCACTGTATGCCCATTCGCTTCTGAGATAAGTAGATACGGATTAAACCAAAAACTAAAAGAGATATATAACCATTATCTAATTACTGCGATCAGTCTAGACGGAGAAATTTATGCGGGTAGTAGAAATTAATGAATTACTAAGATTTTGTTATTAACAAGCCATTCATAGCCCCTGGCTGGCGTTAATAAAAAGTTCTGTTATTGATTGCAAATTGCAAAATAATCTTGAGCGCTTACGTGCTTCGGAAGGTCCTTTGAGCAGTCTTTCCCAGCTGTTATCATTAGATGACTTTCCTAAGCATTTTTGGATGCATTATAGCACTGTAAGAATACCAAAGTAGTGATTACTGTCCACATTACACGTACTACGTACATACGTACTAGATTAATATTTACTGTAGACCAGTGGTTGCTAACCTTTTCAATACCTATTGGTTACCCCTGTGACCAATGAGGAAAACTGTTTTTACCCCGTCTATAAATGTTATCAAATCAAAAACAATGCAAGTAACCTTTTTCTGTATTTTTTTATTTTACAATTCTACCTAATCATTAGGTCCTTTGTTATCCCCTTAAAATAACTAATTTAATAATAACCCTAGGTAAGAAACCCAGGGTTTATTGTCTATTGTTCGACTGCAAATATCTTCTAGTCCCAGTAAAACTCCAATAATCTGTGGTCAAAGTCTTTTCCCATAATTCTTTACGATCTACGTAACTAGCGTGTTAATCTAGAAAGTGGAATACTACCATTTAACTTCAGTTAAGAATACCTGAGCGTGGTCGTATCCGTTGCCGCATACTCCTATGAGAGACTGGTCTGTGAAGCTGTTAACATGAGTTTAACTTTCTTTTAAAGCATGTGAAGAATATGTCGTAGCTTATTACGCAACTACGTTGGAAAGGTCATGATTTTCGAGCATACCATTATCATCATCATCGAAATTCATCACGTCCCACTGCTGGGCACGGTTCTCCTGTCGCAGTGTGAGGAATACAGGTCATAGTCCATCACGCTGGCCTAGTGCGGATTGGCAGATTTCAAACACCTTTGAAAACTTTATGGAGCACTCTCAAGTGTGCAGGTTTCCTCACGATGTTTTATTTCACCGTAGCGAGTGTTAATTACGAGTAGTATCTAATCCTCACATAACTTTTTAAATTAGAGGGTCTTGCCGGGGGATTTGAACCTAGGAACTCCCGTTCGAGAGACCAACGTTCTAATTGGTTGTGTAGCATTAATACATAATGTGTTTTTGTATGTTGTGAGCGCCGGTATAAAAAAAAGCCTTATGTTACTCCCACAATAAAGTTAAAATCCGTCAACTTGTCAAGGCGTTTAGTCTGTAGAGCATCCCAAAGCTACAGACATACGTCACGACATACTCGATAAACGTCATGTGTACCTACAATGTACAGTGTACGTACAAAGTTTATCTACTCGTAACTGACTAGATTATACAGTTTTCGTGATAGTATCTTGACGAATGTGCTCAGTGAAGTGAATGTTATGTTATCTTAGATAATGACTTGTAATATAGCTACTCTATCTATGGCTACTCGTACTTCTGTTGATTGGTTACGTGTATTTTGGTTAAATATAATTATGTATGGTTGATGCGCAGTATCTTGATTTTTTAATTTAAAAAATAATTTCACTACCTATTTAGGTGTATCTTAACTTTCTTATTATTCTGACATAAATATATTTTTTTGGTTGTTTGCTTTTGGATGTGAAATTATTACAATGTTTGAAGTTTAAAACAAATAAAAAAAACTTCCACCTAAATAAACATGTTTAACGAAATTTCGAAATGATTACTTTCAGTTTTACTTTATATTTTGTCACTGGTTCCAAGAACGACTTTTTTTATTTCCATAAAAAAACGAAATTAGTACATGGGATTTCGTGATAACGATTTCGATACAAAAACCGCATGAAAAACGATTCATCCGTTGAGGGCTACGATGTAACATGATACACACACACATGGTAATATAAAACCTACTTTTTACTTACCACTTACCATCTTAGACTAGCCTTCAAATAAAAATTGTTGTTATTAACATAATATCATAAGTAAAAAGTTTCACTTACTTCCTACGCTTATTATTAGTCTAAAGCGTACTATAAACGGAATGAATCAAGCAATCACTACTGGCAACTTGAGGAGCGTTTAATTACGCAACTTAATTTTTGAAGATTTATTACCAA
>LGAG01000135.1:152381-264561 GCA_001278395.1 Lerema accius
CTTCTCGTACATTTCCTAAACGACTGAATTAATTGTATATAACATATTTTGTCTCATTTGACAGGTAGTTTAAAGAAAATTGTCAAGACAAAAGCGGAAAAATTACGACATAAACCTGAAAACCTCTAACGATATTTTTCTTAACATGAAGTCATGATTACTTGAATATTTGATCTTTGATTCAAGAAGCCTACGGATCACAATTATCATCGTAACTGGTGGGTTTTTTTTCATCCCAATACATTATACAAGCATTTCTTGTAATTTTCTCAAAATTACCTCGCAATAAAGACCAAGATTTTCCTTAAAAACGCGTCATCAAAGTACATTTGCGACGATATCTCGATGACGGCGGCAAAATGAGTAGGAGTGCCGTGGGAAGGAAGCAGGCGCCGTTAAATTAGATTTTACTTATCCCATGAAAGATGGGAATTATTAGAGGAATGACGAGGCTATCTTTTACAATAAAAGTGCCATTCCGTGATACGCGACAATCGGCATACGTCATTTGCTGACGACGATGGCTTTTGCCACGACAGCTGTAGTGTCAGCATTTACAAAAAAATACATTGTTACGTACGTAATAATTATAGACACAAACATACATGGCACATTTAAAGACGTACATTTACAGTATAATAATATACAAATGAACATAATGAGACACGATATGGTAAGTGGTCGGATGATGCCCATAGCCATAACTTAAGAGTCCTCTTAGAGAGTTTCATCTTCATAAGTTAAGAATAGAGAGAAAAAGAAAGTAAGAATCTTGTCTACTTATTGTCTCAAGTCAAAACACAAACAGACACACAAAAATACACACACACTCTTAGATAAGGTGAAAATCAAAATGCTTATTTCGTATGAGAAACTAATAGCTCGGTATGATAAAAATAGTTACTAATTTAATATCTAGGCGTACGGCAATTCCTTACGTCTCGATAGACAATACTTGTGATAACATCGGCTTTAGGTATAAAATGTCCTTGAATAAAAATCGCTCACCCATAACTCTACTCGTATTCTTTTAAGAAATATCGTGAAATACAATTTGATCCGACTTTTAATAGAACCAAAACCACCAACGATAATGCAAAGGATCTCGACGCGAATAAATTCTTTTATTATTTCCTTCTCGGAACAAAATCACACACGTTTTTGCGCAATTCCAATTTGTTCGAAATCAAAGAAAAAGTGTATTCAGAAAAGCATAACCGTGGAACATAATTGACGTTATGACGTTTCATTATAAAAGTTGAGAGCAGATTTTGAACCAAGCTGTTTGCTTCTTATTACATTAATAAAATATACGAAATACTGCGGTTTTGTTTCGGTGATCTGCTAGCTTAGCTTAGGTATTTGATTATGTCTGGACACTGCGACCGAAAACAATAAAAAAAGACAAATAAAAAGTTTCACAGTTGACTTTTCAATCAGGATTTCAAGTCAGGCTGATTAAAAACGTTCCTTGACTTTAGTAATGTTATCATTGCGAAATGCTAGGCTATTACATCATTGAATAATTTACTTTATTATCTTTAAGCATAGATAATTTGTTGTGCTAATGAGCCAATAAGCTAACATCTGTTATGTCGGAATGCAATATAAATAAAATAAATCACTATCATGGAATACGTCACCTTGCCATCTAATCTATTGAGAAAGGAACTAATTGTTAATGCCACCTAGGAAACATGTAGGAAAACACAATTACGATAAAATCTGAGACTGTGTGAGTCTCGACTTATAACTTTATTTTCTAAATTAAATGTAATTTTAACACAAATTATGAATACGATTATTATCAGGATTGTGCACTTCTTTTCTTTATAATATTTTATATCGCGAAATTTCAATTCCCACGTGCCTGCATTATTTACAAAACGGTACGGAAACCTACTCGATTAATGAATAGATAAACACCTTATATCTCAATACATTTTCACCAACGATATAACAATACCACACGGCAGATTTACACAAATATTCTCATTGTTTTTTATTCAACGTGCAAGTCCTGATAATGCATTTTCAGGAGCTGGCATTTATTGTCCGTTCGCTTTGTTATAATGGCATTCTGACTCGTGCATTTTTTCGCAGTTATTTTTAATTTCCATCGCATTGTTTTTGCAAGCCTATTGCGGTTCCTGTATTGTTTTAATGAGATTGCGTTTCTCGCACACGTTATTCTTGCTTTATTTTTTATTAAATGTGATCGGATCTTATGATCGGTCATCTGTTAAATAGTAGCCATCTAATTTAAGTAATATACAAGGGTTAAGTATATTATTTATAAGCAGTAAATCTCCCGCAGTAAAAGTAAATGAAATGAACAAAACAAATGTTCCCCCTTAGTTCTCTTAAATGAGTCCATATGCTATCGTCCTAATGTAGCCAAAACTAATAGTCGATGGTAACTTGAAGCCGTTTTAACCAAACCTTTAAATGAAAAGAGTTTTGAATCTATACCCTTTTAACGGAAGTGGGAATTCCGCTAACCTGCAGATAACAAAAACTTTATACCTCTCCGAGTTAGCAACAATGCAGAAAATCCTCTTAGGAGCATTTGCGCCATATTTTTCGAAAGCAAGATTAATTATTTCCCTAGTGGCCAATAGATTAATCGCGTTGGAGTAAGGACTTGTCCGACCAGCAACTATGAGTCATGTCAAAACAAAACTTATCATAAAAATAAAATTTAAAAATAGAAAAATCCACAACGGAAATTAAATACTAGGGAACCATTTTTGATCTATTACTATACACAGAATCTGGGCTAAACGTTTCAACGGATGTAGTAATATTAATGTTCATGTTTATTTTAAAAGCTACTGTTGCTTTCCCTAGCGAGTTATGAACATGACATTTATCTAAAAACAATCGCCAATTGATTACATATCCTTTACTAAAGAAAAGTTTTGGAGATGAATGACAACATTAGTTTGAACAAAAAATCACTTTAACTCACCCTTTCACCTAAGCGCATATACTATCTCCTTTCCATCGTGAGTAAAAACGGATCTTCAAGGGATTAAATCTTCGTGGTATAATGCATTAAATTATTCTAACTTTCTTGGTACACTGGTTAAACCATTTAAAGCAGAAAATAGTCCTGTCATCTCTATTATAAACTTATTATAAAATAAGCTGATCTAAAACAGAAAAATTTCAACAGATGTTCTTATTCGATTTCGAACAACTGTCTGCTTGGTATTTTGCAAATGATTGCAAGTATCTTTACGATGAATGTTATTTTCCCATTTCATCGTTCTCGAGGTTTCCAATTACAACTTTAAGCCTCTTTTCGATTTAAAATTTGCGACGAAATTTTTTGATTGTACAACAAATGAGCCCACTATTTTGTTCGCAATATTTTCCTTTTACAATCCTCTCAAAATGATGGGACTGTAATGTTTCTCAGGTGTGAATTTAATCAATTTTCAATCTTATGATCTTGGCAATAAAGATGGCGGAAGCTGTCTTGGTGAAATTAAATTTTAATTCTCCACACGCTATGTCGAAGACGTTAAGTGCTTCTATATTATTCAGGAGTCAGGTGCGGTATGTAAAAGCAATATGAAATGCGTCAAGGAGGTCTAATACTTTTCCTAATTCTACGTTTCCGAGTAAGCTTTCTTTGATGATATTATAAGGTGAGGTTTCGTACTTCAACTAATCCGTATTTTGTGCGATTGGTAAAAAAATGTGTATATCTATGTCATGGACACAGCTGTGTGTTGTACGTGAATACGTTTATTTAACAGGATAATATTTTTAATGAAAATATTTTTATGTATTTATTTAGGTCATAAAATGGCAGCGATTCCCCTCCACTGTGTACAATTTTTCACTGTTCTCGCTTATCGTCATTAATTCTTTGATCCTTTATCTATCCAGTAGTGTAATTTCATTTTGGGTACAGACGATACATTCGGAACCACAACGCCAAACTGTATCCCTCGATTTTGTAATCATTAGATTTTTAGGATTGCCGCCGTATGATAACAAATTTAAAGACGTATTCTGTCAAAATTGCATTAAAAATATGTTTAAAAACAAGGCAATGTAGTGTCCTAATTGAAAACAAGCTCTAGCTATACAGCTCGTACACTAATAATTAAGTTACATAATATAAAGCGACAGCGCAAACGTGTTTCATTATACATCAAGTATTCTGCTTGAGAGATTCTGTTAAGAAGTCGTGTATAATAATATTTTCCTTGAAAGGAAACCAGAGTAATAAATACGTTAGTAATTGTATCACTTATTTTATAAGTATAAATTACGTGTAAAAAATTGATATTACTTATTATTCTGCGAGAACTAAACAATTTCTCGGAATAAAATAACGGCTATATTAAATTGGTGAAAGAATTCTTAAAATCGGTCAAGTGATTTTTCACTTAATTCATAATAAAAATAAACGATTAAATCTTTTCTTCTTGTAATATTAGTGTGGATATACAAATACTGACATGACTGACAGCTGACGTGGTCAGCTTTATTTGAAAAACATACTAGGCAACTTGACATGTTTCTTTTTTGTATGAAGACTATAAAGAGCACTAATCGAGAATACGTTTTGTTTTGGGAAAAGTTTTGTTACCGCGGGATAATATGTAAAATGAACGCCGAAGCGAAGCGAGGGCAGGTTCACGGGTAATGAAATATAATTGGTTACAATCACCATCTATACAAAAGGCAGTATTGAGCGCCCTTTATTAGCTCAACATGAATAGCCAAAGTTTTTAATCCGCTTATGGACTTCCGACAAGGTTGAATTAATTTTGTTTATCCAAGCCATGGCTTAATTTTATTGATGCCTGCGAACAAGTCAAATTTTATATTAGAGTGAATGCTTGCCACTTGAATTCCTCGAAAAAATTTCTTTTTTATTGATGTTGTAAGGATACGCAAGTGTAGGAAAATATTCGCCGGAAATTAATTTCACATCCAAATTTTCGGTTTATCAAATCTGCTACCCTCAATGTGATTTAAATTCGCACGTGAATTTGTGCTCTATAAGAGAGTTACAAAAATCTTGTGTTATAGTCACGTTATCCAGGAAAATAAATCGCGTTGCAATATTCCGCAGTAAGGGTGTGCCCTTAATCTTTCTCTACAATGATATTTTAAATACATTTTTCAATTAAAAAGTCTAGTTCAATTTAAAAGTTCAGTTTTCAACAGACTGAATCTTTTTCTTAAAAAAATGCGACTCTTATAATCCCACACAACACACCAGGATTACTTGTTTTAAATTCGTTATACAAACTGCCTCGCTAGGAACAGTAGGTCATTAATATACTGTATTAACTCTATTAACCTGTGTAACACGATGTCCATTATTAGTAAACTATAGTTCCCTATTCATGAGCCAACTATGTCTGAATAAATAATCTCCGTGTCATTAAAAATCTCATTAGATTTTTGAATAGCAAACATTCTTAAATTGAAATCATTTTCAAGTAGACTTGTGTGTCTTGCTTGACCTATATTTGATTCTACATCATTAGGTCGTATATCCAATTAGTGGATTCATTACCTAACTGTGATGGTCTAGTAGTTTAATCGTCGCTTTTCTACAGAAATAAGTCTTGGATTCGGTTCAAATTTCTCCTTGTGACAATCGCATCTAGGTCCTGTTTAGTCTTTCACCCAAAACCACTAAATATTTTCTATCAGAGCAGCAACAGCTGCAGTTGAAATCCTCTGAAACTTAGTTTTGAAATATGCAGAATATTTTGTAAAATTTTCATTAAAACTTATTTATTATCAACTACACGATGTTAGCAGGATAACGCTCCAACCGCAGCTTGTTGGTTATCTTGGTTGTTCCAGCACATTGCTTAACAAAGTTGGTTAAATATTTAACCGGGGTAAATAACTGAAGCCTTGTACTTTGTACGACTTCTTACATTAACTTTAGGTACTGTAAAATCCGGGTTACTCTATGGACGACAATATTATGCCATATATGTAAATAAATTGATATGGCATAAAGACTGTCGTTTAATGACAATAACAGGGACCAATAAGTGACTTTTAAAGACCGCCATATTTAATTTATTGTAACGTCAATATGGAATTTATTTAGCGGATAAATAGGATGCTTCGATCAATACTTCATTTGCCTTCATTAATTAACAGGGAAAGAAACTTTCCTGTGTAATACATAAAGGTCAAAATTGACTACGTTGTAAAAAAGATATCTTTTACCTTCAAAAATCCATTTGAGAGTGGTATAGGCAAAACAATTACGAAACATCTGAAGGCTCATCGCAATTTAATTAAGTTTTGCGGGTCGATTGAGCTGGCTTATTCCTTTGAACTTAACGTTGAAAATTCATGAATCGTGAATCATTAAATAACTTAATGCTACAAAGAATAAGGATATAAAAAGTTTTTTGAATAGATTTCAGATAATAACTAACATAATATTTACTTTTATGTACCCTTATCTTAATAAATAAAAACACAGCGTAGCGTTGTTACTGAACTCCTTCTAAACGGCTGGACCAATTTTAATACAAAAATTGTGGTGTATTTTAGAAGCACTGACTGTGGTTTTGAACCACAATTTTATTGGACCCGGCAGGTGATGCGAAATGCAAAACTAAAGAGTTATTAAAATGCCGCTATAGAAAAAGTTGGCCAATTTGATGAGAATTTACCAAAGGTTTTAAAAATTTAAGATTGGGAGTCTGATGTGAAAAACTAAGGGATTAACCCAACTATATGTCGCAGAGCAAAGTCTGCCCGGTATCCTATTATTCTTCAGTGTGTTTGTGATATATAAAATACAGCTTTTTTAAACTATGCATTTGAGTTCGCATTACATTAAGTTTTAGATTTCAAAAAGAATTTCAGCTCTCGATTATTTTATACGTCTTTATAAAAGACGGCCCGACATTTTTAATATATCGGTATATATACGAACGCGTTATTCACATGACGAATAATTCATTTTATCTTTTCTTGTACTAAATTCTACTATAATATCAAATCTTATATTGGATCATCTCTGCCTTTCATTACTTTATACTATAACTTTGCCCGGGATTCGTCTGTCTCTATTGTATTTAATATCATTTATATAATAAACTTAACAAATTATGGACTCTTTTCTGGAATAATCCAGGTACGTTCAAGTTTTAGAGTGGCATAGTAAAAGTTTACATAGAGAAGAATTGCAGAAAATTAAATTTATATATACAGTTGACGTTGTCATTAGCGTCTATCACCCAGAATACTGTGAACCTATGACTATCTAGAAAAATAAATATGTTAAAAAGAAAGTAACAACATGGCATATTGAATCTCTAAAATTAGATATGAAATTCCATATTCAGATAGGTGAGTAAATAAAATTTAACGTACAGTACAGCGTATTTGCCAGTTCAAAGTCTGTAAAATTTGATGGGCCAATCAGTGCATACAAGTTTCAGGTACGTTGGGTAGCGATTCGGTGCAATGCTGTTCATTCACCCCACTTGGACACTGAACTAGCCCAATATCTTCTACAGGCGGCTAACGGTAATGTTTTGTTAATATAAGGCTGCCTTCCTACCTTGTTTGTATTGAATCATCATTGTTTTTAAGTAAGGAATAGATAAACAAACAATTCGACTTTCAAATGTTTTTTGGGGTATTCGAGGCGCCGATTAAACAAAAAGGTTACATTACAAAGGTTTTCCTATAAGCAATATTATTAAACTAGTGGGCCCGCCCTCGCTTCGCTTCGGTGTATGTTTTTTTTTCAATATGGCTGACCACGTCAACTGACAGTCACGTCAGTTACAGAAGTCCCATACAAACTTTAAATTTTAATAACTTTTGATAGAGTGGACTGATTTAAATAAAATAAAACCTAAATAACGCCCCGAGTTCAGGATTATTTATGTATTTTATCCATTGTTGTGTCAAATCAGCCGTTTTTACGTGATGGTCTTTCAAACTCACAGACAAACAGAGTCCCCCCAACTTTCAATTTTATTATATGTAAGAAGATGACAAATATACAGACATTTCATAATAATTTATATTATTAAAGAAATATTTGGGGTGTTTGTGGCCCAACAAAAGAAATCTCATCAAGAACGGCCTTGTATCATTACTTTAATGCCAGTATAGATGAAAGATATGAAATCCATTTCGTTAATATACTTCGCTTTATTCAGTACTTTTTGTGACTATTATGACTAGTATATATTTCATATACCTACATGAATGTACTTTGATAATAATTTTATATGTTATGTTTTACGAAATATATTGTGTTTATTTATTTTTGATATTACACTTAGTTATTTTGACATTATTTTTCTATGAACCAAAAATATTAATAATTCAATTCTTAGTAAGTTTTCGGAATCGCTTTTTTTTATTTAGGTAGCTGTTTATGTTTTTTTTTTAAATGCACTAAATTGCATAATAATAATATTCTTTCGTTACTACTCATAAACACTCAAACAAAATCAGAGTTTGAAAAACGCTTAACTTTAGTAAAAAACTTTAAGAGAAGTAGTAGTCCCTTATAATAAATTCGTACTACAATTATGTCACTGATAACGAAACATTACACCTATTTAATCACAAATCATTAAGCAAATTCTTATCCTATGTACGGAAAACAGCCTAATGATGAAATAAATTTGATTTTGTCAACTTCCTTCTCAAGATATTTTTAATAAGTACCTACCTACTCACAGAATTTAATTAAGTATTGGAAGAGTGTCTATTCATAATGTAAATATTTCGATGTCAATTTGACTTCTTACTTTTGACAGAAAATAATTTGTCATCTGTTCGTTCAGTAGTATTCTAAGATGGCAATGTCCTCAAGAATTATGGCAAGGGAAATTGTCTTTATTAATATTGCAAGGAAATTTCGTTGCTATTTCGGGGGGATGAGGTTGATATTTGCATGCCTGGCATTCTCTGAAAGCTATTTCCCTCAGCTTGGATAGCAGACTAGAATTTGTGGTGTTATATCTCTGTCTATCTGCATAATAAGTGAAAAGGTTGAGAGATTTCGGAAGTTATTTGTAGGTAAGGTTATTGAGGAAACGGATTTTACAAGTTATCAGTGACATTGTTTCCATATAAGATCAAATATATATTTATATCTTATACGTATTTCTGCGAAACAAGGGAAGGCCTATATTCATGGAAGGTTGTGGTTAGATCCTCTTATAGTATGAAATAGTTTTATGCAAAGCTAATATTTTCATTAGATTTAAAGAAAACAATAACAAAAGCAAAAAATAGGAAAAAAAGAGAAAAATATAACAAACTAGGCACCAACTACCTAGCACCTACCAAGTCTATTAATGGTCCTAAACCATATTTGGTAGGTATCTCTAAAATACACTACAAAAATTGCGTTTAAACCGAATCAATCGCTTACGAGAAATTCAGTGACAAATACACGAACTCAAATTTTAATATATAAAGTTAAACAAATTTAAAAGTGATGAGCTTATTCAAGTATATACTCAAATAGAAACGCTCCTTAAAATCTCAAATCTGGTACAAGTTATTCCTCGTCTTTCATTACAATTGCAAATTGATGGCAAACACATTGGCTCAGTTACAATGGCGGCGATACGAAAGAAAGTTTATTTTAGAAAATTGGAAAGGCGGCTTAGTATGTTCTTGTAATGGGAAATTATTTGTGTTGATAAGACCGACGCTTCACTTGGATTACTCGCTATTCTCGATCGAAGAAATTTGAATTAAAATTCTGTGGTGTGATGTCGGTTTAGAGTCGAATACGCCCGCTTCGTTTTATGGTATCACTCAAGGTAGTAACCGTATCAGAAATTTAAAATATAAACGTTTTATATATATTTTTTTGCCTGATATTAAACTTTCCCGTGAGTTTTTTGAGATGTTTGTATAAATAACAAAAAAGTCGTGGAGTTTGGAATAGTTTTATTCAGTTCAAATTAACGCTCGAATTAGAACATCTTAAAGGATAAGTTTATTTCAAAGAACAAAAATCTTTCTTCCTGCTTACTCTTAGTATAAAAATAGTTTAAGACAGTTTATCTGAATTGATAAAAAACTATATTTTAATACGCAAAGGGTACATTTTTAAGTATAAAGCAGGCATGTAAAACTCTTAGCTTTGATGGTTAAAGCCTACATAACGAAGAAATGCATAAAGCTTCGTTAAAATAACACATTTATTTAAAGCATAACTTACACGTTTTACGTAGAACGTTCTAGTGTTTAAAACAACCATGGGTAGGGGCGTTGAAATTGATTTGGCATAGTAATGCCCCTGACAGTTCCTCCATCACGCCCGTCGTCTCCCGCATAATTTCCTCAGCTATACCGGGAATAAATAACATTAAAAATCAACTTCTGCTTCAACGGAAAACGGACGATTTTTTGCCTTTTTCTTTCCAACTCCCTAACGCTCTGAAAACGTATTATTGGAGGATTCTTTCGAATTATCATATCAAATGCGACTGATTGTCTTTGTTTGATATTCTGTTGTAGTACAATCGAGATTGTTGTAGCGACTTCTGGTGTGAGACTGTTTGAATATATGCCAAAGAGATTTGAGGAAAATATAAGCCTATGAATCAGATTAGCCAATCTGTGCTTTTTTATTCTTTTTATCGGTAGCCAACCCTTTGCAAATTAACTTCAAACAATTTTTTTTTTAATAAGTATCAAGAATTTCTTATAAATTTAGATGGCATTATAGTCCCATATCAACAACTACTATTCTTATTACATAACATCTAACAAGACTTATAAAGGGCTCGTTCAAGGATTACGTACCTAACGCATTGGAGGGAGAGAGGTCATGTGAAATGTTATGATGCGTTACATAAGGGGAAGGGGGAGTTCTAACAATAAAATTCGTTACGTAACATTGTTTTTCTTATAACTAAAATAACTAGTGAATTATAATTCTCCTAAATCGGCCAAATGGCAAACTTTTTTGGTAAAAAAGGTCATTTGTAATGTTACGTAACGTTTTGTAAAGAGGATGATACAAAAAAACGTTATGGCGCGTTATCTTTGGAGGAGGCGGGATCAATAACCTCCAAAAAATGCATTACGTAATATTTAAAAGTTCCCTAACTTACTAACGGTCCTACTTTCAATTGTTTTCGAAGTTTTTCCCAGATGTTCATAGCTTTCTTGTAATAAAAGGCGGAATATTTTCCTCAAATCATTAATGAGCTGTTAATAGAAAAGTATTTTAATTTGTGTTGTAATTATGTATATTCTTTATAAACAGAATAAGTAATTTTCGTCCTAATTAATAAGTCTTTTATTCAAACTTAAATATTTTAATTACAATCCGAAAAATATTCTGTCTTCATTTTAACAAAGCAACTAGGTCAATTGTTATCTTAGAAATTTGTATATTGTTAACTGACCTTAATTAACTTTAGAATTAACCTAACTGTGTTAAACCAATTTAACTTAACCAACTATTATTACGATGGTAATGGTAACCTTACATGATAACCTATACGCAACCCGATAGTGCAACCTCAGCAACTGACTTGATGGTAGTGATCCGACAGAGTAACGACGTCGCTACGACATGATAACGATTATGTCCGTGCAGAACGTTTTTATAGATGCTGTGCTGTCATCCACGCTTTATATGGAAGTTAATTGCAGTCCTTTAACATCTGCTGTAATCATTAATTATAAAATTGATAAGAATACAGTATGAAATAGCCGATGATAACACATTTTTCTATTTCTCCACATGTATACAAACCAATGCCATTAATAAAATGCTTTTTCAATTTAATTTCAAATGCTTTACGATTCTATAAGGAAAATGAAATGAGGAAATTTTTTTACAAAGCGATACAATCTCTATCTGTCAAACCACTTTGTTACAAAGGGATTATTGAGTGGAGGAAAAGTTGCACGGATTATCGATTTATTACGTATGGTGATAGCGATTGCTCATATTGTCATTGTATTTGCTTCTATATACAGTGTAGTAGTTTGTAGTTCGTATAAAACAACTTGAATGTATGTATGCCAATTTTTTCGGCCACTTTACAGCTGATACGATTTATGGGACTTTAACATAATATATGGCATGTTATTGGATTTGAATCTATTATAGGAGTTACTTAGGTTATAGTTTAGTGTGAGGGTTACAGGTCCACCACGCTGGCCTAGTGTGGATTGGCAGACTTTAAACACCTTTGAGAACTTTATAGATAACTTTAAGGTGTGTCTGTGTAGGTTTCCTCACGACGTTTTACTTTACCGCATCAGTGATAATTAGTATCTAATACGCACATAACTTTTTGAAATAAAGGTGCGGAGAGGCGTTTGAACGCAGGAACTCTCGTTCAGAAGACCAACGATCATACCATTCTGTACGATATATTTATTGGCATTAAATTATTCAACACTTTTAGTAGTTTTGCATAACATTTACTTTGCCTACAGATACGTAATTAGCAGGAGTTTCAGTCAGTCAGCTTACTGCAAAACTGTCAGTCCTCGACGACACGGAATCCTTTCCGAGTATTTTCCCAAACTTCGCAATGCGCATACTCGTATTTTATACTTATTTCAGCAATACAGAAAGTTAGCTTCAAAGTCGAAAGCTAAAAGTCCGTGGAGAGAAGATAATCTGATGGATTTTTAAAGTATGTACGTACTTACTGTACTTGTTTATTGTTCAGGAACGTAATACTCTGAGAAAACATTGAAACATTCTAAAGCTTTTGTTCGATGGATGAAAAGTTTTTTATGTAATTACACTGCTCAAAAAAAGAGTGAAATGTTTGCAGGAAATATTGAAAACCTATGTAAAATCCTTATAAATATGAGTATTTATAGTATCTCATAATAAAACGGTTACCGGGTCAAATCTATAGGTAAATTCGTAATTTTTTGGTAAATTTGATGTAATTTGGGCTTTGTTAAGAGTACTAGAATCCCATTATAAGTTAGAATTCGATCCCTAAGCACCTAAATTAATCGTTTTCTGAACTCGTTCTCTATATATTATTAATCTTTTACTAGTATCAGACTTGTATGTATGTGTATTTTTCTTAAAAATGGCTCCAACACTTTGTTATTCACGTATTATTAATAGAGCCAAGAAATTTATTAAATCGCCTGACAATAATGGATAGAACTGATTCGATAGTTTACTTAAACCATCATTTCCCTAAACTCATGGTACAGTTGTCTCGCAACGCTCGCATATCCAAAGAGCAATGACTTGCTTAAATGTACGTTTTTAAATAAATTCCAAATCCTACGTTCGAAGAACATTATTCATCCGTCTTCTATGTGTTTTCTGCCTTAGGGACGCAGGCTATTTTCATCCGGCTATTTCTGTAGCGGAAAGGCCCTGGTATCCGTTGCTGGGGGTCGGATGTAGTCAGCATCCGACCAAGTTAATTGTTCACCAAGACTTTTTGTGCAAATACTTTATGCATGTCCTGTTACTGTCATTAATTGCAATGTATGTCCTGTTTGACTAAGTGGCCTTTTATGATTGGTTTAATGTTTTTAATGGATGTTTGAATATAGCTTCGAGAGGTATGTCTAGCTTATTTTGCGGGAAAGGAATGCTTTTAACGATGGTTAAAAAATTTATAAAAAAAAAATATATATAATATCTCTCCCACTCTCACGATAAAGACGAATGTATTGACGTCTCGTATGTTGAAATCTCCTTAGCCGTTTGGGCTTCTAAGCATGCCAAAGAAGTGGACTTTATACAGTAGAAAAACATTACTTCTCGTATTAGTGTACACGTGCCTAGGAATAGTTAAATAAATAAACGCTAACACACTCATACCCCCGCAGTAGGATTCTCTGTGTCGTGGGTGGCATGGACAACACAAATAACACATCACAACACCCATGACCCGAGAACAAACATTTATCTGTCACATAAATATCTGCCCCGGCCGGGAATTGAACCCGGGACCCCTCGCTTCGCAGGCAGGGTCACTACCAACTAGGCTACGGGGTCGTCGTTATGAGTTAAGTTATGAGTAGTGATAACGTAACATGTATACTATTGTATACGTTGTATACATGTGTATCATACTAATGAAGACAACAGCATTGCTTGTAATATAAATCTCTGCCCAAAGCAGCTTAATAAGCTTCCTAGGGTAGCTACTCGTATTTCTGAGTTCTATTAATACTCGTCTGATCCCTCTGAATATATCGTATAAACTAATATTTCATAAACTTATAGCACGTGCTTTATCTGTGCAGACTAATAATGTCCTTAAAGTTATTTATGGAAAGGATCCATCTGTTCTTAGGGGTTGTGGTGCATTAACCTCGGCGTGTGTATAAACTTACCCCTATGGATTGTGGTTCATACATTGTCTATTTTTGACATACAAAAAAATCTTAAGCAATTGTAATCATTTCATGTTCAATGACCCATATGGCGCAATGGCTACCACGCTGTACTTGTTCAATGTGTCTTGGGTTCAATTTGCAAGGAAATTTAAATTAATTTATTGTCTGTTCTCGGGTTAGGTGTGTCCTTTTCAACTAATATACGTCTATGGTAGCTACGACACAGGGAATCCTAGTGCAGAACCATGGGTGTATAGTATCAATAATGTGTGCCGGAAATTACATAAATCGATTTCAGCAACTAGCCATAGTCAAAACAAAGTTTAAAAAAAAACCTAGCTTAAACGAAACTAAATCGAACTGCAAACTAACAAGTGCCGCAAATATTGCAATCGAATCATTTAACCGTTGCGCTGCACAATTCAATTTTAGCTCAATTTGTGATGACTGATCAAGTTTGCGCGCGAGCAGACGGCAAGGAAACATGGCGCGCCCGTTTCCGCCGCACTTCCGTTGACGCGATGACGTCAAACTTTATACCATAGAGTAATAAAACAATAGTATAGAGCGCGCATTAAACAAAAAGTTCTGTTCGCTGCGTAGGCAAATATTTGTATAGACAGATAGAGATGTACCATTGACGTACCTATTGGCAACGAAACGGTAAGTTATGTAAATAAATAAATATCAATGTACTTTTGACGTTAACGTTACAACACTACCTAAGTTATACCAGTAGCACTTAACCACGACTACAAGCGCTTGCGACGGGTATTGTTCCCACCTGTGCCTGCTGTTCCCACTTCGTTAGTCGCGCTCTATACTATATTAATTATTACTCTTATTAAGTTTATACCATAGAGTAAGGCCTCTTGTACATGGCACGTTTTCTTGACCGTACGGCGTGTTTGCCGTGCCGTAGAAAAAAACGTACGAGCATGTACATAGCTCGGCAAAGTTACCGGTCGAGAAAATATTTGGATGCTCCACAGACTGGTTTTATTTAGTGCGGTTTCAGGCTAACCTATTTTTCTGCGCGTACACGGTCGTTTTAGCATACGCGCTTACTCGCGCTATGATACGCGCTTCAAAAAAACCGGACGCGCTTAAATTGTCATATTTCGGCGTGTTTGCTCGAACCGGTAATGGTGTTCTGTCAGCATCAACATTGATACTCGTACGAGCTTAGAAGCGCGTCAACGCTCGTACAAGTTGCGCGTGTCAAAAGGCGGGCCTCTACGTGTCTTCCAAAGACGAGCTTATACTCCCGTAAAAAAACGCTAGTTTGAAGTCACCCTTGAGGCTAATTTCACTAACAGCGGTGCTATCCAAAAGTAGCTATTTCAAGGATTTAGCTAGTCGCTGCATTAATACTGCTGTAAGATCGGCTAACATAATAAATGTCTGAAATTTTATGCTGCCCAAAACAGCTCCGACATGACAGGGCCCAAGCCCTGCCAACAGTCTGTAGCGATCAAGCGCTCACTCATCCACTTGCAAGGCGCAAGTTACTTGATTTCGTAGTTAACTTAGTTTAAAATTTCATAAGACCAATAAATCTTCATTACGTCACGGTGTGATGGAATCCCGTGTGCTTCGCATTGCTTCTGTAAGCAATCAAAATTCTCGTTTCTGCTTTCCGATGCGGTTATATTATTGGATTTTTCTTACAAGTTTGTATTCATATCTAATATTGCATATCTTTGCTTGGATTTATTGGTAAACTAATTAAAGCAATATGTTTCTTAAGCTTAAGCTTACCTTTCGAAACTTAGTAGATAATGATCTGTAAAAGAAAAAAAAATGGTTAACTGGTTATACAAGATTGTAATTATCGTTTCGCGTTAGAAAGAAAGGACACACATACATACATACTTACATACATACATACGCTCTTTAAACATTATCCTCCTTTTGAAACAATTATGACGATATTTTCACGCTGCGTTTACACAAAAGTCGTCAACGTTGCAAAGAAACTATTGATATTGACCGCAAAATTTAGTCTTTATGTCGACTTAATTCTTTCTTGTTCCTAGTCACTAAAGTGCTTAGAGTATTAAGTACTACTGTAGCGTCTTGTTGAAGTTAAAAGGCACTAAGTACTATTACACCTAACAGACAGGCAGAAATTTAAAGATAATTCTTTGCCTCGTTGATCTATCCAACTCGTGTTAAGTTATTCTGTAGTTAGGACTTAAAAGTGCTTTTTGATAGGGCAGGTCGTTAGTGCAACTCAACTTGCTAATGGAGAATACATGGGGCTGACTTTACTGGCTTGGTCAAGAGTTTTGTTTATACCTTTTAGTATTTTTTGGGAACACGTTTTTGCTAAGTGTTGAAGTTGGTGCAATTATGCTAAAATTGAAATTGATAAAAAAACATTGTATACAAGATACATTCAGATGGTCATTTTATTACAAGCTTTTATTTAGTTTCACCTGTCCGGCATTTGTAATGAAATCTTGCAAGCTAAATTTCACCCACTTTCCGGTGTCCGATTGAGCTAAAATTTTACACACTAGTCCAGTTCTGATGACAATGCATGTTTATAATAAGCATGATGTGATACTGATACAAGGATTGGCTCCAGACGATTGAACTCCTCAACGGTTAACAGTAGGGACTTCAAATTTTGCATTTTAACTTTTTAGTTCTTTTTCTTATTAACAAGTAATAAAAGCTTTGTTATTAATAGAAATTACTAATTTCGAGAAATAAATATTCAATTTAATATTTATTGTAAATGCTCTAAACGATGTCACGTAAGATAAACTTAATATAAATTGAAAGAATGAGTAAGCATGATTTAAGAACCTTAAGGGTGTTAGCTCAAAGCAATAAATAAGTTCCAGAGATCAAACCAGCTAGGTATAATAAAAAGCACTGCCCAACGAACTCCATAGTCCATCTACCCTGGTACTGTGTACTATCGAATCGTACGCGATAAGATCGTATCGACCTAAAGCGTAAATTCGCTACGTGAGCGCTCGGCTGTTTAGCGGTTTATATTTCCGTCAGGGGTCTTTGGTAAAAGTGTTGATCCTTTTAGGACAAATACAGAACTAGAAATAGGTAAAGACGTTAGGTCTGATTCTGTATGCATTGGTATATTAATGTATGACCACTTTGAGATTCAAATAGATTGGTAAGCGTTTGAAATTGAAAAAGAAGCGTTACATTTAGATTATGACAAACTTCCTACACTTGCAATAAGTTCTCTATTCAAATATCATGCACTGAGTAAATATGTGCAAGGTAAAGATAATGATAAAAATCCAACCCATTTTAACATCATGGTGATTAATGCTGGTTGCAGGAAATGAAAGAAAGAAACAACAACACAGCACATAAAATTTAATATTCCGAACATTCCGAAAATAAAAACACCGTTCAAATCTCCGTGGATTACGTTCGCGATATCGATAGAAGCTGGATCGAGCAGTTTTTCAAGTCCGGATCTGATAAAATATTCTGTGACTCTTAGGGGAGTGGCACATGGTCTTAAAAATGAAAGTATAATTTATAACGCTCTGCTGCACGTAATAAGGTTACGGGTGGAAAGCGAGGGAAGATGAATTGCTCTATTGTGTCCAGGGATTATAAATAATAAATGCGTACACTCATAATACACAAGGAAGTACTTTAGATTAATTATACGTTTTATTATTATTATTTATTTTATTATCGTTTACAAAAAAAAAAAACATTTTAAACAATATAGCATACTAGGTACACAGCTGTTCGTTCGCTAATAATAATTAATAACTAGTGGACGCGCCTTTGCTTCACTTCGGGAAACCTATGCCGAGACGAAAGTAAAAAAAAGTAGCCTAAGTTACTTCTTAATACATCAGCCGCCAGTAAAAGTCCCGTCAAAATCGGACCAGCCGGATCAAACATACAGACGGACAAAAAAAAATATTTTGGTACATGTACCGTGTATACATACGTGTGCATTAAGTAAAAAGCGGTTATTTTAATATTATAAACAGACATTTCAATATTATTAACGTCATGATTTTTTCGACTAAGCTGTTTTGTTCCGTAGGCGGAGTCTATATATTTTTGGGGCCAGGTTCATAAATTGTCAGTCCAAGTATATCTTCGCTAGTGTTTTCAACACGTTGCAGCTACCTCACAAGTTGACAAAACGCTTCAGTTCCATTAGAATACAAATTGGAAATTTAACGAGATTCGTGTAGACGTGGTTCAGTGTCGCGATAGTTTAAGTGGTTAAGTAACCTAACCTTGTTACGGTTTTGATGATTTGATGTTACTTTAAAATAGTTAAGAGAGATTGCAAGAATCGCCTATATCCATAAACTGGTAAGGAAGTTAAACTATTTGAGTTTTTTTGGGGACTAAAAAAGGACCCAGTAACTGATATTGTCCACATTCTCTAAAGGACCACTTGAAACCCTGAAACGACATTTTGACATTTTGCAGTAAGAGAGCGTTTCCGTACGGTAATGCAATTTCCCTCTCCCCCCACGTTTCCCCGCCCTAAATGTTACGTAACGTTCGTTATACGTCGTTCATAGGATCCAATATCTTTTTTAAAACTACTTTTCCGCAGACGAAGCCACGGGCATCGTCTAGTTTAATAACAGTTCAAGAGCAACCATTGGTAAAATGATTTCAAAAACTACATAGTGCTTATAGATAGAGTAACATTAAGATGTAAGAATAAAGTTATGTATTATTTCAAATCTAATATTCGTATCTTATCTTTTCAATTCGCAGAAAATTTTACCTTTATTTTTGAGAAAAATAATTCTACGGAATACTATTAGAAGACTTCGTTTTTCTTTTACCCAGTTGTTTTAAACACAAATTGCTTGTTTTGAATTGAATACGACTGTTGAATATTAAATAGGGAAGATGTAAAAGATTTTTTGTGAGATAACTTCATATTTTAAAAGCAGAGTTTTGTAAGATTTTAATATACGTCATCATAATTGTAATGTTAACTTTATTATGCTAGTGAGTAAACATCTTAATTATTCTTTTTTTTTATTCAGTTTTTGGGATTAGTGAATTATAAATTTGATAAACGGAACTAGTTGCAGATTCTACATTTCCGTAAGTGACAAAATAATAATGACATTGTTTTTATCTACAGTATACTCTTGCCAAAAAGTCGAGCTTTGACACCTATCTTAAATAATTCTACAAGCAAAAATCACGTCGTATCAACTATCTTATTAAAATGTAATACGCAATTATTACAAATTAACATATATTTCTGAAATATAATTAATTATTAACATCGGTAAGCAGCGATTCTCGTTGTCAATTAGATTTGATCCTCAAAAACAATAATTTAGAAAGCGATACCACTAACAATGTCACAAATTGGACTAAGAGCGTTTCATAAATATGCTCGCTTTCCATAAATTTCAATAATTTATCGAGGCAAATACAGTAATGGCTAATAAATTTCTACTCTTCCAGTCCATCCATCAAGTTGCGCCGAGGCGTGTCAAGATGAAAATGTAATGAGGCGATAAATTGCGAAAGTGAGCCGATGCATGTTTAAAGTACTATCGGCAATATCTTGATACAGTTATTAATGATTGTGCCGCACTATTTAAGGTCTACGGCTACAGATTTTTCCTTGAAGAACCCTAGAACATTCTATGCTGCTCCAGTATGGATTGATAGAGTAGTTAAGCCTACGAGATAACTTAACGGCTGTTAGCTAATAACCACCAAAATCAATGGCCTAACGAATCCTATTGCGTAGCGATGAAAAAATATATAAAACGATCTTTTACACGTGGCTTAAGCAGCGGTTATCTTTTACTAAACGTATATTTAAACTCATTAGCTTTCACTTCTAAATAATTGTTAAATAACACTTTAATAGAACGCCGTTTCATTCACTCATATGTTAGTAATAAAACCTGAAACATGTCTTAAAGATTTGAAGGAGCCGACAGCGGCGAAGGATAAATTAAAAAACCATTAAGTAAGTTTTATTTATTTTCTTTAGTTTCACCCTTCAGCTTTGAGGGTGAACGACATTCAGCGTTTACTATACTTGAAATGCGTCACAGGGCATGGCGGCTGACAATGTAGTGTATAAATGGTTGTTCTCGTCAATGCGCACTCACACAGCTCGTATGTCTCTGTGTTTCTGTATGTACGTGTGTGTATCAAATAGTCTCACGGAAAATAACGTGATAAATAGATGAGTTTCAAAACATACAACGTTCATATTGAATCTTTGTCGGCAGTCCAGTGAAAACCACAGTTTAATTAATTTAACGGGAAAGGT
Source organism: Lerema accius (assembly GCA_001278395.1). Lineage (NCBI taxonomy): Eukaryota > Metazoa > Arthropoda > Insecta > Lepidoptera > Hesperiidae > Lerema > Lerema accius. The sequence continues at coordinate 173,008 of LGAG01000135.1, forward strand.
CATCAATTAAGTTATTTATCAGTGATGAAAGACGTTAGGGAAAGGTAATTTGAACATTATATCAGTAATGAAATGCATAATAACGCATTTTCAGACGTAAACAGAGAGATACTCTGCGTTTAAAACAACTCAAGGTTGTTTTAGGTGATAAAGGCAGATTGATGATGAACAAACTTAACAAGTTCAATGAATATTAAAGTCTAACCATACGTTGTGTTTAAGACACATGTGTGACGCAAGCCGCGTGACGCGTGCCGCAGCCGCAGCGGCATTGCGTCTACCATTAATGTACCGACAGCTGAGCGTTGCATTAGCGCGGATAAACAAAGGGTGCTTTGATTTATGTTAGAATACCGAACGAGTAATGCGTAGGCGGTGGAACAAAACTTGGAAGTTGATACCGGCTTTGGTAATGTATGGACTTAGGTAAAACTTTTATGTTTGTCTAGAAAAAACTATTTTAGTATCTATATTAGGCCTTGTTTTATCTATTTGACTATAGTAAACTTTGTTGTTGCTACATTTTTGCTTGCGAATAATTACTATTTTAGGCTATTAAGAGCTAATGGCCGTAAAAAAAAAGATGAAAAAATATTGTTTCACCCTCTATTCCTCAAAATGAGGGATACTACACCCACATAAATAAAGTTGTATAAATAATTTTAATTAACAGAATTAGCCAATTACAACAAATAGCAGCCTATTTTTTAAACTTACTTTGTTCCCACTGGAGCTATTAATACTTGCGCCTTTTAAATTTTTATACGTATTTTAAGATTCATTTTACTTTCTTCTGTTTCCAATAGTTGTGGAACTCGAATAAAATGTTCCAGACTTTTCTCGACCGACAAAGTTCTATTGATATTGATAAATGGATTATATGAGTTGTTAGTGAAGGAAATTCTACAGAGGGGAATATTGGTACAGACGCCAGCCACTTGTCGATTTATTGACACTTCGTTGGCTACTTCAAGTTACTAAGTTGGAGTTTGTGCAAGTTCCTGGGTGATATTCGTCTAGCTGTAAAGATGGGAAGGATATTTAGGTCAGTACGAGTATGTAGGCAATGCATGGTTGTTATTTCACCCAGTTCCTGAATGAAAATTCCAATTTCTAAAGATATAACGTAATGTTAGTGACTTAGTGTAGAAGTAAAAAAAATATTACAGCATTTTAAAAATTAAAGAAAGAAGATAAAAGTAGACATTTATACTCTGGTAATGAGAGATTATCAATGCTAGAGAGACGTGCAAATCTGAGGTGATATGAGAATTAATTTACATTTTTGCAGCGCAATTTATTAATAGTCGTAAACAAGTTTTGTTTTAAATTGCCCTTCATAAATTTACAACATTTAAAATATTTACAAATGTAACGCGTAATTCACCACTAGCGAGCACATTTGTAGATGAAATTGTTGAAATAAACAAAGCCACAGGTGTGGAGACGACATTAAATACACACTGTAATGCTGCCCGCGTAAATTATACACCCTTTAATTTGAGAGTCTGGGACATACTTAGAACACAATCGTAGGTAAGTGGATGCTGGAAGAGTCTGAAATATAGATAGTGACATTGATACTGTAGTTGAAATGTATAATACATGAAGCTTATCTAGAGGTTTTTCATTGGTGTCTAAATCATACAACGAGGATTATAATTAGTAAAGTGTAAAAATTGATAATGAGATTACAAAAATATATATTGAAAAAGCTTCACTTTGCTATGACGGATAAAGAGCAAAACTGACTTGACTGAAACAAAATAAAAGATACATAACAAACGTCGTGAATCTAGTAGAATATACGTAAAATATAATAAAATAGAACATAAATGAGGCGTAAAAGAAAATGTTAGCGTATATTTCTAGAATTTTAGAACCAAAATATGTCTCAGTAATCGTAAGTCTCATCTATAACGTTTAGTAGTAATACTAAATGCCAAGCAGCAAAAATGTCTTCACGTGAATTTGTTGTCGAATACTGATTCGAATACTCTTCATGCCGATTCTAAAGCCGATTCTGTCTCTTCCAATCCGAATATATCGACGTTGAAGCTCAAATTGTGAGAATTTGGGACGCTTATTTCATCTCGAGAAAGCTAAAAGGGTTCCCTCAAAAGTACTTGGTCTTGTGCTCTGCCAATAAGGTTCACTTGAGAATTGTTTGCCATTAGAACAGTGCTGAGATTTTATTGAGCTCAAGTATTGACACTTTGCTCTTAGAATGCTCATTGCGTTTGTGAAATGTTTCAATAGAGATTGTAATCCTGCTTCATCATTGTAGTTAAATATTTTAAATTAAAGTAAAGTTTTGTTTAACAGAAATAAAATGGGCGTAGGAGGAGCTTCTTCGAGTTTGCTGGAAGTTTCTAAGTTAGTTGCAGTTATTTAAATAGAAAATACTTTTTATACATAGTATGTAAGTCGACTTTACAAAAAGTTGTCATTTTGAAATGATATCGAAAAAGAAAATTAATTTGTTTATATAGGTGTTGTAAAGAATGATATATAAAATATCTTCTTCAAGTAAAATTTTCTTTAGTTAATAATATTTTCTGTCTCAACATAATCTTGAATCTTAAACATACGATGAATCTATCTTATGCTGCAAAGGTGTCAATACACACAACTTACGATACTGAAGATCGTTTTCAAAAGGCACGTGTCATTTAACTTTATACTATTGTCATGTTTATGATAGGTTTCACATAGATCATTAAGTTTTTATAAAGAGTTCAAGAAAGTATCCTTTTCTTTAAGGCAATACTGGCCAAATGGGGTATAACATGGTTGACTTTTATCGGATGAGGAATGTAATAAAGAACAAAATTTATAATTTTATAAACTTGACAAACGAATTACTAACTCTGTAATGTTTTTTATAGTTTAAAGGTCTTAGTTGATAGCTTATACGAGTAAACGTGTTACACACTAAAAGTTACTTCGATTGTTAGAGAAAGTAACATGGAATTGTTGGTATAACAAAATCATTAATATAATAAGCTTTTTTACTATCTTTTTAATTTCAAATTATTAAGCATTCTTGCACACGTCGTTTAGTTAATTTTTTTATGTTATTTTAGATTATCTACCATAATCAGATTTTCTAGTAAAATGACTCTTAGTAATTATATTGAAAGTTTTAGTAATAGGGATCCAAATAGTGTTGTATATAGCCATGATATTAACGTTTTATTCCATTACGATAATAACAATTCTGAGAACTGACTTCATTTATAGAAACCTAAACAAAACAAATGTTTGTTTGTATACTCAGTTTCCATGACAATAGACCAAAATTCATTCACTGTGCTCATTATAGACATTTTTATCGAACAACCGACACAGCGGCCATTAAGTTATTAAGTAAGCAGTACTATCATACTAATCTATGAATAGCTCGAATTTAAGCCCCTTCTTAGGAACAATGCAGACATGTATGAACCTGAGATTAGGCATAGTTAAAGTTTACATGGCTAAAAATGCCGAAAGTAAATTAAGTAAGCAAAGCCTAATTACATACGAGTATACCCTCAAAATAAATACCCGCAAAAGCTTACGCAACATGTAATAGCCCTATATTAGTCGAAAAGTCATCTATTTATAATCCTTAACATAATTTATAAACTGTACATTTTATATTGTAGACACTATCAGCATTTTATCAAGTTAAAAAGTTATAACATTCAAGGTTCATAGGGTTGAATGTTATAATTCAGGCGGTTGTTTTTGGGGCAATTTAGGGTTAATCGAGCGCGGCGTACCACAGTCAAAGCTTAACGACTGAGAAAGGCGATAGGTACACGCGATTGGAAGGAAAATTATGTTCTCCGTAAAACGTGTCTTTTGCCACTTTTTACACCGAATTCGTTTCTACTGGAGGATTTGTAGAATTTCAAAGAATTGCCTAAAGCACTTTTATTTATTTGGCTTCACAAACGTCATGGAAGAGTAGGTAATATAAAGTGGTTTTGCTGTAATTTTATAAAAAAAAATATTTTTTATCTTCAAGGTTTTTTAGTCAACGGATTACCAGATAGTGATGTTTAAGCTAATATTTTGACACTTAAAATATAAAATCTATTGGTACTAAACTTAATCGCCTTTAAAAAAAATCTTTTAAAACAGATAGTCTGAATTCAGGCTCGAAGTAACTAATCCAAAGATTAATTTATTTTTCAAACGGTAAATTAGAGTTTATTTCCTGCTTACTCTGTGTTTATTAACACTGAACTTTATGAAACCAGAGATAAGACATCATTTAAAGTCAATTAATATTTATTAAATAGTGTTAATTAATATTAATTGATTAATACCGACTTGTGTCACATGTTTTAAAATTGTTGTTCACTGTATTGTTTTAAATTATCGCAATCTGCGCAATAAAGAATTTGTTTGATGAATTCTCGATTACTTTATCTATGAAATTTAGCAAAAATCAACGTGCAAACTACATAAACACATCGCAAACAATACGTTTGTACGTAACTCTAAATACGCGAGTCTAAATCACACTTGGCAGAACTTACTTTAACAAAACTAGAGGGTTTCATAAATTCCAGTAAGTACGAGGATAACTTTTTTCAATCTCATGTTATGTCAGTTCAATGACCTCTTCAGAAAGGTTTCAAAGGATACTAAGTAATACTGAGAGCTAAGCAGTATAAATATTTACTAGTAGTTCACGGTCTAGCTCCTTATCATATGAAATCAAAAAGTGTTTGCTTTATACAAAATTCTCTTTACTTTTTAAAGAAACATGGTAAAAGTAAAAGATTTAAAAAACAGGCTTTTATTACTTGCTAATAAGAAAAAGAAGTAAAAACTTAAAAGTGCAAAATTTCAAGTTTCTACTATTAACCGTTGAGGAGCTCAATCATCTGGAGCCGATCCGAGCCGTGTATGTATGTCCTTTGGGGCGCTTTACAGCCCAAATATCTCAAAAGGTTGACTTTAAGTATTATTTGATTAGACTTCAATGTGGGACTGGTACAGGCTATAATGTTAGCCCCTGAACCCCAATTTTTAAGAACTAATATGGGGTTTTTTCCGTCTTGAAATGGAATATTATATAAAATACCTGTGTTTAAACTCGTTACATACTCGTTACAAATATTATTTGATTAATTAAATTCTAAATTTATCCAACAAACTTTGAGTAGCCATTAAATTATCAATTAATAGTGTCTATTGTCTCAGACCCAAGAGGAATATGCCAATACATTTCAATCAATGATAATTACAAGTCAATTATTCCCAATCATTGTACAAACCGGTGCTAACATTGCTGATTATATTAGCTCTTTAGGTTGTAATAATTCGTAGTTTAACGCTAATTCCTTTCAGCAGCATTAATTAATCATGCTATTTAAATATTACCAGAGAACCAATAGTACTTTATGCTATAGATTAAAGAATAATTAATTATTATTTACATCCTTAGTTAATCTAAAAAGTGAAATAATAAGATAGTATACTATTATTATTTACCGTCTCGTTCATTCACAAAAGAAAAAACTACCCAGTTGGACACTTTTCGTGTATTATTTCTTTTTTTTTTTATTCATATGTACAAATAATTGATTTTGCTTAAAAATTTAATGACATTTTGTAATTCAATAGAATGCTAGTTCAATTTAGGAAAACATTTCTCAAATAAAACCACAAAAACAACCTTTTCCTTACTTTTACTTTTGAATAGCTTTTTAGATATTAATAAATCAGATGCTTATGTTATTCTCTATACAATTATTTTTACCTTTAACACAAATCATTCTCTATCCTGCCTTTTCCTGAACTCTACATATATTCAGGTAAAGCTCTACATAGAGATGATTTGTAGCGACATGCGAACTCTACAATATTCTGTTAACAATGGACTTGTTTGCTTTGCTCTACAAACAATGTCGCTCAAGTTAGTGTTTAATTTTAAATTGAGCTTTGTTAGCGCTTCTAATATTAATAATATGTAGAGACAACGTAATTTAATTGGTGTATAAACTCTATAATCTACTTGTTATTTAGCTATAGAAAAAACTATATACACTAATAGTCTCATTAAGATTCTATAATGGGTGCCATAGACTACATATTTTCAAATCAAATTCTATTGTTAATTTATTTCGTTTTATAAACTAAAAATAAATAAACTAACAGCAAACTTAACTAACGTAAAAAAAATAATATACATTTCTCTACAAAATAAATATAAAAATTACATCGCTACTATAAAAACAATTATTAATTATCATGATCAAATTTTTTACTAATTTGTAATATCACGATAGGTGTACGACGAAAAGAACGCTTGTAAAACGCGCGTCAAACGCGGTAGTTTAAAAAAGCAAAAGCCTTAAAAAAGAGTTGTAATAAAAAAAAATCTATTCTATTCAACTAAATAAAATTTAAGTGTCTTTTTGTAATATTAAAATAGTCGCTGTTTACTAAATGCTTACATAAGTATACACAGTACCTACACATACGAAAATAACACTTTTTAAAAATCTTTGTCTGTCTGTCCATCTGTTTGTCTGTTTGATCCGGCTAATCTGTGAAACGGCTGAACCGATTTTGACAGAACTTATACTGGCGGATAGCTGATATAGTAAAGAGTAACTTAGGCTACTTATTCGGCATAGGTTTACCGAAGCAAAACGAGGGCGGGTCCACTTGTAATAAATAAACTTCAATCCAAATAATATACCTATCGATGATTTGGTACGAGAAAGGTTAAAGGTCGTACAATATCAACCCTTGCGCCCTTGCGGTAGAATTCTAATTACTTAAGCACTTGAACCGCAAATGAGATTTCAATATTTATTTAGTGCTTCGCTCTCAGAGGGTGATAGAATTAATGATAATATTTACACATTATTACGTTTTATAAAGGTAAGCTTAGTGGTTGGAAAATTGATGTGTTACCTTCAAGTATTTGAGTTCTAATTCGGCTTTTAAGTTTTAGACTAATCTAGTCTTACCTAGTATAAAAACACAGCGTATGAGTGTTTATCATTGAACTCTTGACTGAACTAATTATATTAAAAAAATTGTAAGATATTTTACAGGGACTGAGTATCGAGTTACAGTTAGACCCGGCAGTTAGTTCTAATATCGAGATACTTCAAGGGACCAGCCAAACTATTAGTTATTGAAACGCCGCCATAGTAAAAGTTGTCCGATGCAACAAGCATTTGCAAAAGGTACATGAAAATTTAAAATTAGGAGTACCTCATGTAAGAAAGACAAAGTTTGTGGTAGAACAACGTCCGGTCTACTAGTCTAATATAATTGAACTATATACCATATAAACTAATTCAAGAAGGTATTAAGTTAATACAACAACATAATACATTAAGTCATTATAAGCTTAAGTGTATGTTGACAATGCTAATAATAATTGGTTTAGTTAAGGGCTATCGCACATTGTCTGATATATACTTCGATTAAGCACTGAATTATAGTGCTTGAATATATTTGGGGAGACATACTCGTACATACCTATTTGTAATAAAGAGTGTGATTTTTTCTGTTTTTAATCGACTACGTCAGATTTAAAACACGTTGCATTTATTCTTAAAACAGTGTCTAAAGTCGAACTTTTCACGTATTGATATTGATAATTAATCCATTTTTAATACTTGTGCTATTTAGTACCCAGTTTCTCGAATACTTTGTGACGAAAATCATGCATGTTTGCATGTTATTTACAGTTTTCAAGTTATGTTTTACTTCTACATCACATTATGTGTAAATTTTCAGACACTGTTTTGAAAATGAATATTTTTGTTTTAAATAAAGACAAGTTAAAAAACGGACCATAGATTCTTACTAAGTACCTACTTGAAACTTCTCACTTTAATATCTGAGTCTTCAAATGAAATAGCGATTTAAATCCCATAGTAATATGAATGAGATTTGAATATCATTTTGATGTGCACAAGAACAGTAATATTTTGTCTAACCTTCGAACGTAAGGAGAATATTATATCCTAGAAGCAAGAAAACGATTTTGTATAACAAATCTGCGGTCGTTGCTCTATGCCAGAGATACTCAAAGTGTAGCTCACGAAGGCCTAAATATTTATGTATTAAATTGTAGTCATTGCGGTTGACTTTCAGAGAAAAACGAGAGTATTTACAAATAATTTAACTTCGCTCCTCCAAAATTTTTTTTATGTCGGCGATTTTTAAATTATTAGTTTTATCTGAAAAAGTACTCACACATTATACACAGAAGCAAGCATAACAAAATAAGGAAGGTTCGTAATCATCTTTTAAAATACAAATTGATCCGAGAAGAAAAACTTTGAGAACCATGTTTTAAACGCTGACGGTCCAGCAAATTTAGTGTTTTATATTCAAAGGATGGACTGAAGTTTTTACGAAACTTACTTTTTATAGGGCTTTCTGTGACCGGCTTGAGCTACACATGGTAGTTAATAAAAATGTTATGATGTATTTGAAATTCTCTGAAGCTCATCTTGCAGTTTATAATATAATATTTACGCTGTATTACTCCATTTATAAAAGATCGTCACTAGACGTAATTCATTTAATTATAATTATGTTTCTCATAAAAACTTCGAAAAACACGTAAATTGTAGAAACTGTCATTTCAATCTCATTGCCACTCCAGGTAACGATACTTCCATTGTTGAAATCCCTCAAACCATTGAGCGCTTGAGCATGCCAGACAAATTTACATAGCTATATATACATACAAACATACATTACGTATTTGCCTATCTGTTGGGTAATTATGCCAAGGCCGGTCAATTACATGTCAGTACATAACAATCTCCAATCGACGCATGAAGTCCTTGAAACGAATCGCAATTACGTTTTTCACTACGTCTGAATCCCGTCTGTCTAAAACTGTAGCCGATGCAGTTGCGCAACTCTCTCTCGTATTCATAACGAAATTGATGCGATAATCGCGTGAAATGAACAGTGTTATCGCAGTATAGCCACCCACACATTGGCCTTATATTCCACTTTCTCTAACCGTGTCAATTGGTGAGCGAAAAAGGCCGGTCCGATGCCAAGTTGCCGCGTGAATTTTTTTATCAAATTTTCCGCTTTGCCTGGCAAATTGGGGCGACCGCATATTTCCGACTCTGATACTGTACCAAATGGTAGCCTCATATTTGCAGTATGACCGTGAAAATACGTGTCGTTGATTGTTACATACTGTTGCATGATATTATAGTTGCAGGAAAATTGGTTATAAATATCTTTAAAATAACATTTTGAGTTTGTGCTCTAGCTGAATTTTACTACACGATCTTTTGGTACCAAATATTCAAGAAAAAATAATACTTTTAATCTATGTTTACTAACGATTCCTATTAAAACATATAGATTACACGGGTCGCTATTTATCGTGTTTAAAATATTAACTTTATCATCCACTTAAATTACTTGGTCATTAAAATTAATACGAAAAGTGTAACCGTGTGCTGCGAACCTTGTAGAGCGCGGTAAATTACATTTTTCCGGGGCGATATTTTGCAATTTATCCACGCACTCAAATGTTAAAACGGTAAATTTATGTACCTAGTTAATGTTTGAAAGCTAAGGAAATAAATGTGGAGCCCTTCAGATATTACGTCAGCTCCAAAAGGAACAAGTAGGTAATTCAGACAAGCAGAACTTTTAAGTTTTTTTTAATTTGTTCCTGGTGTGTTTTTGGCTAATACGATTTGTCTTTGCCTATTTTAAAGTGAATCCTAAACATTGAGCTTAGAAATATCCACAGAAGTTGTTATATCAAGTATCAATTAGACATTGATGTCGATACCACAAGCGTAACATATCCTTACCTACTGCTTAATGTATATTAAACAAAAATATTTAATTTGAACATTTAAACATAGTAAATATAACAAACCTACAGCGGAACGGTTTGCCACTTAACTACTTACGATAAAGTGACGATGTGGCTACGACATGCTTACGACTTTAAGCGTGCAGTACTGTTACTCAATTTATAGCGGCTAGGCAACATCTCTGTAGGTAAAGGTCGCTATAGAGTTAGCTAATAGCTAAAATTATCATCTACTTATGTAATATTGTCAATACAAGATGTCGTCAAATGATCACTTCTCGTACTTCACAGGGACCATTGCACTACATCACTATTATTTCCGTCAGAAACAATCCACGCGAAGCCAGGACTTTACGATGTGCTGTAACACCCCACTCAGTATGCAAATGAGCGGATGGAAATAGAGAGCTTAGTTTAGTGTTCCGAGCTTTTGATGAATTGTACTGCCTAACGAAACATTTTACAAAAGATGTTAGATAATTTTGTTTAGCAAAGATAAAGAAAGATTTAGTAAAGATAGAGAAAGATATGCCAATCTGTCAGTGGCGTGTTTGTTACTGACAATGTGAGTTCGTCAATTCGGTCTTAGCTGCACTAAAATGCTATTATGGTGATCTAAGAGTAAGTTACGGATTTATATTATCGCCATCTATACTTCTATACTATAATAACATAAAGCTGAAGAGTTTGTTTTTGAACGTTCTAATCTCCGGAACTAATGGACCGATTTGAAAAATTCTTCTAGTGTAAGATAGTCCATTTATTCAGGAAGGCTATAGTAGAATAGATGATTGTTTTGTGAGATCAACCTTAAGAAAATTTACTTACGACATTTTTAGAACGCAAAGACGCACGCACAGTCGTAGTGGTATAGGTAAATCTTAAATTATAATTTATTTATTTTAAGAAGAATTGCTTAAAGCGTAGCAAAACTCCAGCTTTACGGTACTCAAGAGCGTTTGAATGAGATACGGTCAGATTTTACGAGTTGCGCCGAGATTTTTACGAGAACTTGTTTGGAGGGTTTGTAAATCATTGTACACTAGGGGAACGGATTGAAACGGCCCTTAAATTGTGTTTATTTTCTGTTAGAGATATTCGTAGATGCTCTTCCTGTTGCATTCCATATCTATGAGTTGAGATTGCAACCTTGTATTTAATGATTTCTTGGTGCTACGGAATTAAAAAACGAATGCAGGTTCTCTTTTCTGTTTTTAAAGTAATACTAAAAGGCCTAGCATATTTTGACTGTTTTCCACATCAGATTCTCCCGGTCTTCAGTGACCGTATACCTTTAGTAAATTCTCATTACATTGGACAATATTGGCTATGACGACGTTTAAATTTTTTTAATAGTTTAGCTGGTCTAGTGGCAAATTTTCTTAAGCGCTTTATTATTTTACTAACAGGACCTAATAACCAACTAACAGTAAGTTCACTCAAAAGTTACGATGACCATGGGTGGCAGGGGTTGGTGGCACGGCACTGCTATCTTAAAACCATAAAAAAGCGCTTCCATCCTTTAGAAGGCACGTTAAGCCGCCAGCTTCAGCTTGTATCGTTAGATGAGAGTCATTTGAATCTAGTCGATGGCATTTGAGTGACATAAAATAATTCTACAAATATGTTGGTCAGTAACACCTTTAACAATCCATACTGGAGCATCGTAGTGGATGCTCTAGGCTTCCTCAGTAATGCGAAAAGACCCGTGCTTATTAGTAGTATAGTATAGAATAACAAAATATTCATAATTTAAATAAATAAATCAGTCTCAACCACGCAAAGGTAAACGCAGGGCAAAGCTGATTTATACGAAGCATAATGCTATAAATCAAATCGTAATTCATATTACTTATCCTCCCATACGTTATGGGTAATGAATGCCCTGTATGAAATGAAATACATTCAGCACTACACCTAATGTTCGTTTTTGTCTTCATTATTGCCTCTACGCGTAGATGGAATGGATATAAGGCACGCAACATTTTTCCTTCGTTTCCTCTTGCTTTTTATATAAGTGGGACTTTTTGTGGTGAAAAATCAAACATACTTTATTATAATAATAGAGTTGAGATTTGTTTGTTATAATTGGCTGGAAGATTAGGAAATAAATACATTTGATTAAAAGTGTCTATGTAAACAAATGTAAATTTTTGCCCAAAAATCAAGGAATAATAAAAAGAATAATGAAATGTAATTACATTGTGTTTTAATATTGTCGATTTGCAAATTACTAAGTTTTAGCAGTTAAAATACAGTATTCAATGTGATTTAATTATAAAGTGGATCTAGTTTAATAAAATACGTTCGTAAGTATTATTCTCAGAATTGTTCATGATTTTAGACTGAAATTTGAAATTTCGAATTCAATTATTGTGTTAAAACAATAAACGAAACAAAATATTTGGTGTTTTTTTTAAGTTAGTGTTGAGAATAAAAGCAATATTATGGTAATGTTTTTACTCAAAGTAAAATTCTAAATATTTTTAGTAAGTTATATTAAATTTTCACTATTGTAGAAGAATGCCTGAGGGTGGATTAAAAAAAGGGTCGATTCCACTGAGGCCTAATGTATTTTTAACTACAAATGAGCAAATTACGTACGAAATAGAACTAAAAACGAGACAATGGCGACAATTATTAAGAAAAAAAAACCGGTTATTAAATGTTCAATTTGCCCAAAAAATTTATTAGGTATAGCGATTTTTCTAAAAGGTCTGTTAAAAATACTAAACACATTAGGTATTTTTGTTTGGTTCTCGTCAGTAAGATTATGTATATTTGCTTTGTTTTTCTTATTTTAAGGAAAAAGATTTCAATTTAAGCGCGGTTGGAATACTCGTACATGAAGCATAAAATATCATTTCAGGCAAAAAAATATTTGATCAGTAAATTTTTTTCGACTAGCAAACTGAGCATAACAAATCAATTCAAAATAATCCTTATCAGGAGCTACTTAACCGACTTCATAATAGAAAATTCATGGTCGAATGTACAGCAAGTAAGTTAAATGGAACGGAAAAAAACTCGAGCGAAAAATTCACCAATAAGGGATCGAATTACCCTAATAATTGTGGCTTGTGAAACGTTTAAGTGCTTTTCAGGGATTTCTTTATTCGACTATAATAATAGTCGGTGTATTTTAATAATTTTACCCGTAAAAACTTCGCTTTTCTTATCTTAAGAAATAATATTGAGAAGTAAAAAAGTTGTTGTAAAATATTTTCCCGTTATACAAAGGGTGATATAATGCAGTTTTTTCAATTCCCGCTTGGTCTCAACCAATTAACGACCCACTATTAAGCACGGGTCTCTCCTCGTAACTGAGGAGGCCTAGAGCATACTCCACCACGCTGCAACATACTCCACTACGCTAAAGCATATTTCACTACGCAGCCGCATATTCCACCATGCTGCAGCATACTCCACCACACTGCCACTTGGACACACACATTGCCACACGCTTAACTCCCACAATGGAAATGAATCCAGTGACATCTCATACGCTGAAATCCGTTAAGTAATAGACATTATATACATACATACAGCTTGTTAAACATAACGCTTCTTCTAGCACAGTCGGATAATTAAGGCTGCGTTTATACAAAGTACTTGGCATTAGAAATTTATTCAAGAGTACATCAAAAGCATAATCCACAAAAAGTGGAGTTTCGAATATACCCTATGCTTGTCTACCTACATTTATATACATACACGTTACCTATATCTACTCATGTATATGTTTAGTAGGTTTAACAAAGCTACTCCGATGTCGGATGTCAAATTTGTTAAGCTGAGCATTGGCCCTTAAACCACGATAATGAGGGACTCGGTTTTCACAATGACGGTCCGTTTTGATCTTCGTTAAGAACTATTTTCTCCTTTACGTCGACTTTCTTGTGTTCTTCAAGTGTTGGAATTGAAGTTTAATTAGAAGAGTCCACAATAAACATGATGATAAAAGAAATAAACGAAGTACTGATTCATCGTTGTAAAACTAAAAAGTCGACTACGGAAAAAAAGGGGGGGTTTTTCCAAATTTTATGTTAAACTACCCAAAGACAAAACCTATAACACTTCATAATTTATGAGCTATCAAGCCGTTTAGTTAGCTAAAGACTAGGACGTAACTCACTTTATTTTGAAATCTTTCTTAAACGTTTAAACAAACCAGAGGTCGAAAGAGAAGCAATGTTTCAGTCACAATCTTTAGATAAAGCGTGATAATGATGAACATAACATGCTTTAAGCTTGGAAAACATGACCTACTTCATGCGACTTTACTTAAAGATACATACGTATCAGTTTTTTATTTCGTTAACGAACCTTTAAGTAACTATACATAATACTAGTTCAATGCACTTATATGGTAAAATGTAATTTGGTTTCAACCCATTAACGGCCCACTACCGAGCAAGGATCTCTCCTCATAACTGAAGAGGCCTATAGCATACTCCACCACGCTGCTCCAGTGCGGATTGGCGGAGGAGTTAGTGGCCAACCCAAGTGTCGGAAATTTTTATACCACCCGAAGGCATCCAACATGGCTAACGATTGTCACCTAACGGTAACAACCGGGACCGACGGCTTAACGTGCTCTCCGAAGCACGAAAACGCTCAAGATATTTTTGCCACTAGCGGTCACCCATCCACTTACCGACCGCGCCCGCAGTTGCTTAACTTTGTCGATCACAGGATCAACGCAAACCGTCGGGCTATGAGCATGTATGAGCATAAAATGTAATTAAAGAATCTGAATAGTGTTTGGTACACCACACTCAGGAATTTGTTAAAGGCCCTTCAGATATTAACTAAGTTTACTGAAGTATTTCCTCGACCGCGGAATGGCTAGACGAGTAGGTTCAAAGGGGGCTAGGGCTAAGGGCTTCACATAAATTGTAGAATATCTGTTTTCTCATGTTAAATTCTAGTACCTATAGTTTAAAGTTCGGATTCCAATGCAACCGGAGCGGACTTATTACAGAGTCATTACGGACTGTAACTCACACGGATAATCTTCTTGTATATCTATCACCAAATAATTTAGCAGAAAAGATTCATCGAAGTTGGTTACAAAACCAGGAATAGAAACAGTGTAGGTAACACTCATCCACAAATATTTCGTTCACAACCTCTGCTATTTAAACCAAAGGTTTTACACTGAAGTCCTCTCGTAATAGCGTTCACAATGATTTGCGGCCAAAATACTTTGCAGTTAGTATTTGAGGATTGTGGTTTTGGTATCATTCGCCAGTAATTAGTACTGAATGAACGAATGAATGAATGAATATCTGTTTATCGTTCAAACAATTCCTGTTTTGAATTGAGAACGGTGTACGGTGTGTTAGATTGTACAGATAGTAAGTGGTATTTCTGTATTTGGTACTCAAAAAATTATCAAATACAGAGCGTTGATTTTATTCTATTAAAATGTACTTTTGTGTAATATACATAGGTTGTTATTATACTAAAAATTTAGCTTTTTATTTCTTCTTCGGGTAAATTTTAACATGTCAAACCACAAACTTGTACGTAAGGCGCGTTTGATTCTTAAAAAGAGACCCAAAGATCAACTCTTCACGTTTTAATATTAACATATATAAATGTAATATAAAATGTATAACTATATAATTGTGTCCATGGTAATGAGTTTCGTTTATTATATTGTCCTGTATAACTGTTAAAGTAAATTAAATAAATGATTCAATTGTGGGTTTGTTTAATTGAGTGAACTACAAACAGAATAAATTACACGGTCAATTTGATGTGCAATTCAGTACCTGAATATATGTCTTGTGACAAATAAGTTTAATTTACTTTTGTCCTACATTCATTAATTATGGGACAAATGATTAAAAAGAGACATGAAGTAATTATATTTTTCTCATCAGAATAAGCCACTAGATTCTGATTTTCGAAGATCTTCGAGGCCTTTTAAACACTTAAAATAGAATAAACTAGTGCAAGCACGGGAATATTTTGTGTATGTATGTCCTTTTTTTGGCACGCTATACAGCCCAAACAACTTGACAGATTTAACAAGTAAGGTGTTATTGGATTCGTCAGTATTTATTTTATACATTTTTTATTACAAAAATCTTTTAGCAGTCGGAACTTTTTTTTCTGCCCATAATTGAGAAGCTTACTAAGCTCACAATATTGTCGCTTAATAAGAAATTATTCCAAATTCTGCATGAAGGTAATCTAAGAGACCATTTTGTATAACTATGGATGAAGTCTTTGACAGGAGATGTTTCAAGATAGTGTAACAAAGGCCTGATTCTGTTTCATTATTAGAAGTTTAACATCAGTCCCTAAGGCCTTTAAGGGCAATTGTTTCAAAGCTCAAAGCGCTCTAAAGATATAATGGACTATGGACGATGGTCAAATTAATCGCCTGTCCAGTATAACATATATTGTTACATATATTTATCAATACGTGAAGGATTTAACTAGGGAATCTTTTTGGCTTAAACGCGTCTCTTTTGCTACCATACGGGGGCCTAAAAACCTATTGATAACAAACTCAGGGGATACCCTTTGACGTTGTAGTTTCGAATGTATTGACTACATCCAAAATTAAATTATACCACTGGATAGCTAAAGGATCAAAGAAATAACTACAATAATATTAAAATACGAAAAAAAAATTAGGTTATTGTATGACGTATGTAGGTACATAAATAACCTCTTTCTTTTTTGAAACCGGTTGATAAAAAATGTTATTTAAAAAAAACCTGTAACATAAACGTATTTACGGTCTATACACAACCGTATCCATTACACTGCTATACCTAGTTTTTAAGGATAATATAACCACTTACAAGTTAGAAATTGCGTTAACGTTTACTTAAAGAAGTACAGATAGATGAATGTTTTTTGAAATATGAGTAATACAATTATTGTTCAAAATAAATGGAATATTTAAGTTCCCGTTAACAGACAGTTGACGTTGACATTGATATCTGCCAGCAGGAATATCGAACGAGGCTGTTGTTGCCGTAAGAATTTATGGTCGTATTCCAACTGCAAAGCTATGTAAGTTGTTAATAAATATGAGAAGGTAGTATTGGAGTATATAGAATAGTATAAATAAATATTAAAATAACCAATTAAATTGTAAATTTTATTTCAATAATAGAAAAACTAAGGATGTTGTTAGTTATTTTTCTATACATATAAAACATTTACGACCTTACATTTTCATGTAGGTATCATTCATAGTAAATCATCGATTTGGACAACCGTTGCTAGTGTTTCAATAATTTTACTAGTTTGGCTGGTCTCTTGCAGTATCTCGATAACAGCACCGTCTATCGGGTCCAATTATGGTCTTAGACCATGCTTAGTCCCTCTAAAGTACACCACAGAATATTTATTAAAATCGGTCTGTCTTTTGTTATGACGAAATTCGGCTAAATGCATGATAGATTTTTATATACCTACATAAAGAAGATAATTTTATTTATTTAATCTATGAAAATAACGAATGCCTTCCTCTCAAGCTACTGCTACCGAGTACATAAAACGTTTCCAAGTGATTACACAGAAAGGTTTCCAATAATTAATTTTAAACGAAGACGATGAAATGAGAATCTAAAATAATTTACAACGAGTATATTTATTTTAACCTGATAAAACTTCCGCTTTAAGAATTTTACGTTCATAATTTGGAGGTTATTAAAACAAGGGAATGTTTTGAACAACCACAACTTGAATTAGTCAATTTATTTCATAATAAATATCTTGGAATAAGATAGAACAAGATTAAATGGGTCACGAAACTCATTCTCTAGTAGTATTTATTCTTGTATAAGCGGTATGCCACGATATTAGAGTGGCATAGCAGACAGCCTATCTTATGCCAGCATACAAGATTGTCGTAAGAGGCGACAGAGGTCCTTTGCTTAGTGACAAGACTTCGCTTAAACTTAAGTATCTCCACTAATACTATAAATATTATTATGTAGAATTAGATTAAATTTTATTGTTTGTATTAGCTAAACTCAAATATATAACATGAACCCGCAAGCCATTTAAGATTTAAAAAGCCAAAGAAATAGCGAAAAACATTACCCTTCTCTTATCGCAGTAGTAAAAATAGCCTTTAAATCGTGTGTGGTCTAAAACTCCGTGCATTGCATACAAATAGGTTGTCACAACCCATAGCACATTTGCAATTTATTATTGCACTAATAGTGCAACAACCATAAGTCACAGCTCGACACGAACAAACAATGATTTGACTATCGAACAAAAGCCAAGTAGTAAATCAGTTCAAACGGTTTGTTTGTGAACTTCACGATGTATTAACAACGGCTACTGTGGACGGCTAGTTCCGAGTAATAAAAGCTTTGAGATCAAGAGCTAAACGCTAACCGTCGCAATTTAAGTGTTGCGAGACTATGATCAGAATTCGACCAGCACTCATTATTATAAACTTTAGATCTATCAAATTGGCTTGTGTAAGTGTATCAAACGTAGTGTGATTATGTGCGTTTTATTTTGTTTCCTTAATCAAATGGAATATTAGACATACTTCATTGTATACTTTACCTATGCCAAATCTAAAATTTATTCGTACCTACCTTCATTATTCTTACAAAGGATAGCAAATTAGAATCCTTTACGTTAACATAACGTAGATATATAGATATTCTAGTATCAATGGTATGAAGTTAAAAGTATATCCACGAAAATTAAAATGTCAGTTTAAAAATTTAACGAAACGATCAAAAATTTTTGCATCTTCCAACAAGGAAACGTATAAATAAAGAAAAATAAAAATGTACTGCAAACAACCCACGCTTGTATTTACGGTGTTTAAGTTCTAAGCACTTTAGTGTTGAAATACTTTGAGGGTAACTTGGAAATTACGTTCTCTCGTTATAATAAAAATCTATTTTTGTAAGTGCCTCTTTAAGCCGGTTGCAGACCAAAAGCTAAACTATTTTAGCTTAGCATAGCTGAGGTTTTTTTTGCATTTGTGTTCAATCGTGAACTATGTTAAATAAGGTAAGTGGCATTGCGAAGCTAGTTGCATATGCGAATTATACGCTATTTTAAGTCAATCTGCAATCGTACCGATACATAGTACTCTTAGCTTTGGACTCAGTTATCGACTCCCCGGTCATACTTCGTACAGTCTCATGGCCTCAAGCCTTCTGTGGATCATGGGTCTCTCCTCGTAACTGAGGAGGCCTAGAACATACTCCACCACGCTGCTCCAATGCGGATTGTAGAGAAGTTAGTGGCCAATCCATTCGGTTGTTTGAACGCAAAATTTGGATTAAGCTGTTTTTTGCTCCACCTTTCCTCTCGGCATTATTAACTTTTCACGTTAAGTGAGCTGTGAATTCCTAAGATGACCTAATTATTTGTATTTATGCCTTGTTTGTTAGCCTCGTTAGTCAGTAACAGTTATTGTTTAGTTCAGTTCATTTATAATAATATTGGCATAGATTAGCTCACTGTTTGCAACTGGCTTTAATCGTTGAAGTACCCGCAATGTGCAGTTCACTCGCAATTAACGGCAGACGTCAAAATCGCCGTGCTTAGTGGTATAATGAAAATATTTTTCATACTTTTTTATGTTCGTATAAAATATAAAGAAACGTATATTTTTGCGACGTTACATACATTAACTGTTTAGGAAATTACAGATCGAACACATCCGCAGACACAGAATCATCCACATGTCACAAAACTAGGTATTATGGTTCTGTAACAACAAAAACTAAAAAAATTATATATCGATAGACACCCGTAGGTATAATGGTAGTTTTTTTCACTTGCCTAAATCATGGTGGTAGCGATATTAAAAATTTAAATGTACTGTAGTGTTTACTCGTAAAATGAATATTAGCTGATAGAGAATGCCATCAGTTACTAAATCCTCCAATTTTACTTTCGTGTAATGGTTTCAAAAAAAGTTTTTATGAATAAAATAAAATAAACATTCATGGATATTACTGTTGCGCATTGACATATCAGTTTTTGTTCGATTGCAGAAATAACAAAACTCTGTAAAACCTTTTATCCGTGCCATTCGTAAGAGGCTCCTGTTTATATTAGTTGGCATTTTCAATTGTCCCCGGAGAGTGTTTGAGTTGAATTGTGTTTCAGCGAAGCAAAATCCCCTGCGTCACATTCCGCGCCCCTCAAGAGAAACCAAATACGCGGATTTGAACAAAGTTCACGGAATTGTGATTAGATTTAAAATATCCGAATTTTCCACTTTGGCGTACCTAAGGCTTTCATTCGATGCGTAAACGTTTTGTGTTGAAACATGAGCTTTCAACCGTAAGTTTGCTGAATATAGGACTTAGAATTCAAAATCCTCGGGACATGATTGTCTAAAAATTTTTTGTCGTTTCTCCATTATTCTATAAGTCTACACAACGTGATTCTAAATGTATTCTTAACTCTCTCTAAAACACTTAAAATAAATCTACAAACTATGAAGTGTACGAGTATATCAATATACTCGTATTTCTAGACATCCAAAGAGCCTTTTTCTCTCACAAAAATATACGTATGTATACTAGGTACCTGTATTTTTTGGTTTGGTCCGTATTAACTCAACAATCCGGATAATTTATACGTACTGATGCAAATTTCACCTGATTCATTAATTTCGTTAACAAATTGAAACTCGATCCGTACCTGAAACAGAAATGCAAGCAAATAAATTGATGATTTAAGCTGAAATATTGCTTATATAAAACGAACACAATTAATCACAATACCGTGTAAAGTATAATGCTTTTGTAACGAAAAATATCATCAAACGTTATAATACTAGGTTTGGATCTTTATCTGAATAAAGTATGCATAAATATTACACTGCTTCTAAACTAACATAATAAAAAAAATAAGTGTAATAAAGTCTGAATAAGTGTATTAAACAAAATGCTTTAAAAATATACGTCGTATAGTGTAAAAAAATGTAAGTAATTTTTACAGAAAATAATAATAATATTAATTTTTGTTTTTAAAACTTTTTATATTGTTAAGAATAATTATGGAATATTACGTAGTTTTGTATGTTTGATATTTAAAGTCCAAAATAAATTGAATAAAGTTCGGTATTATCACATATTTTTCACAGCATGGAAAATATCAATAATTATGTAGAAAATGTAGCATTTGCTACGAGCTACGCAACTTAGCTACTTGTATCTATTACGACCTTACATTCATAAGGATGTATAAATTTAGATAGACGGAGATAACCAAACCATAAGTTCCTCAGTCAACTTTAAAACCCTAAAGGATAATGGTAATAAATCAACAGTCGTATTTTCATTCTCAAAATGTTCATTACCCTTACATACATTATGGATGTTTAAATTGCTTTCAATACCCTTGTATAAATCGTAATTAAGGCATCCGTTGGTAAATGATTCGCTTGGAGACACAGTTAATCATTTTATTGTGACTCACGGTTTTTTGGACTGGAAAACATTTTTAAGGGATTTTTTTTTATTGCGTGCAACATTTTTGGTTTTATTTCCGGTACTATTGACAACTTTATTACACTTACTATTAAACCGTTTATATACGTTTAGCATTCAATTATAAACCTAAAGTTAGCCTACAGTGAAAAAATTAAGTCTGTTTTAAACGTGTCATGTAGACTCATAGAAATAAGTCAGGGTTCCGTACTTTTCATAAGTCAGACATTAACAATGCATGTGAATTAATATTACATGAAAATGAGTAATTGCAGTCAAAATCAACAGTCATGATGTTTGCAATATAAAATTGCATAACATTTTATATCTTCTCTGTCCTCACTCTTGACAAAACAAAAAAAACCGAACGTAAATTCAAATTTAAAAATCGAATATTTACACAGAAGAATAAACAACACAAGCCAAACGTACAGCAATGATGCCACAACACAAAATTGCACATTGCCGGTCTTATCGCCACAGTCAGTTCGTCGGAAAATTTCATTTGTCACCGCCCGGCAATCAGGGGTTGATTTTCACGATTCATTTAACGGTTAACGGGAAAAAACGGTGCTGGGATCAAGCTGGGTTTCGACCTTCGTTTTAAATTACTGTGCACTCAGTAACAGGTTAAAAGATTACTGTTAACGGAGACGGATTTGGTTCACTTGTTTGAAATGTTAAGTGAGATAGAGGTGTTGATTTTAACTTGAAATTATTTGGCTCACTGAATGAAATTATTTTTCAATTGAGAAGGCCCATAGTATACTTGTCCTCCTTTAGATGAAGTAAGACATACCCTTAAAGGGTTAGCTAATTTACCTAGCGTTTTCTCCATGTGGCTTTTACTCCTCACTGGGTACATAGTGTTACAAATTGGTACAAATCAAAGAGTAACTCACCGACAACCAACCATAGTAGGTGTGTAGCAAACTAATGCGGTAAGAACATACCTAATACATATACGTAATGAATAATTAATCCAAGTGCTGTAAAGCTCTCGCTAGAGGATTTTGGTTGTGCTCAAACCGTCGCATATTACACAGAGAACGACTATTTGGAATCAACATAAATTTATTCTAAAGTGGCTGTGAATATGTTTAGATTAAGGTATGATAATCTCTATTTAATATTAAAGGCTTTTAAGAAAATGGAAATGATGACTATTAATTAATATTTTATTTAACAATAGTGTTGTTAAATAACTAATGCCGATTACATACTAAGTAATCGGCAGTAATTATTGTCCAATAAGTGGTGGTAATAAGATTGTGAGTAAAAATCCCAACTATAGGTATTTTTACTGTCCTTTAGACACAAAAATGATAAAAAAGTAGTAGAAGTAAAACCTTGGTTGAAATACAATACGTGAATGTTCTGCTATAGAAACACGTTAAAAATGTAACTTTCATACCGTCGATGAAAAAAATTCACCACTTCATAGTCCATTGAGACCAGATATTTCCATAAATTCGGACCGAAGCACGGGGACTGAAAAAATCCTTGTCAAGTGAACTCAGTCAAAGCACACGAAACTTCAAAAGAAAATTGCTCAGTCCTCTGGCAACGCGAGCAATTCACACACACACATTTTGCTCGTTTTTATCACAGCTACCAGGTGGATGACAATCAGATTTTGAATTTTTCACTCGCATTAACAATTAGGCGTTAAATGGACGTTGGCGGGTATATTTGTAAATAGAGAATCCTTTTTATAGTCGAAACACGATCTTAATTCCTTCCCGATACGATGAGTATTATGGAATACATTTCAGCTCCATCTAGGGAACATTTAGAAGAACACAATTACGAGGAATCCTGAAAATGTTGATTTATAGATAAGAAAAAGACTTTCAGAAGAGAAGAAACGGAGTATATTATATTTATATTTTTTTTGTCATCGCAAATTCAGCTACACCAGTGAAATAAATGTAAAAAAAATGTTATGTTATTTTTCTTTGGCTTCCAAATATTATTTTGTATTTTCAACATACGAATGACTAGCATAAGCTTGGTTGGCATCTTGCGAATTTTTCTTATCGCATTTTCGGCTCGATTAGAACAAAAGTCTGAGAGAAAACCGGATCGTATTCAATGGAACTCATTTCCATACTATTAAACCTCACGTCCCGGTAATGAAAGGAACACGCACAGCGTAGATGGTAATGAGATTTGGTGCCTACCCGATTGTATTCCGTTCATTCGTTGGTTCTTTTTTGTTATTTTTCCTTTTAGGAGGGAAATTTGCGTTTGCATTCGAAACTTTTCTGAGCAAATGCCGTTTGAAATTTTGATTAAAGAACCTTCTTTGTTTTAACGTCATGCGTGAAACGTATTCTGATCATTGATATTATTATATTGTATTGTTTTTTGTTGTTACTTTTTTTTATATGCGCATCCTGTGCGCAATTAAATCGCGTTCTCAGTGCGTTATTGTACATAGTAATTGTAAGAAGCGACACGAACGCATATGGATGCATTTAAATGGCTTGTTTGTAACGATACAACATCGTCAGCGCGTTTAAAAGCTACGTGTGCAAAGGCTTATAGATTCCTAACCTATCTAGGATAGGTAATTACTCTATGTTGTGCAAGCGGACATTTCTTAAGCAAAATTGGTTTACATAATAATTATAAGATTAACTTTTGAATTTTGAATTTTTACCTCTTTTTGTGCCTGTCTAGGAAGTAACAATTATAATTTCAGTTATTATTTTTTTTTAACTGTAATTAAATTGTCCGAATACTTACAACCTTTCTCCGGAAAAAAGTATAAGCAGCAGTCACCTTTAGTTACTCTACCGAAAGTTTGTTATAAGAACATTTTCTAAAACGGTGATTCTGAACTTTGTTTTTATTCGTACAATAAAACAAGTCCCCGAAGAACAAACAGTACGTGCACCTGTTTCACACTTCCTTGAAGAGGCCTCGAGGTGGTGTTTTGTTCTTTTCAAGTGTTTAAGAGTCACGTCTGAATTGCGGCTTCAATGGGAAAAAACGCGGGGAAAACAGCTTTTAAAATTGTTTTCAAGAATTATCAAGTTATACCTTTTTTCGTGTGAGAAATCGGATTGGATTTTTGTAAATGTATTGGTAGATTTTATGTTAAAGATACGTTAAACCCATAACAAATAACCTAAAAATATGTGTTCCTTCCCACTTTGCATAGGTCATTGTCGTATTTTTCATAGTTATCTAAATCTAATGCTGTAAAGAACTAAAGAAAAGCAAAAGGTAAAAATTTGGCGTATGACATATTAAGTACTTTAGAGAGAGGACATTACCATAGTTATCTACATCTAATTCTCTAGAAAACTCTACCTATAGTAAAAACTACATAGGTAAAAAATCGGCGTAGGGCATATTATATACTCATACTTTAGCCAGAAGACCACGTTGACAGACAATTGACAACGAAATTGACATCTGACGTTTAAGGATATGAAACAAGTCTATAGTCTACTGTTTGGTATAATGAAACATGACCATAGATCCACTTTGACCATAGAACAGGTTCTAGTAATAAATAACACAGCTAAGTTATACTTTAATGTTATAATTAATAAAGATCGATTCAATATCACATTAATATTTTCTCCCGCCCTATTCTTCATTACTCTTCAGCTATGGAGGAGCTTAATTGAAAACTGGTGCCATTATAACACGTCGCAACTTAATAAAAACGTAATGAACATCCTCATGAGCCGTGAAGATCCTCTTTCCTAGGTGTATTTTCTATTATAAATCCATTATTGTGATACTTATTTGCCGTCGATAGTAATCTTTTGTGATTTTCTGATAGTTTCAAAGGTAAAGTGGTCTGGAAGGAAACATTATTTTATTAACTTTTTGGATGACTATTAATCAGTTATCTGAAGGGGAGGGAGGTAGTATGTTAGGTAGATAAGTGTATATTAAAAAAAAACTTAGGTGTCTTCCATTATTTAAGTCAAGACGAATACATTGAAAATTCACTTCTTGAAAGTGATTTAATGATTAGCGCTCTAGTAATTAGTGCTCTAGTATTCTAGTGATTAGCGCTGTCAAGCGTACCAAATAATCGGACATAGATAAGTAGTAAATACATTAAAAAACATTACCCTCATTTTGGCACAGTAACAATAATTTGAAAAAATAATAGCAGCCGGAATTAATAAAATAATAAAGGAAATTATAAAACAATAGCAGAGTTTATTGCTTTTCTACAAAATGTCTTGTTGTTTCTTTTACCAAACAAGACGTGCATTAACTAAAATTTAACTTATTCGTAAGTGAGACGATTAAAGTGACATCGTTGAATAAGCAACGTACGTAATGACTTTCAAAAAGTTCTAATTAAAGGTCGAGAAATAAGTGTAAGCTAAAGCGATTTACACACACGACACCTCCAACTTCATTTAAAACCCGTTCTCTTATTCTAATTGTCAGTTTGAATTACACAACATCAGGCGTTATTCATAAATATTCATCTCCTAAATTTAAATTCGGAATATTTCAGATGGGCGACAAATTGCTGGTGTCAGTTCTGGCGGCTATGACAAATTACGTTTTCTATTTCTTACCATCATTTTGTAAGTTGAAGCTTATAAGGATATTTAAGTTCCTTTTAACAGTTCTCGGGAGCGGAATTGCGAGTATTTTTAACGGATATAACCTCTTTTACGTCTCTCGTATTTCTATCATTTGGGAATATAAATTTTACGGGCTGTAAAAGGCTCTCACCTATCTTTGAGTGTAATCTAACATTCTTTGTTTTAAACTTCGTTAACGATGGTTAGTATACTATCTGCTGATTTGGCAGCTGTTGCCCTAAAAGTTCATAATCTTCAAGCCTCTTTTAATTGGTGAAGCAATTAGATTACTTCATCAAGGTGTCTCAAAGCTTGGTTTGTCTCAAAATCGGATAGATTAAACTGACTTGAACTGAAACATTAAACGATTAAGCGCACTTGGCGTGAGTAAACGAATATACTCCAATTGTTTTTTTTTGCCTTAGAGTAATAGAGGGCATAACATCTTTATAGTATAAAGTAATATTGATTATAATGTGAGTTTCCCGAAGCGAAGCGACAGCAGGTAATAAATATAGATCCACTTACAGGCGAGTGCCCAGATTACGTCGAAAGCCGACTAAAATATCATACCTGTCAATTTTCCGTCAAAGTTCAATTAAACCAACATGGACAGTTGAAAAATAGCACAATTTTCACAGTGGCGTCGATTTACAGAGGGATTGTCAACGGATCTGGACAAATTGCGTAGGATCAGTAACCCATTAGTCCCAATGGAGGTTAGTTGTCCAATTTACATGGTGGACGGATGGATTTGTATCGAATTTTCTCGAACGCTATTGGTAAACAATAGGTGAGTTCCGCCAGGTGAAATAAAGTTTGAAATAACCGTGCATTTATGGTTATTTTTTTTGTTCATTCAGCCACTTCTTAAAGAAATTCATCCCCGGAATGTATACATGACGGAATAAATTTTGAACCGTTTTTTAAAATAACTTACAAACGAGTTTTAGAGTATATATGTCGAAGAAATGTTGAAAATTGTGTTTGAATTATAATGTCGCAAAAACTTTTTTATATACATATTTTGATGCTCCAGATCGAATGAGTCAATAGTTAATAATTCAACAAGATAAATTTTGGTCAAATTTCGACCACAGACTTCGTCTGTAGTTAAACAATTATCCCAATGTATTTTTTCTTCGCATTCTGTCATAAGAGTTGAGATAAACAGATAAAGTTACCGGTAACTCCATCAGCGATCAAAACTTTGGATAAACAATTAGTATGGTAATAATTTATCTGTCCTTCCAATCAAGAGCTGCAAAACAATTTGTGTAAAGTAAGACGAATTTGTTGAATTTGTTTGAATAGACATTCAATTTAATTGGGGGTAAACAACTTGCCTCTTATGTTTCAGTTGTAACTTTCAGATGTAGGGTTGTCAACGATGTTTTTTTAAAGTATATTAATTTATAAACCTCATTTTTACCGTATAACATTACTGTGCTCAAATCACGATGGTTACCAATAAGCATACTGACAGCAAAACAGCCAACTGATTTAAAGGATAGCTCTAAGTCTTGTTACTTGTTACCATGTTACCCTTGTGGGTAACATAAGCTATCAATTTTATTAAAATATTCCACCCGAAACTTTCGAAGACCGGTTTTTTATTTTTTATTAATGATTAAGTAAAATTAATTAATTACACAATTGTGCAGTCCTATGGTTTCATAGTGTAAGTACGCACTTCAATTCAAAATATTCACGTCTATGCTTTCATATTACAAAATTCTACTGCAGCAATAAAATCTAACATCTTCCGCATATAGCCTGGCCAATTGTAACTCAAACCATAGATACGAAAAAATATAGACTCGATCCTCGAACATAGCTGAATTTAAAAGAAAATAATGTAATAGGTATCTATAATAATTATATGTCTCAATTATGGAATTACATTAAGAAAATCATCATTCACTGTATGTAGCACCACAGATATGATACGAAACATAATTTTGGTCTTTCTACTGATATCATTTACGATATTGATTCGTTGATATGATATTGCAACATTTGAAATGTGGAATCGTAGTTGAGCAAAAATATATAATAAAATTTTGTTAATTTAAAACCATTTTTTATATACTTTTTCTTCGTTTATGTTTTGTATTTTCTGGAAATCTTAGTAATCATTTGTACTCAAATAAAACTAGTCGTAACAGTTCCCGTATTTCAACGAAACATTTCTCTCCGTCACCAACGCCACGACTACAATGCTACAATGAATTCGGTCTATGCAAATAATATTCCTCGACATCCTTTATGTCTTAGCCTACAGCGAAAATGGTTTAATATAATATCCCAACAATTTTGACAAGACAAAGGAAAAGCTGGGAGCTCCTAGTTGTAATTGCTCATAGTTTGCGTGTTTTCATAACTTGGATACGACAACCGAGATTTTGAATGTCTTCTGATTTCTATTGAGATTGTAATTACTACTACACTATTGTTTTTGGGAAGTATAAGTCCCAACTAACGATAAATAACTTTGTAATTAAAAGTCGTCCAGGTAATTCGGAGAATGCTGATTGGTATGCATAATTATATAATCAAAGTTAAAATCTTAATATTTATTTAGTGTTATAAACGTATAGCTTACTTCTCAAAAATATATTTTTTTACAATTTACATAATACTATTATGTATATTTACATCATCGCAATAGGAATTTTTATTTTAATATCCAAAGCTGATTAAACATAGGTACTTTTATTTAGCAAGTGCATACTTTTCTCTGTGACAAGAGAATGGTGACAAACATTATCTAAAGGTATCTATATTATACCTCACAGAGCAAGGAATGTATCTGTAGTGTTACCTTATGGATTATGCAAGTTTTAGCGTTGACTGTACTAAAAGAACGATAGATGAAGCCACATGACTATAAACGAACGTCAAACCAACACCTCATCTATGTGACTAACTACAACATTGTACTGGAAATGTTACTGAAATATTTTAGAAGCGTTTGAAACCATTCATTATTAAGCATCGTGGTCAATGCGGCCGCGCCCTCAAATTAACCAAAATACGGCCAGGGAATTTATTAGTGTCAACGAGGTCGACACTTTATTAAAATACCGGAATTCGTATATTTCTCAGTTAGAACATTTACTGAAACTAATTTTGTTTAATTAGCACTGATACGAGTAGACTGGCGGTTTGAAATTCGGCATTCGGATATTGCCTGATTTACAGTTAGAATATTATTATTAGGATGCAATTTGAAATGCATTTTATCGTTTCATAGAACTTTCTGCTCATTTATTTTTTATTTAACCTGTAGTTTCTGTACTTCATGATCTCTGACGTATATTGTGTTAAAAATAAATTAATTTATTTTATTTGAAATCATAATATTTGTGTCACCGAAGTAAAACTGACCTTCACCGAAATGACATAAGCCATGTAAATGATAAAATTGCAATAGTAGGTACGCAAAAATGTCATTATGAAATCACATGCATTTTCTTTTTTTTCATTCATTAAAAAGATTATGTTCATTCCACTATAAAATTCGGTCCCAAAAGCTCTGAAAAATATTCAGTCCGAAAATCCAACACTTCCAGTATTTAATTTTTTCTTCTTTTACCGCAACGCAGGTTTTATTTATTAAAATGCTTACAATTCTGCTCTCGAATAGACTCACTAAAATATTCCTTATAGTAAAATTCTTCCACCTTGCGTTGCAAAATTGCAACAGGTCTTACGTCTTAATTTTTTTTAATGTAATATTTATGTTACATTCAGGGAAACTAGTGCGCAAAAGAGGAATTTGTTATTTTATTTTTGTGGACTTATAAAATAAATGTTGCACCATATTGCATATTGTATGTCTAAGTTGCCCTAATTTTCCGACATCGTCAGCAATCATCGACATTTGTTCATTCAATTTACACAAAATCTTAACGAATTCTACATTAAAACCTTTCTCAGAAATCACTTTGATGATGAATGAAAACCGCATGAAAGTCCCGTTAGCAGTTTTGGGATTCATGTCAACAAATAGATGGATAAGCGGCGGGGTCTTTTTTTATGTAATTAAGTTGTATTTATATTAAATTGATTAAGTAGGTTACATGAATAAAGCACCTATAGAGATATTCCTTCAAACGTTTATACTTTATTTACGTAAATGAAAGCATTGTACGAGTAGGTGGTAACTTTAGAGACAGAAGTTTTATTTCAAATTATTGATTTTTGGATGCTTACGTGGTAATCAATCTAAGCAATTTAGCTATTCCAAAAAGTAAGTTAAAATACGTTTAGGTTGAAAGTTCGCCCTTTGTAACTTATAGATAATATTTTAAATATGAGGGCTAATGTAAATAACTAATCTAAGAAACTAAGCAGTAAAAGCCAATTAGTCTTACAAATTAACAGAACTGTTCACACAAAATTATAACTACTAAAAATATGTGGTAAGGCAGTTGAACTGTTCAGTATTCAGCGCACTTAAAAATAGCCGGGTGTTAAAATTGACAACATACCGTATCGGCGGTTCCATGCATTTCTAACCAATTCACTGCACATTTTGAAACACTGGCACCATATTTAATGAATAAATATATCACACGAGCCAACACGCGAGTGCTGCGCACGCGCACGTTCGTCACTGACTCACGCGCATCCCGAAACACCCTATCTATTTTTCACTGAAATAGGAACAAAAGAGACGAAAGGCGGGCGCCCTCATACATTTTTATAAATAGAACGGCACAAGCCAACACAGCGCGTTCGTTCACTCAGGAAAACGCACTTGGACAGTGAAATTTCGTTTATTGCCTTGTTACTAGACGAGATAACCGAAAATAAACGTCCGGCCCCCAACTTTAATAGCGCCGAAATCGAAGTTCCTATTCTCATTAACTAAGTATAGAATGCGGCACTGAATGACAGCGCATTGCCCTAAACGATTGAAGCGTTCCTAATTTAACCGTGATTTTTAAAGTAAATCGCATCAAACGAGATACTTAATCTTCCGGAAGCAGAAGTTTTTGGAATGAATCAAGAGACTTGAATGAGTCAATCCCTTTCATGTATGATGACTAACTTAACAATAATAGGTTAGGTTAGGTTAACTGACTCAAATTTCAGTAACGGAATAGGGAAATAATAATTTAATTTCACTGTCTAATAGATATTTTGTAGTAATTTCTTCACGTTTTTTATATTTTTGAATCTTGTAACTACCAGCTTTCGTAGTGAATTACGGATTTACGACTGAAACACATTAAAAGATTAAAATTGTGAATCTCAGCACTCTCAAGAATAAGGGCCCTGGTGTGCTTACTTAGTATATTATACCTATGTTTCAAGGATTGATGGATAGCTCTTCTTTGCTTCGCTCTACTGACGTGCCCCTTATTTCAGTTGTTTTTTCACTATCTACATAAAACGCCAGTCACATTGATAAGCTCAACGATTATATTGTTTCATAATTAAATTCTTATCTTAATAACCTCCATTTCGTGTTGCGGTTAAACAAAATGGCGGCATAAAGCTCGGTGGACGTCGTAAAATTTTAGGGCAGTTCGTTTGAGTTACCGCTCGGAACGAATTAATTAAAAAAGTTCAAAAAGCCACACTTACATGACATGTTTGTCGAGGGTTGTAGGCAAAATTATCTCTTTATTCGTCTATATTAAATGCTTTTGAGTGGTAAATACAGACTTCATATTGCTTTTGTTGGATACTTGATGAGTTTTAAACCTTATTAATATGATTTAAATTATGATTAAAAGTATAACTAATATCATTTGGGTTATAATTCAATTTTTTCCCTTCAATCAAACCTCTACTGGTCTTTAACAGTATGACTGTTGCTGATTTTCTTGAGTAGCTGTGTCTGACTGTATAGTGTTAATCTATTATTCTATTGCAAAATTATTTTAATTCATTTTTTACATTGAACCTCGCTTCTTATTCTTCACTATGGTAAACTTTAACCCAAAACATTATAGGGTAACCATACAAAATATCAAATGCACTTGTATTATCAGATCGGTCATAGATTAATAGAATTTACTTGTTCTTGATTTGTAACATAGAAATCTCTTTGCAATATCAAAAACTATCCCAAAATACTCCATAGTACCCACACTAGGCACCAAGTGAGAGATTCACGGGTCACAGATACATCAGAATATCTCTCGCTACCATAAGTACTTACAGTTGCCTCTGGGGTACCGTCAGCATCTTTTCCAGAATAATAAATCATATTTCTAAGAACTCCAGAGACCAGAATCAATATCACTAGACGGCCATCTGATTTGGAATTCTGCCTCCGTACAGGACATTCTGAAAGTCAGCAGTCAGCTGATGAAACGTCTAGACATTGCTATGTCTCCTGAAGGGCTATTTATACCACTGTGATGTCGGTCTACGCATTATTTTAACGCGCCTTGCTTGATTGCATCTTAGTAATTATTGTATTTACCGTGTTTGTTGTTTATTTTTACAGATTCTTAAAGTTTTCATCTTTACACAATGTATTCAAAAATATTTTTTGGAAAATTATGCTATAAGATCATGTGGTATATTAATGACCATTAATGGATTTAATTATGATTTAAAAAGGTGCTATTTAATAATAGATTTATGACTTAAAGACTAAGAAAAACACAGTTGATTGGATATGAAGTAGAACAGTAATTTAATAATTTGTGACTCACTTTATATTTGGTTGGTAGATACCACTTCAAAAATGCGTCATATTTTTTTTTTAATATCAATGAATTAATTATTTTTAAATTAACGTATAACTGTATAAAAGATCATTTAAAAGTTCCGCAAACTCGTAGTAGATGAATGGTTTCATCGGCCAAAACTGATAGTGAGCAGATGTCTTTCAATAAATGAAAGTGACTGGAAGAGATATACTAATGAAACGCGAAAGAATGCGTACACTAAATGTCGAAGCAACGCAACTGAGTACGGATTTAGAATCCGGATATCGGAGGGGACACGGGATTTTTTTCACTGGCGTCACTAAACGCGAGTGACAGTCGAATTTAAAGATGTTGATTTAATAGAAGTGGTATTGTTATTGGGTAAAATTATTACTTAAAATGTTGTTTCTAAAATGATTATTTTTTACTGTGGAGTTTGTTTTTACCAATTATAATACTGCGATTGAGTCAAATATGTACATCGGTATTTTTTCGGACATATTATTTTTTTATTCTTTTTGTAGGTACTATACTCTTCTTGATAAGGACGATATTTTTTTATTATTATTGCCTGTCTGTTAGTGTCAAGTAATAGTTGATGTTAAGTAGCACATACGATGAAGCTGGCCTCATCATATTTCTAGGATGTGAATTGGCTTTGTCCCCTCGGGATTAATAGTCAAAGTTAGTATTGAGTTTTCGTTATGATTATCATTTATCTTTTAAATAAAGGCTTTAGGTAAACATTTGTAAAAATTAGATACATTTCTAACTTCTTAATGTATAAAATGAGTTAAATAATTATACAGT
Source organism: Lerema accius (assembly GCA_001278395.1). Classification (NCBI taxonomy): domain Eukaryota; kingdom Metazoa; phylum Arthropoda; class Insecta; order Lepidoptera; family Hesperiidae; genus Lerema; species Lerema accius. Next base: position 206,351 of record LGAG01000135.1, read on the forward strand.
TAATAGGGCGCATAATGCTTAAATGCCGTTTTACAGAAGCGAGGCGAGAGCAGCTTACTAAGTCTTTATATCAACTCACAGTTTTTTACACACGTTAAAATACGCTACGCTCAGGACATATCTAGTACAACTGTACTTATTATGTCTTTGTCGCTATCCGATAGCGCTTTTTCCATCCCCTTTTCTTTTTTTAGTCACGCCCCATGTATTAAAGTGTTTAATTTGTTTCCCCCGATAGTTTCAAGATAAATAGCTTTTTGCCTGTTGATACACACCTTCTAGTTTAGCCTGATGGATCTTATTTCGTCGAGAAGATTGACAACTCTCGACTGATGGGCCATGGAAATAGATAAGGTCTTCCTGTCTTCTTGTGGGGTGGTTGGGTTTGATATTATTGGAAATATTAGTAATATTCACTGATACATTAGGAAAAGGACTGAAATATTCGTAACTTAGTCATTTAAGAGTTAATATACAATTGTAAAATTGTTCATATTAACTTAAAATACAAGTCACTGATTCATAACGTATGTAGTAATGGTACAAATAAGTATTACTCTAATTATTTCAATTGAGGCTACAAGACATAGCTAATTTATTCTCACATCTCTCTTAAACAATTCAATAAAATAAAAGTTAGAAAGAGAGGCATATACATAGTAGAAACTGACATTTCAGTCATAATCATAGTTCATAATGAAGTAATAATTACTATGAAAGACTTTTGATTACGTGATTTAATTACGAGGGAGTCAGGTTAGATCTGGAGTGAAATGATTATTATGCGAAATTCTCCATTACACAAATTACATTTTCATTTATACGCCATTAAGTTTCAAGAAAATTGAACTGAATTTTAAACCGTTTCCGCACTTATTACAAGTCGCGCTTCAAAAAGGAAATTTAAATCTAGAAATATATTTTCATTTGACAGTGACCTCAATTCAAATTTCCATCTGGGAAAAAATAATTGCTTAGGTTATTTCCGGAAAAGTCCGATTTCCATTTCGTTATAAATCCTTAACTTCCAAGAATTTATTGTCTAAACACTCGCCAACATTTGCATTAAATATTGAGGGAAAAGATATGAATGGAATGCTTTGTAGCAAAGAAATAAAAGATATTTCATTAATTCTGCTTTTACTCTTAGTATTTCCTTTTACGTCGAGATGTTTTCAATTAAATTCGATCATATAAACGTTTCTAACTTACTGTTACAAGTAGGTTTGCTTTTATTATTAAATGCTTTCAAATTAATAGAACAACAACTTAGACATATTTTTGTTTATATTTAGAGAAGAACTATTGAATACAAGCACACTAGCACGCTTGTTTTCGATAAAATCATTGTGCATCTAACATGTAGAAATAACATGTGAATATTTTAGCCACTTACGTCGATACTTCGTATGAGCAGAGTTTAATATACTTTGGTTTGATCGTGAGGCAAACTTTTAAAACAGGGTCTTCAAGATAGTCCCCCAAACATGGAACAAAAAATTAAATTAAAAGCAGACCTAAAAAAAGAAAGGACTTTGATTTAAAGATACAAATGATCATACTTTTAAGTATCGTAAGAATAAATAATTTAGCAACGTAACAAATCAAAGTCGGAAACGGATGCACAGGTTCACGAAGCGACATGAGGGTAGGAAGCAAGAGTAAATTACGAATGAACGATAACAGAAAAAAACACGTTTAAATTCCTAAAAATAAACCATTACTTCGAAAACAAAACAGAAATTTATACGTTGTAATTTAATCCGATAACCATTTAGTTCCAGTCCATCATATGCATGAGCGAATCTCACAAATCTCCACATTTGAAATTCGATCCATCACATTGTCAATATTACAGCATTGTTTTAAATGTTTTAGCGCTGGATGCCAAGTTTTTGTCCGAAATTGAGTTTTTTCTATGTTCGTTTTTCGGACAAACAACAGACATTGATTGATAGTCGCGCAATATGAAAAAGGAACTGGACACTTTTTCATGGTACGGGCTCGTACACCTGCCGTTGGTATGAATTTTGAATGGTGGAGACCGACAAAGTGCTGAAACCAATTGTGTTAATGACGCACTTCTAGAAATTGGTGACAAGATGTTTCTTAATTACCTTATCAATTGGATTGTTTTCTGCCTTCTCTTTTGCTAAGCTGTATACCAATTTTAAATTTTTAGATTGATATGCAATAGGCAATTTAAGACCTCTTATCAAGAATAATGCAGGCTCGTATGTTTCATATTTGGAATACTTAAATTTTACTTGAAAAAGAAGTAGTGAGTTCTATTAAAAGCGATAAAAGGGGCAACGGATATACAAAGCAGACTTTTAGAAAATTGTTATACCTATTGTCTGTAATTATTTTCTGCATTTAAAATATTATTTGTAAGACGTGAAGATAGTTTAAAAGAACAATTAGGGGACAATGACCGTAACGAAACAGCAATAGGGGCAAAACAATGAAGCCTTTAATGTTAGAAGTTAGAAAATAAACAATGGAAATGAATCCTTGTTTAAGCTTTGAAATGGCAGAGCATCGATCAACTTTACGTCCCACGTTGACGATCATTTATATCAGACAACTCCGATTTTAAATACTAAATTTGAAGCGATCATTAAACTTTTATCACAATGGACTCATTTGTTTGACGTTAAAAAAGATGTGCGATGAAATATATTATGCTAAAGACACGATTTCGTCGCTGCTGATTGATTTAAGATTCATAATGTGTTGCATATAAATTGAAGTTATTTGAATACAAAACGACAACATTAAATCATGAAAGAATTAAAAATGCATAAATTAATCTCTGAATAGAATCAAAACAGAACTGAATGATGAAAGTTATAAATCATTATAATCAACATCTTATTAAATAAGTTTTTAAAACATCAACAACTCTAGATTTTAATGAATTACAATGAATAATATCTCAAAATTAAATAACCGCCAGGTTCTCGCCTGCGGTTAAAATAATACCTTCAGTTTCAGTCATTGTCCTTTTTGGCCGTTGAGATATTTCATTTCAGTTATTACTCCTCATTGTTCTAGTATTGAGTGTTGCCTCGAAGAACAATATCGGTTATTGTTCTGGCTTGAGGCGCAGAGCAAGCAAATAACTTTTGAATGAAGAATTAAGAAAACAATATAATTTAAATTGTGAAATTTTTACACAGTTGTGAGTATTATAAATACAAGATGAAAACTTAGAACATAAAGTAAAGGAGCTAATTATAATATAAATTTAAATGATAGTCTGAATGTATAAATAAAAACACGCCAAGTGATTAATGATATCATTAACCTAATCAGGGATGCTATAACACTTGCTAGTAAGTAGAGCACCGATGGACCCAATTCTTAAAAAGCGATTTTAAATTCGAAACCAGCCATGGAATGGCGGTTTTGGTAACCAAAGCGCCATACGTGTCAATATTGTCAATTATTCAGACAGTACAGGACGCACAAAGAGCGTACATATCTGCGTAATTCGATTCTAAACCGTCTGTGAGTTTCGTGTGAGATCGATAGGACAAAACGCTGACAGACTAGAATGCGAATGGATCCACTTACTCATTAGTCCGGATGGATTTGGCCTTTATAGAAAATCCGATACTAACAAGTATGGTGTAAAGGTATTCTTGAATAATTTCAATTTTTTAGATTTCTAACTTATTTCTTATAGCATTAGGATTAAATTATTTTTCCTACTTTTACGGATGTTTATCTTCCAACTTTAACTTCCTATCAGACTCTTGATGTGTCGTTTTACCATTAATTTATTTCAAACATTGCTGCTTACTCGTTACAATATAACAGATTGAAAAATCATTCATCTCCACTCCATTAAAACAATTGAACGTTTCATTGGCTAAAATCTTTTCACAGCTCGATGGCAAACTTCAATCAAATAACCAAAAGGAAGTGTCAATAATAATTTTCCCCAAAACAACCGCGGCAAAAAAGGCAGATAATCCCGAGAAAGATAATGTAATTCCCATTGGCTCACAGACATTCCTGCGATCTCGAAACAAATTGTACCCGAAAAAGGATGACGGGGAGGTAATTTTGTATCAAGATTTTATCGGGCGGCAGAAAGAAAATCCTTAGGACGGTAACCGTGGTTAATTAATTACAATTGCCGCTAAACGAACCGTTACGGTGTAACAAGGGAAATACCTTTTCGACCCTCTGTGCCGACAAGGGATAATTTATAAGGAGGATTCATATTAAACAAAACAATAAACTTATACATTTTGTTTTTTAGGTTTTTAAGTGCTGTATGATGAAGCGTTTCGAGAATAGCCAATTGACTTAGTATGTAAGGTTACCCTTTATGTATCCTGGGTTACGCTTAGTATACTGATTCAAAAATATCTAATAGGAATTGGTCAGAATTAATCTTAATGTACGTGAAGAGTGCAGCTTCTAAGCAAATTTTCTATAATATTGCAGGTGGGTATGAGTCTGAGAATTGATATGGTTGAAGTATAAATGTCGAGAAATGCACAAAGCTATATTTTGTTCCAAATACGTTTTACTTTTAAATTCGTTCAATAATCCAATGCAAAGCTCACACAATTACCTACACGTTATTATAATTGTTGCTCTGTCATTGACGTGTTGTTATCTATGTCTGAAGAGACGGTAAATTTCTTTTTTTCCTTTACGAAACCCATAAAACATGCTTCAGTACCAACTACTACGACACGTATCGTATATTGTACATTTTACCTTGACTGAACGGGATCCACTTAGTTTATTTTGTTGACCCTACTTGTAGAACAAAAGTTCTAGGAATTAAGGCCTCTTGCAAATAAAAAGATACGCGAATAAGTGTGTTGAGCTCTCCGCAAATCTTTTATCTCCACGTTTTTTCAGGAATCCTTGTGCTTTTGTTGAGATCGGAATGTATTATACTTTGTTCTGCGGCAAATGCTAACTTTTACAAATGAACGGTTAATTAGATTTACGGTTGTCCGTTGTTTTTACATTTGTTGCTAACTGAAATAAAATTACAGTATCGATTGTTTTAGTCAGTATCACGAATATGAATCACGGTAGGTATATGTATAGTTCGTCATTATAGTAAAACAGATATTTCATTTTTCTTTTAAGATTCTGCTAATATAATATTAACGACGAGAAAATAGGACATTGAGCGTAGGAAGAATCATCTAACCTGTCAAAACTTTTCACGTTGCCAAGGCACAGTAACAAACGTCAAAACCAATTCCGTACTTCATAATATTTACATGACTTTTCATTTCGGTGAAACAACTTTGACAGGTTCCCGAAAGTTTGCTGGATCTTTCTTTTTATTAACGAGCTTTTGTAAAAAGACTAACATTTCATAAGCTAAATGCACACAAGCATAATCATTTACAATGATTATAGAATATTGAAATACGACAGTAATTGTTAGTGGTATAATGTGTGTGGGCAGAGACAAGAACGGTTATAGAAAAGTTGGGTGAATTGTGTGAACGAATAAAATGGAAGATATGAGAGTAAGAGTCGAAACGGCAAGGTATAGTGAAAGAGAATGAGATAGACTCGAAAGAAAATAGACAAATGGGCAGAATAAAGAAGAAGTTTAAATCAAGTAGCATATTTCAATGACATTTCATTGATATGAATCTGATATTTAAAAAAAACACTGTACGCACTCGAAATACGAAACACGTAATTATTGCCTGGAGCCTATCAAAGGCGTGTTTACAAACGTCGGTTGATTTGACATCCGTACGTGTAATTGCCCTTACACGTAGCAACGTTGAACATTGTCTGGGGCCATTAATTATGAGGAGTATCAAAACATTACGGATATACATGATAGATGTGGACGCGTTTATAATAGGAGTAGGTAATCGTTTATTTGGTGTTATACTGCAAAGGTTTTCCCATGCTAATGCTGCCAAACTATTATACTCATCTATACTCATTATAGTGCTAGAACTTTCTGTTTTATTAGTAGCATAACATGCGCATGACATGGTGGCATGGCAACGTGTTTGTGACGCTCTTACTATTGTTAATGTTTATGAAGGCTATGGTTACGTACTGCTTGAAGGTTTGTCTATTCATTTGCCTGTTAAGGCATGAAAAATAAACAAATGAGACCTCATAAATACCTTTTTCTGAGAAGAAAATATAATATTATGTCGCACAAATACCTGCTATGTTTAGACCATCAAAAAACGATCAATCGATTTTGTGACCAAAAATTTTTATTGCGAGGGACCACCCCTTTATTCTTATTTCAAACTCGATTGCGTAACATGATTTATTTTAAAATATGTTCACGTATAATATTTCAAGGACAAACGCGGTTAGGAAAATGTGTGTGTGCTTACCAATTAGTAGCTTAGCCTTTCTTACGATTAAATAATTAGAGGCTAACTAATAACAAGTAAATTAAAGTTCAATGGTAATGAAAGGATTTGATAAAGTTATATAGCATTGTAATTATCTTGACTACTTTAATCGATTTGACTAAAGTAAAATATTACGCAGCTTAAGAGATAATTCCAAATTATCCCCTCTCTCGTCATAAAATCGCTCGTTTTACGGCCCCAGATTAGATAAATAAATTAATGTATTCATACGGAACAGTCCTCTAGGGCATGTTACATTGTCAAATAATGTCATTGCAAGCCAATTTACTAAATTTGGGTCGGCTCCAAGAACAAAAAGTATTATTTTATTATGTAAATAATTATATTTAAAAAAAAATAATGCCATTCATATTCAACTCTATCTCTGGGCCTTTAGAGGACTTGTTTGATGGTAGAATTTTGACCATTATTTATTATAGTCAATGTTTACTAACTATCAACGTTTCTGACGGGTGTTATGACGTGACTGTATCGAACGTAGTATGCTAGTGTGCATTTTGTTTTATTTGTCAAATTAATTTACTGGCAATATATTAATTGGTCAGTTTCACAAATATTCGAAAACAAATAAACCTCTCATTTAGACAGATTTGTAAGTAGGGTAAAGAACCCAATTATCAGCACTTTAAGAGTTGGCCATAACTTAAGGCCATTTATCACATTGAAAAAACCTTTTTCACCCGTTATGACAATGTTTTCTACTTTCAATATTTAATCAGTAGGATTATATTAAAAATAAAAATTGTTTATCTTAATCAGTTTTTTTTGTAGATAGGCAAGAGTAAAAAAATACCATCTGCCCATTTACTAGCACCATCATCACCAATTAATAGCATAGAGTGCGCCAATTAACAGCACTGTGATGAAATAAATAAATTATAAACTCTTTTATTGAATTTTATTAATATATAGGAAGGTATGTAAGTACTGGGTACATAAACATAAAGAAATAAATTTTACTTACACTCTAATAGTATTTATAAACTTGACAAAGTTTAACATTTTTAAAGTTATGTAGGTAATTAAATAATTTATTAAAACTTAGTTAAATCTCACTAAAATGTCTTAGTTAATAGTATTACAGTAAGTATTACTGGTAGAAACTCGTAGGTAGCTACAAACGTTAAAGAACATATTAAACTTATTAAAATTTAATATAAAATTTAATACAAATTAAAATTAAATATAAAATAACAATTTTTGGTCCACAGTTTCAGCCAATATTAATCATCAGAAAGTATCTCCTCTATTTCTAGTAAAGAGAAATTTCTTTTTTTTTATTGTTCTTTATTTTCTCTAATTTTCAGCATACTTTTGATCCAATCGTCAGCACTATGCTGACAATTGGCAAATGCTGTTTCAGCACCACGCTAAGATATAGATTCTGAAAGTATAATGTAATAAACACGGTCTGCATTAAAAAATATGTCATAAGTACATAAGTAGTATTCTCCATTTATTAGCACTAGTGCTGATAATTTGGGATTCGCAAAATATTAGATCCATATTATGTCATAGCCTCATTTTTGCCAATATATCACTGTAATGTCAAATTCTTTTTTCTGATTATCGTCATAAACTATCTTAGAAACCAGAGAAATCAAAAACTTCAGTATAAAATATCTAAAAGATCCAATATAGTATAAAATGTAAACACATTCGCTTATCTTCGATCACAAGGAACAATCAAAAATAGAACGAACTGCGGGACTCAAACGTTTGTTCACCATTTTGAAATCGAATAATATGGTATTGCCAGGATGGGGGTTTTAAGAACATCTATATTTATGTATTTTTTAAAGCGGTAATCCAAATTACTGATTTGAAACCTTATAACTTTACTTTTTATTCGGGGTGCTGATTATTTGGTGTGGTGCTAGCGTTTGGGTTAGTTACCATACTTGTGACATTTATTGAAAAAGAATATTTCTTTAGCAATGCGTCTCAGTATCGAATCAAAGGGAATTTTGTTCCAATTTGTAACCACGTATACCATAATTTACATAAACAATATATATGTAGCAAAAGGTTATACCTAATTCAAAAGGACATTGAAGGTTTTATGCTTATAATCTAATTTATCAATAGAATTACGCACAGAATTGGTTTTCGCGTTTTTCATGCGACATCAAAATTCGTACTTTACACACACTACTAAGCATACTAACACACACACACACACATTGACATTCTAAAGCTTCACAACGATCTAATTAGTTCTTAGAAATAACTTCAACACAAATAATTGTTGTTATTCTGTTCGCGGCTTACCACAAGGCTTAATTCTTGCAAAACTAATTTGGTAGCCGTCTTACATTTAGATCAACTAAATTAAAAACATTGTCTTTTATACAACTTTTAAGAATACCAAATTGACATCTAAATAGAGACACCAAGAAAGTACGCTTACCGAATCAATAATCGAATGTAACGTTCAGGGTACCTATCATTTTCCGAGCGTATGTACTCGTATATGTATTATCCATTTATGCTTGACGCATTTTAGCGTATAAGGTGTTGTTATGTTTCTCCGTATATACACAAGAAAAAAACTATGAAAACAAACTATGGAGAAAATCCATTACAGCTTTACAACAAGCTACCAGAAAGCGTTAAAAGTTTCCAGTTTCCACCCATTCAAGGCATTCAAAATGAAATAGCAAACATTAAATAAATAAACGCATGCCTTGAGTGGGTAACATCCTGGTTTCTAAAACTGTACGTAAGGACGGACAATTAGATGTTAATTAATTATGTTGACATTGTTCTCAAGTAAGTGACATTTGTCTTTTTTGGGAAATAAATCTCTTTAACCATCAAAACGCAGCCTAATTGGATTTTTTGCATCTCCACTATTCATGCGTGTCCCGGTATTATGTGTCTACTTCATTTTGTACAATATCAAAATATCTACTACTGTTATTATAGCACGCTCGCATCGCCACCACAAAGCTTACACACATTGAAATCCTGGCGCAGTTGTCTTAGTGTGAGTAAGGATGAAAGACGTTTATATTCGCGTGACAGAAAAGGTTCTATTTACTTCTCTTTAGACAGTTCCTATCCCCTTGAGTGCAAGTTCATGTAGCATTGCACGTGAATAAGATAATTCTGTCGTTGTAAGGCTTGGTTTAAATTCACTTTGCACGGAATAATACAACTTTTCATCTGTCGTATTAGCTTAGGACTGCTAAATTTTAATCAGATGCATAAAAATGTACGAAGAATTCGCGTGTAAAGGAACTGAAATGTGTTTGGGCGAGTGATTTTTACATTTTACATTTACATCACTGTATCATTTCACGATAATGAAGATAAAATGTGGCGTCCAAGCAAAGTAGCAAAAAAATGTAGTAGGTACAAAAGCGAAAAACATTCTAAAAATAGGACATAATTAACTATCATTAAGGCTTCATTAATAAAGTGTGCATCTTGACGTTGACATAATGAAAAAGTCTAGAAAACCTTCTGTTTCAGACATTTATTCATGGACGCTATAAATCTAAGCGATAACATCATGCCGTGTTAATAGAGAGTAATTATTATGGCCTTTTAAGGTTTTCGAAGATTTTCGTCGTATAATAAAAGGTCGAAGTAAAGCTGAAGTAAATTATCTGAGTCTTCGCTGGTTTTCTAAGCTAGACTTATTTATATCATTCTAACCTTCATAGATCTAAAGAGATACTTCATTTTTTATTAACTAGATCTTTTCTATGACGCTCTGTTAGTTTCTAGTGGCGATGCTTATCTAACGATATCCCTGGTGATCGGTGATGTTTGACTACTTGATTAACTATAAGTATGTTGTGAAACACATCAGTGACTCAGCGACCAATTGATAATCAATGGATGATTCCACACGATGAATTAAACAACCCATTTGGCGGTAATGGTATGGAATACTCAAATTGCAATATGCTATATTTTTTATTTAAAGAGAATAGTAAACGAGCTTTCAATACCATGATCAAAGGAATTTTTCATGGACACTTGTAACAAATCGTGAATAGTCCAGTGGAAATGACAGCTATTCGGTTAGTAGATCCTAGTAGTAAGAAGACAGTAGCAATTAGGACTCTTTGCTGTCTAAGCTAAACCTGATAGTACCAACAACCTGATAGGATCAACTTCGGCATAAATCAAACAAACAAAACAAATAATTTTCTACCAGCGTCTACTAAACTTCCGTCCGAAGGAAGTAATACTTCAGCATGATTTTCCGAAGTACCAACTTCCTCACATTCAGAAATCGAATCACTTCTATTATTGCCCATCGACTAAATGTAGCCGAAAATCGTGACGCGACTGTTAATAGGAACCGTGCCGTTAGAAATTCGGCTAACATTAATATTCTAGTAGCGTTTCAATCGACCGCCCTGTTAATTACTGCAAAGCAAATCATCAATTCCCTGGTGTTATTGTCGAGCGATTGGGTTGGTGCTTTTTATTGATTTGTATCGAAAAGCAGGAAAAAATCTATAACTTTTTCCGTTGTAGTTATTGGCGTTCTAGCTTTTTCTATGTAGGCAAATATCTACAATACACAACGGTATGGTCAATTAAATTTTCGTACTTAATGTCATGTGGCACGTCGGTTCATGCTCCTTCTGTAAAATCAAAATTGACATCTTGTATTAAATAGTTAATTCCAAAATTATTATTTGAAGTTAAACAGCAATTTGATAATCAAAATAATTATAACAATTCACATGTCTAATATTTTTTTAAAAATTTGTTAAACATTAATGACTCTGGGACATTTTCAAACATTGGACTATTTAAGCAAACGTTAAGTGTTTCATTAAAAGTGATACTCGATTTTAAAATAACGAAAGAAACATTGGAAAATGTATAAGAACGAGAATAATTATTTATCATAATTATTTAAATTGAAAATCATTAAGTACGTTGCTTTAAAATAAGACATAGTAAAATTACCATAAGTAATTTATAATTCTAAGTGGATAAATATTTGATTTACACTTCAACAGACTGCCTGTTAATTACGTTTTTTTAAGTCAGCTAACAAGAAATCGTGACATTCGATACAGAAAGTACTTAACAACAAAAATCGTAACATAATTGTTAGTGGGTCAAAACGTGCCGTTAGAAATTCGGCCTGATTTAATATTCAAACGGTGCTGCAATGGTCCGTCCAGTTAATTACTGCAAAGCAATTATCTGAACTCCCAATAGTGTTGCTGTCGACCAGTTGCATTAATATCTTGGATCACTGATCCATTCTTGCTTGTATGGTATCAATACATGACGTCAGAAACTTTGAAGTGTGACGCTTCCTTAGCATCATCATCTAGTTAATTATTTATCGAGAGTTTCACATCAATTTTGCTATGCAGGTACTTGCATTGGAGTAAAGCACAACATTTGCAGTAAAATGTAAAGCTCTCGTGTTATTGTTAACTATTTGTAAGAGTGTAATCCTAAAATTTAAATTACAGAATTAATCGGTAATTAAGAAAATAGATAATTTTTGTTTGCAACCTGATTCACTAAACACAATACAACCACAAAATGTTAATTAAAATTGATCCGGCCATTTAGTAAGAGTTCAATGACAAACACGTACGCTAAGATTTCAAACATAAAGTTAATACAGACTAGTACACACCGAACCCGGTCACTAAAAAAAATAAAATACAAAATTTCGTCCCGGGAACATTCATGATAATAAATTGCAAATATCAATTTCGTATCGGCTCCGGCGAAATTGACACATTCATCTTGAAAATTGAAACCGGGTCTTCGGCAGAGTGCATACAGACATAAATTCGGATCGGGAGACTCACGTACCAACTTTATACACATCACTTTTGCGCGGACTTAAAAATTGTACTCACAGAGTGAAATAGAAAACGTGCCGGGCATCTTAAAATGGTTTTATTATGTTGTTACTTTAAAGCTTTGTGACTTTGTTTTACTAGATTGATGTAAGTTGGAAGTAACTGAATTTGGTTACATTTTGACAAGAATATTTCTAGTGCCAAGAAGCAAACAATCTTGTTTAAACAAATATTACTTGTTTTTAGTTCACTGGAATAAAAAGCTAAACAAATAAGACTTAAGAAAGAAGTAAAAAGAACAAGATAAGGTAAATTACATGTGACGGTGGTAACCCATACTGGAATGAAATCGTGAAAGCGTTAGAACAGTCCCAAGTTGTAATAGTTAATACTAGAATGTTAGATGACTTGATAAACCAAGAAGGATCTAATACCTAATAAGAGAATCTAAAAACGCAATTATGTACAAGTTTCACAATAATCATTTACATTAAAAGGCTATAAGGGTAAAGATAAAATGAACTTCAAGAAATGGAACTGTTAAACATCCTAAAACAATACAAGAAACGTCTGAAGGTGTTTCAATACGAAAGGAAACTTAATAATAACATTTGAAAGACCAATATCCTCAAGCACATCTGCAGGTTATTTGTTCAGAAATCTTCACTCTTGGCAATGGCGGCATTCGAGAAAGTTTGATTCACTTCAAATTTAATCTTGGAATTCATTTATAACTTGACTTCTACCGTCACCTTCTCAGCTTGTATGACAGAGTTAACACATTGCGATTGTGCTCACATTGGAAATGATATAGAAGTGTAAATGTGGCTATTTAGATGTACGTTTGTAGGAATGTTTGTACATTGTTAAAATATTATTTTGACTATTCAAAGACCTTCTAGATCAGTGGTTCCTAACTTTTTCAATATCGTTATCCTGTATTAACAATAGAAGTAACTTTTTCTGTATTTTTTTCTTATCTTTGATCTTAAAAATTATGTCCTTGATTACCCCTTTAAAATTGCTGATTTATCCCAGCAAGAGTAATTACCGCCAGGTTAGGATCTCAGATTCTATACAATTTGATCCCTGATACGTTGTCAGATGGGGTGAATGCAAAAGATGATCCTAACTTCCCTCTTACAGCTGGTTACAATATTGTAGGTATACATACTTGATGTCGTCTTGATAAGTCAGTTGATTATATAACTGCGTGGTAGGTAATTTCTAATTAATTATAAATCAATTATGATGTTTCTCTATTAACGCTTCAGTGAGCTCTTTATTGTAACATAACTCGGTGTCAATTATATAATTATGCCAACCGATGACAATGTGCTCATTCGAAAGCTACTTAAATAACAAAATATATCAGAAATGTATAGTATCGCAGGAATCAATTATAGGTATATTTAGTAATATTTATCCGGTCATGGAAAAATATTAAATGAAACGAGAAGTCATGAAATTAAATTTATTTCATTCAGACTTTTGCCATCTAGATCCTTTTCTCGTTTAAAATGAATTATCGCCCAAGGCGGTAACAATAGAGTCACTTACCTGACTGAAACTCCCTGACTTTGCAACTTAACTTGTGTAACACACGGAGATAAAATAGACCAAACAAAAATTTTTTTCACCAAGGAATTAGGTAAATAAAAATTGATTAATTTTATCGATACAGAACAATTATTAAAGCAGAAAGAATTTAGGATAAAGAAACAAATGCGGAAGGTATCAACTGTAAATGCCTATAACATAATCTGAAGTTTCCATATTTGATCGACTTCATAAAAACTTTCTCTAATCATCTAATTCGTTGTGTTAATGTCATTTGGAATCTTTGTTGGAGAGAATATCTTCCCGTATCATTTAATAGCACTCGAAACCTACAGAGTTACGATGCAATTTAACAGTCACTGTCACTATATCTTCAATAGACGCCTTTTGGTTTGTCCAGTATCTAAAAAAATCCTTGATATCTTTAAAAATCAAGCATTTTAAATGTATTTTCGTCTCTGCTAGTGATAAATTACGCGAGCGTAAAAAGGTTTTACCAGAAATGAGCTTGAAAATTTAAGTGTTCGTTAACGAAGTTGCTGGGGAACAAATTATGTTGAGATGAGATACTTCGTAGTATACGTATTGCAATAAAACAATTTTAGATTTATCGTAGTCAATTTGAGAAAGAAAACATATATTTTTTTAAGAATATACACACACTCATGCACACACACACACACTAAATACATACATAAGCATTCTTAGAAACAAAATTAATAATATACTGATTAATGTAACTGTCTAAAATATAAATATTTCTATAATTTAGTATGTAATAGTGATATATTCAAAATTGTATGTCAAGGTGGGGCGTAACCAGTGGCGCGACAGTTTTATACTATTGCAGTTGTTTACGAACTTTTAGTTGTCTAATTGTTTTTGGTTCTTGAATAAATCATTTTTCTTAATAATATTATAATTTAGTGAAAATAAAATTGTATCAATCAGTAACGATTTTGTTAAATCTGAACACCAATTGAAGTGAACTCTAAATGTTATGCACGTAAAACCAGTAAGTTAATCAAAAGCCGTCTAACTCAAAGGGCTGGCATAAGATATAACGTATACGCATAAAATTAGTTTTAAGGTATCATGTACGTCGAACTTATATGGAATACTAATGTCGGCCTGAGTTTGATGCCTCCCGTGACTTTGAATCCTGCGAAGCGCAAAATTATATTACATTTGAACTGACTTTGAACATTAAAGTCAATTATAACGTGTCTCAAATTAATCACACTCCACATTAATATACGTCTTGAAGGCTGGTTTGTGTCAGACTTCTTGAGTGTTTGCGTTTATAGTTCAGTATGTATTCTGTTTATGGTCGACAGAATTTGTTGAAATTAATTTTATTTTGTAGAATGTAATTTTATGCTACGTAAGTTTACTATAAATCATTTTTCATGTTTGCTCCTCAGAATTAATTTTTAGTAACCTCAGAAATTGCGTTTATTTCAGTGAGTGTTCACTATAAAGACTCCAACATTTGTTCAGATTTATTTTAATTTGATCGAATTTACGTTTATGCCGCTTTTTATTTTTCGATTTTTATTTGTAAATTACGTTATTTTATTTACTCTATGTATCAGTCAGGCCAGAAAATTTTACTTTGTATGTAAACATAAGTATTTTGGAGCCAACTAACACACAGACAAGTGATTTAAAAAGTTTTCGTAAAAATGTTTGAAATAGTTCAATTCAATACAAACCAAACTACTTTACGATCATGCAATTTAGTTTTTAATACTTCGCTTGCGATCTACTGGATAGGTTTTCGGTTCAACAGTGCCACCTGCTATTTTCAATTTGCCGCTGTAATAATGTACGAGGCTCAACTATTTTAGATAATAAACAAATACACAGTTGTGTTGTAACGTATACTAATTACTCA
Source organism: Lerema accius (assembly GCA_001278395.1). Taxonomy (NCBI): domain Eukaryota; kingdom Metazoa; phylum Arthropoda; class Insecta; order Lepidoptera; family Hesperiidae; genus Lerema; species Lerema accius. Next base: position 222,013 of record LGAG01000135.1, read on the forward strand.
AAAGACGAAAAAAGTTATTTATTACCTACTGGGTTGACGTTGTTCTTTACTTGATTTTATATAATTACTGCCTTATTAAAAAATAAATAAGTAACTTTATTATTAAATCAAGTATAATCTGTAATAGATTGGTTGGTTGATCTTTAGGAAAACTCGATAACAGTAACCCAACGCTACGCTATGATACGTCTACTTGATATTCGTAGTAGTGATAGTCTAGTGGTTTGAACGTTTACCTCCCGAACCGGAATTTTTGGGTTCCAATTCCGGCACGCACTTCTTATTTTCTAATAGTTATGTGCGTATTAGAAAACTAATTATCACTTGGAAACCTGTACACCTAAGAGTTATCCATTTCAGAGATGTGTAAATTTTTCCAATCCGCACTAGGCCAGCCTGCAGCGTGGTGGACTATGGCGTGTACCCCTTACACAGTGAGAGGAGACCCGAGTCCAGCAGGGGGACAGATATGGATTGTGATCATGATGATTAGTGGCCATTAGTCAAATGTTTTAATTCGACAAGTAATTACCAACTTTAAGACATTACTAAGCTGTACAAGGCCGTAAAATTCCTAAGTGGCACTTTAAATAAATGGTACATAAAAGCCAACACCCCACCTTCCTTAAACCTAAGCTAATCTGTGTTATGGCCAAGTATATTGGATTTTTCTTACCATTTTTAAATGTGTTGGAAATACGTTTAATTTACGGTAAATATTTTTGCATATACTGACATACTTGTAATCCTGATCAATAAACATTTAAAAATATGTAATTAAATATTAGCTTACCTATTTAGTAATTGAAGTTACAGAAGCTAACAATAGGTAAATCTTGGATTTTTTTTAAATGCCGCTACCAATTGAACAGGATGTTCAATTCCAAAAACGAAGAATAATTTAAAACCACGAAATAAAAAAGAAATAATAATATGTTTAAAACTACCCGCGTTTTAAGATTTAAAGGGTCAGAGATTTCAGTAGTTTTCTTGAGCTCGTCTAGGTGAGATTATGTAAATATGAAAAAACTCTCGGATTTACGAAGATTGTTGAAAGCTGTGAGATGCAAACTTCGCAGAAACTATTGTGGAATGAGTTTAAAGTGTTTTATAATGTATACCACTCTGGAGTTTCTTACATTTTAAGTTTATGAAAAATTTAAAAATATTTCACTTTTTTTAAATTGTCGTTTGTCAAAACAAATGTTGACATAACTGACATAGTAAATAAAATAAATACAATAAAAAATATACGTATATGATCACATTGAATTCAATTGAATTTAAAATTAAATTAAATAATAAAATAATTAAAAATAAAGTACTTCAAGGTTGTCTAATAATAGGTACCTACATAAACAGAGTAGGGACACTACAATTCTACAAATTCTGTTCAGTTGCTGCTTCTGACCTGTTTGTTCCTAAAACGAAATTAAATAACTTGTTTTTAACTTTGAACAGTCAATCCATTCTTACATATAAACCAATAAACGTTTAAAATGTGCCCATGCATCCATTTCACACAATTCCCACCTACAATCGACTAACGTTTACTACAGAAACTTGTACAAAGAAAGTTTAATTCAGCCATGAAACGATTCTAAACTCACTTCCAAATAATGCTTACGTCGAAACTGTAAACCTGTTTTGTTAGCTAACCGTCAAAAGTTAGCATTTTGCGACGGAGCAGACGAGGCTTAATCAAGTTTTGATTAAACAATACTAAATTTAATTAATCAAATTTGACGGATGACTAAGCTTCTGAACCTCATAAAGGTGGTGACACACTTTACACGCCTATTACTTTAATTACAGCGCCTTATTCACGGTATATGTTATACTTAATTTAATTTAAAATTAATTAAACCTAGATTATACTCGGCATAGGCAATAGTGTCTTAAGCTACATCAATGCTACACCTGGCAAATGCATATAGTAGTTAATGGCACTTGTAGCTATAGGTATAAAATTCATGCTGTTAATGTATTGTCATTCATAAGGCGATAATTTTATCCCGATAATTATATAGATAATCGTCCTTTAAATATTATGCTACGTTTTATGACATGAATAGCAAGCGAGCTTGCAGTGCCATAATTTCCTGTCGCTCATGGACGTCGTAAATTTATGAATATTAAAAGACGGATTGTGCGTAGGTACCTTTAGTGTTAAGTAGTTGAGGCTGCCGTGATGATTAATGTAAATTTTACCGTGTTCCGATGTAATTATAAAAGTGTTGGCAGTTTCAAAGAAGTCAAAGTTTAAACGGTCTACTTGTTAACGTTTTGCTAAATCATTTTTAATTTAATTTGATACGAGCTTATGAAATCGAGGCTTTATTCTGGCCTTAAAAAAATATTTTAATATAAGTATGGACTGATTTACGCTTGAACTAGCTAATCCTAGGATTAACTTTAATTCGAAGAGCAAATTTTAGTTTATTGCCTTCATGTTTCTTATACGAGTACTAAACTTTGTAGAATCTGGGAGAGGGCATGATTGTATCAAAATTAGTTGATTATTATACAGATACAAGTTCACATCAAAACCTATAAAATTGTTTTTTTTTTAACTAGATACTTAAGTAACTTCTGGACACATACTTATTAACATAACAGAATGGTTGTATCTCAAACGCATTCATTTGTTTTTAATAAACCTCTAGTTAACGCCGCAATTAAGTTATTTTCACAGTTGAATTTTGCGCCCGATTTCATCCATGATGAAAATTGATTCTGTCGCTTACAATTTTAATTTGTATCTGTTACTGAAGAGTGATTAAACAGATTCGAAATTCCGAAGAATAATCTCGTAATTATTTATTTAATTATCTGTAGTAACATAAAGTAATTGTTTAAAAAACTGTTAAGTTTTTGTTGTATAGTGAGCCAAGCGTAACCTCATAAGAAACTTAAATTAAATAAATAAATTATGAATTAAAAAAAACATGAAGTACTTTTATAACGCTTATTATAAAAATTTACCTTTCCGCACACATCTTCATACATTTAAACCAAATTTCAACTCGTACGTGCCCCCATTATTCTTAAAAAGGGGTCTAAAGCACCCTCACATATTAATTTTAGATAACGCTCATACATTTTGCTCGCAGATTGTTGCAAAGTAGACTAATACTAATTTAATCTCCATAGAGTAGCTCCATTACAGTTATGAATCGAAAACGCGGGAAACATCTGTTATTACCTTATGATTGAATTTGCTCGAGATCTATCTATCCTTCACCTGTATTAGCATTTATATGAGTGTTGAAATGAATTTGAGCTTGTTTATTGAAGTGCTGCTGAAGCTTTGTATATATATTTGATCTGTAGACAAGAGCTCAAGAGTTTGATTTCGAAATACACAGAAGTGTGATATTAGAAACGTTTGACATATATGTGTAAAAAAAAACAATTTTTAAAAACTACACTTATAACTTTTAAAACTACAAACTATAATTAAACGAAACTTCAAATGTAAAACTGAACCTAATAGATTCACTTGATTAAATCATAATGATGAATCGTGCGATGGTATATGGATGTCATCGACGATGCAAACTGTCAAAAATTATATTCAAATAATTTGTCATTTCGAAAACATTTCACCTTACATTTACCTCCAAACCAGTTTCTTTTTTTCACTAAACTGATTTCCAAGTTGTGCCAGCTCTCAATGTTTCAGCGAAAATAAAAAAAAAAACATAAAAAAACCGTAAAAAGTTAAATAGATTGAATTTAAAATTCACCTTACGATTGAATCTGCGCGCATTTCAGTCCCATCCAACGCTGAATGTATTACCATTTTTATGAGTACTCTCACCTCAGCTTGTTCTGTTTAAGAAGTCAGTTGAGACTTTGCAATGAAAAACATCAGTTATCTGATTTTTATTCCATACAAATCTTCAAGAAAATAATTTAGTATTTTTCAATAAATAATCTGCTTTAGTTGTATTATAACATGAATGTAGCAATTTATCTCTGGTTTTTAACTTATTAATTTACTAGACGATGCCCGCAACTCCGTCCGCGGGAAAGTCGATAAACAAAATATTGATTTTATCCCAATGGAACCTATATTCGGGACACAATCCATCCTATGTCCTATTTCTGGATGCAAATTATATGTGTGCCAAGTTTCAGCTTAATCCTTTTAACGGTTAGAGTGTGAAGGAGGGACAAACATCCAAAAATTTTACCAACTTTTACATTTATAATATTAGTAGGATTTGTTTTAAAGACGAAATAGTATTCTGTAACAGAATATACATTAAAATGAATCTGTCAAGGTTATGCCTCGCAGGGAATTGAATTCATGACCCCTTGAAAGGCGGTACGGCATGGTAACTATTGCGCCATTCGACACGTCTCCAAATAAGTTTAGAATAACCGAAGTTCGTCCGTCCTTCCGTCTCAACATTTTATCATAAAACCCAATTAAGTAGAAATACCACGCAGCTCTTTACAAACTATGTAAATAAGACGCCGTTCGGTTTCTGTTTTCTGTGGGTTTAAATAAACCCGATCGGGAGCACTAAAACGAAATTCGTTATAAACTTCGTTAAGAAGTTACGGCGGTCTCCACTCGAGAACTTCAAGTTGGAATAAACAGAAAAAAGCCAGTAAAAAGTACGTGATTTACTTCAGTACTAACAACAAGGTATAAAGAAGTTAGATTGTTGACAATACAAGACAATTTTTATGTTGTTGAAACACCGACATTACAAAATAAATCATTTTATAATTCTTTTATAATTGAAGAATCGAATTACAAGCTCATTCTTTTCATACTTACGTCTCTTTTAAACATTTGAACATCAATAGTTTTCAAAAGATCCACTTATAGTAGCGGATGATAATGTATTAAGTGATGATAAGGCGTGTCAAACACATTCCTTAAAGTAACCGAGTTATTTAACCAGACTAGTTACCATACTTATTATGGAGCTGATTGGCGGACTGTTATTTATTTAATTTTACTGATTGTTAATGATGACTTAAAAAAAACTTTTAAAAATCAAAATTCTTAAAAGCAATTCATTCTCACTAGCAAACCATATTAGATTTTTCTTAAATCTAGACGTTATCTCACTGCACCTAAAATTCTACGAGGTAAAAATTCGTAGTTGAAAAACTATATCTCAAATTCGTAGTGAAACTTTTAAAGCAATAATTGAGTTGAACTCTGGCAAGCAACTGCAAACGCGCATTTTTCTGGTTGCTGCGCGAAAAACTGGAATAAATATAACCATTTCGAGCACAAAAATAAAGTACTAAACTCTCAACATAAGTGCAATTGACCCGCAAAACCGCTCGCCATAGCGTTTTCTGAATAAAAATTTGAGTTTCTTTGAAAGTTTCATAAAAGCCTGAGCTTATTTCATATTCTTTATATGTATACAGTAGCGAGTTACGTTCAAATGCAAGTGTACGGTATAATGCACTTCCAAGAGAAGGTTATTTTATTCTCGTCATAAGTATAAAGAAAACTTTGTGACATTAAAAGTTTTGCATTTTATGACGAAAAATAGTAAAGTCTGGAACTCCGATGAAAGCTGATTATCTTTAAGTTTACAATCAAGTTATTCGAACTATTTTACAGTAACTTAGTTTTAAGAAAATATTTTTCTCGCTACCTATCGTCGATGTGCTTAGAAGCTTCTTTCACCATTTCTTCTCATTGAAGTTTTAGCAAGATGATTTTGCACCTTTAAAATGGGAGTAGTAGTAATACAATTAGATATAGTCCATTTTTTTAACTTGTCTTATTTTTAAAACAAAAATATTTATTTTCAAAGCAGTGTATGTTGATTATTAATCATAATTACGTGATGCAGAAATGATGAAATAATTTTAACATTACTGGAAAATTGTGAATAGTATAAAAATGTGTGGTTTCCACTACAAGGTTTACGTAAAACTACATGCTAAATAGAACTAGTTAAATATGGACTGTAGTGATACAAACATGTTTGAAGGTAAATTCAGACGCGTATTTTAAAAGAGAAGCGAGTTTACATAACTTTAAATTTACAATAAACTATGTAAAGTTAAATCTTTATATCCACGCAAACAGCAACAGGATTTGCAAATTCATCTTCAACTGTGACTGGTTTTTATTTATCATGAAAAGTAATTTACTAACTGTAGATTAAATTAAATCTACAGTAGGCTCATTTTTGCCTTCTTTCTCGGCAATGAATAAATTTGCATTTTATCTCAAAGCCCAGATCTCTTTAAAAAGTGCTATTGAAAAGGATCCTCTAACACAGGCGATAAATAAGTTACTATTTTTTTATCTTAGGTTTTGTAACATATCTAATAGGTACTTCTTTAGGGATATTACTAATGTTTAAAATAGTTGTGATAATAATTTTGTAGATAACTTCGATAACTGTTTCTAAATTTTCTTAGAGTTAAGAATCACCAATGTAATGAAAATTAATGAAAATGTCTAAGTATATTTGGGAGTTGCAAATACAAGTCTTGGCTTGATTTAAATGTATTCCTAAATATACAACGATATAACGACTTAATGGATATTTTGAACAATAATTCATTTTCTTTATAAATTACTTTACCTGCACAGTAATCTCGGGATGATATTAAGAATTCCATTAAGATTCGATACAATTCCCTGTGATTTCATTATTTTCCTTTGTGAGACTCATTCAATGCGTTTTTGTTCGCAACCGCTAATTTATTACCGTTCATCATATTTTATTCACGTCCTTTTCTGTAGTTTATCGGATTGAAGCTGTTTTTGTTTACAAATGTCAACATTATTTCGAAATATTTCAGAGCACGCACAGCAATAATTTAAAAACGGTAAAGCGCCATCTAGATTTCTTCCCGACAGTTAAAAGCAAAACTGGATTTTCGATAAAAAAAATTCATCTGTATATTAAAAACCGTCTGAAATATTCAGGTTAGATTTTAAATTACTTTGCAGTAACGATAAAGATAAACGATCTAAAATAACCTTGCTATAAAGGTAAGGTAACTACGGCGGAAAGAGGGTTTGATTATATAGCATTTACATTTAGTGATTTAAACTGTTTGAGGTCGTAAAGTTTATGTGGCACTTGGCTATTTTATTAACTCTTTTATTTAAAACCTTGCGTTTGGTGTGATTAGAATAGACTAATCTTCTTCAATTAAGATGGATGATTGAAACATTAATCAACTTTTAGCTTTAATTCCGCTGTTATGTCTTCGTCTTTATTGGATTGGTTTTCTTTTGTTTTTTTAAGGAAATAAGAGTTAACATTCAAAGAGTTGCATGATGGGCCTGAAAGTATGTTATGCCTTATTAACCTAAATTTTAAATTATTGAAAGCCTATGATTATGATAGGTATTGTCTATAGGGACATTAGAAATAAATTACCAGAGGATTACTTTCTTTAAATATAACTAATTCGAGTTTAAAATGTAACACAATCAATTTTTATAATGATTATTAAGATAATAGACACACGTCAATATAAGTATTTGGTTTAAATAACGCATATGCTTTGTAAATAGGCTTAAAGGCAGTACTACGATCAATAAAAATACGTAGCTTAGTTCACTAACTTTAAGAATTTCAAGTTTATTTTTAAAACCTAAGAATCGAAGTGGAAAAACGTCCAAACGGGGATCAACGTATAAATTACGCCTATTTGGCGGAAAAAGGAAGAATAATCCAGCAGTCAATACAATGAGTTGGGAACCAATCAAATTACTCGCGTATAAAATTAAAATGGGGTTTATGCTTTAAATCAAAGGGTCCTTTCGGTATCTGGATTCGATTTAAGTCACGTTTCATTGCATTAGGGCCTACTACTTATCAACGTCGATTCGATTCAAATATACGATGGAGAATTCATAATTCGGATTTTTACTTGACGCTAGTGCGGATAATTTTATGGTATGGTGATTGGGTCCGTTTGTTTCATTTTCAAAATTGATATGCATTCTATTATTCTATTCAGCTTTGTTACTGCTTTTCTTTATACTTACATCAATTTATTATGTGAAATCTCATACCCGTACTTTGCCTGCATTACTCTTTAAAAGAGATCCTAAGTCGAACCTTGCATTATTAAATGCTAGTTATTACGTGAAGTTTACCTGCAAGTTTACTATCAAGTCTTTAGGTCAATAACTTTTAAACTTATAAAGATAATATAGAAAGAATCTGCAAGAAATCTCGTTTACGTTTACGTTAAAATTCAACACGTCGTATTTATCGGGTCGATTTGAGCTCGATTTATGAAGCGTTCTTTTATGGCGTCGTTTCGAATTCGGATGAGGAGAAGAACATTACTATCAATTGATAGCTGCTTAACATATTCCTTGGAACATACTTTTATAAAGAACACTTTAGGTAAAGTTGCAAAAAGTGTAATAAAATAAAAGTATAAAAAGATTTTTATTTCATCGGAACACAAAAGTTGTAACGGACTTTTTTATCTTTTCTGATTTTCATATAGGTACCTACTTGCTCATCACACTGTCGAATAATATTAAAAATAAATAATTGAATAGAGTCGTTCACAAATTCTTTCAGGAATCATTCATAACTATACACATGCCTAAGCTTTGCTTCGGTATACGGTGTATGCTTTTATATCCATAACATTGCTACTTATAAATTTCAAGCGTTATCATTTTATTAACACTGGACTGCGTAAGAAGGGTTATTTGTTTCTCTTTGCTTTCCATTCTCTGTAACTGTATGTCGTATATTCAACCCCAAGATGGGGTGGATATTTAAATGCACACGCAAATAATAAAATACGGCACCTGTCACGACTTTCCATCCGACACGAAATTGGAACTGCGTATTCAGACATTTCGAACGAGAGCGGTAGAAGCTAAATAGAATACTAAAATATATTATGCAATTTAGAGTACCTATATTTAAGGATTTTTACAGTAAATAGTGACTGAAGTTGCCTATAAACCAACTTGAACCTATTAATTTGTTAGAATAAGGTTATTCTTTGTCATATATACTTAAAAGCTACAATTATTACAAGTTTTATCTAAATCGGTTTAATGGTTTTCGCATAATAACCAAACTGACAGAGCCACAGACAATAAATGAAAATTTAGAAAGTTAAACTCATAGCAAATCTTAAAAGCATAAAAATATTCAATACACACTTTTAGACTCCATTACCATTTTTTATTAGTATAGAAAAAGCACAAGGTAGTAAGTATACAGCAAAAGGATAAGGATTATGGAAAATATAAAAAGCGCTGATTTTCACCGGGATTTTATAGCGATAATGGTGCCATTAAATGTGGAGGGTGGTTGTCAGAACCATTTGTAGACTTAAGGGGATAAAGTTAATTTACCGTCCACCTGTGAGTAATGTATAAGTGGGAATACTAATATTAGTAGTAATTTAATAATAGCATTTATCGTAGAGTGCTCAAAGCTCGGCGGATTGTGTTCTTCCTGTGATTGATGAAGTAAAGCAACTGCAGACGCGGTCATGAAGATGATGAGTGACTGCTAGTGGTGTTCGTTTCCGTTATTTTGTAGGGTTGTTAATCCATCGTTCCCAGTAACATAGCAACTGTTGTTATCGTTAGATAACCGGCGTTAAGCCATGTCAATGTCATGCTTACACTCTGGGCCTCATCAGTTGTGAGTCTTACAAAATATAAGAGGATTGTGTTAATAGCTCAATTCACTGGCAAAGTAAAGGTTGACAAATTACATGCAAAATACCTATCAAAATCTCCAGAAGTGACCAATACTGGAACTGTTAAAGTATTTACTATAAAAAAATTAAAACCGGATTTAATAAAAGGTGAGGCTGAATGCAAAATGATATTAAAGCAATAAACAAAACGCGAAACTGAAAAACCGCAAACATGTATGTCACGTAGCTGAAAACAAATATCGTTCTTATCTTTTCAGACATATAACGTAAGAGGGAGAGAGAAAACGGGATTGAAGAGGTTACTCCTTTATACGAGGATATATTGTAGTGGCACAGTTACCGCAGCTTGACAATTGTGAAGGCTAAAATATTGGCGCAGAGAATGAAACAAGGGACGGAAAGTAACAGGAACGATGCTACGAGTATCTAGAATATTCTAGTGGTGCCTTGAAAGTAATACTTGCAGTTATCAATTGTAAAGCACCAAGCCGAATCTCTATTGACGAAGATAGAGAAGATGGTAAGGTCAGTAAACGTATAGAAGCTTATAATTGTAAATCTAAATTCTTTGATCCTTTAGCTATCCAGTGGTATAATTTCATTTTGGACGTAGACGATAAATTCGAAAATACAACGCTAAACTATATCCCCTATTTTGTTATCATTAGGTTTTTGAGATTGCCGCCGTATGATAGCAAAATAATAAATTTCAATGAAAATTATCTTGAATAAACATCTGTTTCAACATCCACTCATTTGTTCAATACTTTTCTGAATAAACATGAAACTTTTACAAAAATAAAATACCTTTCAAATCGCTAATGAATTTGAATTAAAATTAATTATTATTTTAACGAAACAACAGAATGATTCAAAAGAATAACTGGCTGATTTCAATTACTCATTGGACTCAAGTTGGAATGTTCCATTAACTCTTAGAACGTTCATTTACATAACGATTGTTAATATTTTACTTTAATCGACGTCCATTTCGTTTACAATAAAGGGTGTAATCAAAGGAAGAGTAAATATCTTTGCTCCTTTCATTTTCACAGATAAATGTGTAAAATGGATGAGCCCATAGTCTGGATAAGAGTGAGAGGTCCCAGGTTCGTTCCCAGACAGGGCATATATTTAAGTGATAGATAAAATACAAGAACAGTAAGCAAAAAGATCCACATTATGGCATAAGCTCGCTTGGGTCCTCTCTTTCAGCCTAAGGGGTACAGGCCATAATTCACCATGCTGGCCAAGTGCGGATTAGTACACTTTGCACACCTTTGGGAACTTTGGGGAGAACTCTCAGACGTTATGGTATGTATGCTTATGTATTTTTACATTTTAAAAACTTATTTCGACACTGATACCAGCCAAATTTTCCTCGCTTTGATCACAAAGGGAGCATGCCAGAAAAATTAATATCCGCTGGTGTTGAAAAGGTCGATATGCCATGACAAATAATAACACGTTATTCGAAGCAAAAATTCAGTTGAGTAGTCGTATAATCAAATTATTTCTTTTCTACAATATTGTGTAGAAGAAAAAAATTGTGTAAAGATTATACTATAATCTAAACTTACTGGCTAGCAATAAGTTTAAAAACTAGAATTCGAAATGATGACTAGAAAATCATTTTTAAAAAAGTATTTAATTTGACACCCATGTTTTTTTTATTTCATGACTTTACGCCGTGTAGGACCCTGATACGACCTGATTACGTGACACAAAATATTCAATGGACAAATAAGATATGTCCAACGTTATTGTCTCACTCTCACGTAATCATTTGTCAAATTATGTTAAGGAACAAATAATGCACTTTTGTGCTTGCACACGTAAGTCAAAATTATAACCTGTCGTGGTAAGAAGACATTAAAATAGTAAAAGGTAAAATCGGAATAGGGAATGTATTTATAAAGTTGCTTGATGTGACATCTAATCTAACTCTTAATAGAAATACAAATTATTGTATAGATTCTGCTATAAATGAACAATATCCATCTATTACTTCAGATTAACAATACCAAGTAGGGAGTATTTGTAATTTACCGACTGTATTTACCAATATTAATATCCGCAACCATTATTATGCCTTGCTACCAATATTAATATCAGTTTGCGAACAAGGGAAGAAACCAACGACATTAATAAAATGTCGTCAGAAACAAAAGGCGATGTTCAATGAGTGAACATTCGTCGAGTTCGCAATTTGTCTTCGAATAACGCTTGGCCCATTCCGCTTTAGTTGTTTTTGTGGTCTGTTGCTTTGTCGTATCGTGAATAGAAGGATTTTGAGCTTATTTTAATATCGTTATACCCTATTATCCTGCTAATAATGAATGTGAAAGTTTAGGATGTTTGTAAGTCCTTCACGCTCAAACCGTTGAACGGATTAAGCTGAAACTTGGTACAAAGATAGTTTGCATCCAGGAAAAGGACAGAATAGATTGTATCTCGATTATAGGTTATCTTGGGATAAATCTAATATTTGTTTTAACTATCTAATGTTTTTTACATTTATCTTCCGCGGGCGTCGTCTAGTCTATAATAATAAGAAAACTTTATACTTTTTTTCTGTAGGTTTGTGTGTAATTTATTTACCATTGTGATGTTAATTTGTTAAGTTAGTTATTGGTTGGGCAAATTAAGGTTGTTTCAAAACATTATTGAGATGTCTTATCAGTAGTAATTGTAATATTATGGCCTGAGAGTAAATACACTTGTATGACCATACAAGACCATAATTTCCAATAAAAATATTTTATTATATAGTAAAACTATTTTCACGTATCGCTACATTTAATTCTCTATAGAATGTTCCGAGCTATTCTTTCTATAAAAACTTTCAACGAAATAAAATAGAGGGAGCATTATAAAGGAAATTGCGCCATTATGGCGACACAGCACAAAATGACGTTCAGTTACTGTTTTATAAGACTTGTCTTATAGTTGGCGATGAAGTGAGCAACATCAACAAAAAAGAACTAAAACATAATTGATCTTTGACTCTAAAACTAGTAGTCAAAATAGAAAAACAAGAATACTGTGTCCCTAAAATTATATTTCAGGATAGAGGTTTTCACTAAAAAAATTCAACTTATGTCCCTCCTATAATGGAGAAAAATCCAACGACAATCCATAATTTACTGGAAATCTGTCTAACCGTTTAGGCTGCAGAGATTTCGGGAGACATGGACATACATACATACACACACTAGGCATAGACAGAAGTGTTATGGTTGAATTTTGACCACGTAGCAGATCATACAATATATCTTGCATTTCAACACACCTTTTTTCATACCTACCTAAAAGACTATATTTTATAGTTCATCGCATTTCGTTAGCATAGACACCTGTCGCCATACCGCAATACATCAACCAGATACTCCGATACCATTTATTGGATGGATGTGATAGAAACGAAGACTATTTCAGAAGAAAATAATCTAACTGGATACACTCCATCCAAAACGATTTCTGGTGAAAGTAGGTCTATAACTTACACGTGGGTGTTTGAAGTTACGCAACATGTTGAATTATGGGATAGGGTAGAACTTTAAGGCAGTAAAAAGAAAGTTATTTTAGTTATGGAACCCGTTAAAATAATTGCGTTATTCTATACCTATACATACGTGAAGGATTTAGCCTTGGTTACTTTTAATAATTAAAGAGTTTGAATTTGAGATTTTGCTTACTTAAACTTGGTCTTAAAGTGCACAAAGGTAATGGTTGCTCAAAATATTGTAAAGTAGGTATATTTAAATTTAAAGCAAAACTGACACAACTGCATGTTTCATAAAAAGAGACAGATAAGGAGATTATTAAAATAATCAAAATCGCCACTAATTAAAAAAAAATAGCAATAATACCATTACTGATAAAATCACTTATACTAATTCATAATTAAACTAAATAAGACGCTATGCAAATATATTATTTATTTTTAACATATAAAAACATATTTAATTAAAAAGGCTGCTATTCAACAAAGTATTACACTGTGTGGATATAATTTATAGTACGGCGAAATAATAAATTATTTCACTAGTTCTTATGTAAGAAATTAATGAGCCAATTTTGTTTATGAATGCTGCAACTCATGAAACGTGGTTATTAATCAAGCCTGTGAATTGGTGGAATTAATGGAATATTTAATGCTTTCCCTCCAGAGCCAGGACTTTTCATTTATTTTAAGTTCAAAATAAATTGTTTTGTATCGCGAAAATGAGGAAAATGACGTTAATATTATTAAGGTGACAAATATTTCTCCTTTCACTGTTTATTCAGGGGATATTGTGTTAAAATAGAACACTGTTTTGACTGCATTTTTCAATTGAATTAAACAAAATTTAATAACAATACCCATTTCCGTATTGTGAGTGTAACACAGGCGTATTCACGTACAATACACAGCCGTGTCCCTGATACAGTTATACCTATTTTTTTATAATTTAATTCATACGAGTAGATATTGTTATTGTTGACGTTCCTTATGTAAAGTGTTAGTTCTGAAGACGATATAATTTAGAATTCATTATATTTCTGTCTAATTTACTATAGCCTGATTACTAATAACACAATTAAATTATGAGATCAGTACTCAACAATGCTGTGAAAATTTGATTGGAGACATATTGACAGAGACGCATTCAATCAAATATGCAAATACAAAGCGCCAACAGAGCGACAATGGTGATCAACTATAAGATGTATTTATATTATGTATTGTTGTATGTGTCCAAGGGCTCAAATTGTTAATTTGAGTCTATGTCAATTAGTGTTTGTTTACGTGATTGTCCGAATTAAGCAACTGTGGCCGCGGTCGGAGAAATGAGCATTAAAACAATAGGTTTTATTAAAAATATATTCAAATTAAAAACTTGGTATTGTGTAATTATAATACTCGTAATAAGCTGAAACTTCGAACGATTCCATAGCTTGACATAACGAGATCTCAGACAAAAAAACATAATAGAGTCCGTAAAAGTAAGGTAAATTTTTTTCTTTTTTTGTACGCTCTGACGTATATCACCGAGCACGGTCTGCCGAGAAATGTACTGGGAAAAGTTATAATTTGTTATTAACGTAATGTTTTTCCCTACTACGCTTCTTTGTTCCGAAGACTGCGTCTGTATTTGGTATGTGAACGAGATATGGTCGTATTTCTAACACAGCGAAAGTTTCTCTCTACTAAAATTTTTCTACTTCCAATTCCATTAATTAAATAAATATCGTATTATAGAAGTTTAACTGTGTATGATAATCAGTGGAGTAAACATCCTCAATATGTAAACATATAGATATATAGATAGATACATTGTCTGCATCGGATATTGTGCTCTATGCACTACTCCAATTGGTGTTGATTAATACAATTGTCGTGTGGCCGCTGCAGGGAACTGAACGTTCTGTGTTAACGAGCCATTAGGGTACTGTTCGTATCAGAAGCTAGTCAACTAACTGAGTTACAGAAATTTACACTTTACACCATGGTAATAAAGTTTACTGTTGAATGATAAAGTACTAAGAATTTAACTAAAATCATTTTTGTGTTGCATTTTTTTAGATTTTTTGTAATGGCTACCTTTTATTATTAGTTTGAAAATTTTGACAGTGTTGAATTTTGTACATCAATCTGGGGGCATGATAGTGTGGCGCGCCAAGTCGAGCTTTAATTTATTTCGTGAATAGTACCTAAAAAAAAAAAAAAATTTCTCTCACGCGACATACCAACCTACCTACGAGTCTACGTGAAACCCTTGCTTAGAACTTAATACCCAAACGCAAAACATTTTTATTTGATCTGAACAAAGATTTGAACGCTATTTACAATAGATACTATGTTATTTTGCGGGATGCGGGATATTAAGTTTTACATAATAGAAACACGCGAATAGTGATTAAAGAAAAAATTATACACATTTTTTTTATTGAAATAACTGACAAATGAGCCTCGAAATGAAATATAAAATCAATAATTTATTTCCTTTTAGGAACTAACAGCTTAACAAACGTCAAAGATTTAGCAATATAAATTACAACAAGGACTGTTACTTAACATTTGAAAGTCCGTGGACTATCCGGGATTTATTCACAATAAAATCCCCTTAGCAACCAATCCCTCCAAGAAGGATGCGAAGTGTCCTATATCACAATTTTCTACTTCCCCCAAACGCTAATCGTGCATCGTTAATAACAAGGCAAGTCACTTTAATTAATCGGAGAAACGTTAACGCCGTGACTTTGACGTGATACCCAATTATCGGTACGAATCCCTGTCTGATCCCCATTGAGTCCCGGATATTTTTAAGGGTTGAACCCTGCTTTCATGGGTGAATTCATAAATTGTTTATCGGAAGCTCCCAGTTAAAATAAGTTCGGAGAAGTCAAAGGGAAGGGTTTTTGTGCAGAGAGTGACAATATATATTATTGTTTGTTATGTTTTCGCAGAAAATCTCTAAACAAACGTAATTGCCTGAAACTAAACACGAGGAGTAATAAAACAACTCGTTTTTTTAGTTCTGATTCATGAAGTTCATACCATAACAAGTGGTACCAACAATCTGCATTCACTTTGCTAAAGGTTTACATTTTTTAATAAACTTTATAAAACCCAGGGCTTTATAGTGAGCAGAAAATTCTACGTTCATAGTTACAAAAAAGTTACAAAGTTAGATGTCAGATGTTACAAAGTTACTTAGGAACAACTTTTTGGGTTTTTACAAAAAAGCATAATAATATAATTTCATAAAATAAAAATATGTTCCGTTTGTTTGTCTGCAACTCTCACTTGACCTGTTTTGTAATAAAACAAAATATAAAAATGTTTTTTGTCCTGTCTGTACTTCAAACATTTGTTTACAAAGGTTTCAGTGATTCGAGCCTTGTTTTTTGTTTCGGTTACAATCGAAAATTGATGATAAACACGCATTTTAGTTGGCTTTGAAACGCTTGTTATTTTAATTGTTTTTATGAACAAATACCTTTGTTTTTATAGCTTCGTTGAGAATTAAAATTCTCCTACATGTTTTTTTACATGTAGGTCTTTGTACAGTCACGAGCAAAAATATCTGACCCCCCCTAGGCGTCATAAATATGTGACCCCCCCTTAGAAAACTAACTTCCCGGTGTCCGATTCAGCTGAAATTTTGTATGCATATATGAATGGGATGAAACTACAATATTATTAAGAAAATAAGCTGATCTGATGATGGAGACCGAAGGTGGCAACAGGAACTCCTTTA
Source organism: Lerema accius (assembly GCA_001278395.1). Classification (NCBI taxonomy): domain Eukaryota; kingdom Metazoa; phylum Arthropoda; class Insecta; order Lepidoptera; family Hesperiidae; genus Lerema; species Lerema accius. Next base: position 238,920 of record LGAG01000135.1, read on the forward strand.
GCAAATCACACAACCCCATCAAAAATTAACTTGTTTTATTCGTTAAGGTAAGGACAATATTTCTAGACGATTTTCAGGGCTTGTTAAAACAGTACTTTTGGAAGGTCGGAACTCCTTACGGCCGTATCAGCAAGCTCTGAACATCATCTAGAAATATTGTCCTTGCCAAGACGAATTAAACGAGTCCAATTTCGATGGGGTTGTGTGGTTTTCTTAAGGAGTTCCTATGGCCACCTTCGGTCTCCATCACCATATCAGCTTAATTTCAAAATAGTATTGTAGTTTTATCTATTAATGTATGCATCCAAAATTTCAGCTCAATCGGAAACCGGGAAGTTGGTTTTCAGGGGGGGCCACATATTTATGCTCGTGACTGTACATTTTTTATTTTTAGACAAAATATAACTGAACAATTGGAATTGAAAAGCGTTCATTTCTTTCGAGATTCACCTTTGTGTAAAATATAAGGAGGCACAACAAAACATTAATTTCTAAGTTCCCCAAAAGATGTTACCTAAAAGTTCGTATTCAGGTTAGGTTTCCTCTTGTTTACTTGAAACTTAAGATCAATGAATTTATTAGATTACGAGAATTTATTAGTAAACTGAGAATAATTCAGAGTAAAATAAACATCGTGGTAAAATCTATGATGATTAGAGGAAAACTTGCTAGAAGCCCTATTTGTCATGAACACTAACTAATCCATCCTATTAAATTAATAAAAACAGTACCGGGAGTATTTTCCTCCGGGTTTTTTCCTCCCAGCCGACACTAGCTTACTTAGACTTAAGTATTTGTCTTTCATAAAGCCGTTGATATGACAGGTTTCTATCAAGACTTTAGGAAGTTTAATTGTAACGTTTTTTGTTTATTTTAAATTTAATTTTGTGTTATTTATGTTTTTTTTTTAATTTTGACGTCCGTTAAGTGAGCTATTAGTTCGAACAAATAAATAATTGGAATTTTGAATTTTTTGAATATTATCATAAATGACATAGTAACTTTGTGTCTGTCTATACTTATTAATTCAACATAAGCAAGTGCTTAATTCCAATTCCATCTGATGGTTACCAGCAATGAAGTCTAAAATGCTAAGCGCACAAGTTAAAAAACGCATTAGAATAGGGAAAGGCATTAGACAAATATCTCGATTACACATACTTCGCAAAAAGAGCGCCTGATCAACACAGTCAAGCAACATGACACGTAGTTCTTTCCTCACCTGTTCCAAAACGAAGCGAGAATAGGTAGGGAGTACGCTAAATGTCCATGATAGTAGATCGATATTAACCCTTGATCTACGCTATCGGCATCCTGTACGCGTGCCGCCCTCAATAGCGGTACGTGAGCGGGTTAATCCTTAGTCATGAATATGCGGCATCGACATGTGAGCAAAATGTAACAGTTTGTAAACGCTTCCCTTTTTACGTTATACTGTGATTTATTTTCATACTGTGTTGGATAGATGTCACTAGAAAGAGATAGTTATAAATGTCACAATAATCATCATTATTACAACCAACAACTGTCTCATTTCTCTACCTCTTAGTTACTTCATCTAGTCCAGCGCTCTATTCCCAATTTGAAATTTGAATAAAGAATTTAAATTACTATTCTCTGGGTATGTTCGTATTGTTCTTCAGTCTATGGCGCCCACGACATCGAGAATCTTACTGTTGGGCTATGACTCGACCAAAAAATATAATAGACTCAGTGTTCAGAATAAAAAAGTGAGTTAATATTTTTCTTTTTTTTACGATGTGACTTGTCACCGAGCACGGTCTGCCGAAAAATGTACTGGAAAACGTTATCATTTGTTATTAACGTTATGTTTTTCCCCACTGCGCTTCTTTGTTCCGAAAACTGCGTCTATTATATTTTTTGGTCTGTGGGCTAAACGACAGAGACGAGTGCTGCACCATTTGCAATACATAGTGCTTATAGCTGCATCGATAAGTGCATTCTGCTTCCAAGCGTCGCATAAACATGTAAGTTTCTCCAATTTGTGGACCAAAACGGTGCTTGTGTACACTATAACGCATAAATCGTTTACAAACAGCAATGAACATTTCACAAGCAGGGTGTAGTTACTGTAGTGTAACCGTCATTGATATTAACTGATAGTTACCGAAGATAAATGTTAGTGACTGAAATCAGGAATGTCATGTTGAAGCTTTAAGCTGATAGTGTGAGAAATAATATGACATTTAAAGGCTCAGTGTCTATTTTTTTTATAGTTCAAATTCAACCATGTAATTACGTCAAACTACTGATTAAAAACTTGTTTGATTCTCGTGGATGACAAATTAAAATGTTGATGTAAACTGTCTGTCAACGAAGTTTTTTGTCTGTCGTGTGTGTGTATGTATGTGAGTGTATAATTATGTATGTGTATACGGCATGGTATTGTGCGTTTACTTTTTTTTAAGTAAATGTATTATGGTACATAATTTCAAACAAAATTTAGTTTTTTGACATTTTTTTCCGTGTAAGCTTTAATTATGCCAAATCACAAAATCGTACACGTGTCTGCATTGTTTTCAAAAGGAATGCAAGATTTAATCCCTCACGTACGTAATTTACATTGTAATCATGGCTAAAATGGAGTTCTATTAGAATCAGAATTAAAATATATGTAAAAATTAATTATTAAAACGCCTAATTAGTTACCTAACTTTAACGTTCATTTGTCATCGCAGTCCCAGTAAACTAATTACATTTTGTAAATCATACAAATTGTAGTGTAATCATGACAAACAATTCATTAGTCGAGCAAATATTTCATAGGCTTATAAGAGTTACATTTGTGATAATCAAAGGTTTGAATTCTGTGAAACCGTCTTTGTAATTCGAGACTTAGAGCCAGAATACTGACAAATAAATGAAGTTATCTTTTGACGTCAAAGATATCCAATAAGTTCTAAATACCTAAATATGAAGCTAAAGTGACTCAAGTTGTTGGTAGAAATAAGGAATTTTCGTCTTAGAGTATGGTTTAAGATAGCAGAGTAAAGAATATTCTTAGCTTTTTGAGCTCAGACCAAAAATGTATAGGCTGAGTCTTCAGGATAAAAAATGAAGTCATTTTTCTTTCTTTTTTTTACGATTTTACGTATGTCACAGAGCACGGCCTGTCAAGCAAAGTACGGGGAAACGTTATCATTTGATAAGTAGGTACATTATGTTTTTTTTACTACGCTCATTTGTTTCGAAGTCTCAGTCTATATATTTTTTCGTCTGTGTTTGAGGTAGTAGTTACCGTAAGAATAATTGAAAATCGCTTTAAGTTAATTATCTGAATAAGTGCAGATTAAAGTAGACGGGTAAAATAAAATGTTTAAGTAGGTACTTAGATATTATATTAATTTTCGATTTAAAAATTTTGTCATACTTACATAAATAATTTAAGTTTTAAATTAAATTTTACCTATATTACAATTTGCTACATTTCCAAGACACTAAAATACCATAAACTTTCCGTATGAAAGTATTTTATCGAGAGTGAAATACTTATTATTGATAAATTATTAAACGTTTAATTTATCAATGCTCTATCTATTTCTGTCCGTAATCTAAGACATGGCGTTGATCTTGACATTACCTTTGTTAGACAATCAAAGGGTAAAACAATTATAAGTTGGCAGAGCCGCAGGACCATTAGCATTTCAAAGACCAACTTTAATGTTACCCGTTATAATCCATTACCACAAATACTTATGTGCCATTTACAAATACATTTACTAAAATTACTTTACCAGTGATTATAAATTAAGATTCATTTGGCCCGAAAGTAAAGAATAAGACGCTTGTAAGTCGCTGAAAAAAATTGCAGGGTTTATTTCAAGGGTTGATGAAGATTTTATAAATTCTGAGAATTTAAGAATATTCGATGGATAGTAGTGCACTTACGAGTGTGTAATATAGTGTTTAATATATCATTAGTGAAGAGAGCAATTTACTATAAAAAGGCAGCGGTTGTGTAACAATTGCAACATTTTGGTAGATTACGACGACAGGTAAGAACACAATAATATACCTATAGTATAGTATAGTATATCTGTGAGTATATCTTTCATTAATAAAATTGGTTACTTATCGCTTGATTCGTAGCGGCGACTCTTTCTTTCCATTTCATTGATATACGATTGCGGCAATTGCCGCGCACCTTGAAAAATAGTTAAGCTATAATTTTTCAATACAGCTTCTTCAAAATTGAGTAATTAATAATTCTAAAATAACTTATTTAATAACAATATTTAATGAAAATATACCTACACAAAATATCGGAATACGACGCTGCATAGAAGTATAAAATTTATGTCACCATTATTGTTCAACATATCTTTGTTCAAATTGGAAATATCACCCAAAAACTTTTGTTGACAATAACGTTGTGAGAGTCTATTTCCTAAGTGTCTTAAGACCTTAAACCACGTAACTTCTTCCGCCAAAACTAACATCGCAATAAGCAAAGTCATTGAAAGTCGCATCACCATTCAGCCAGAGAAGCGGTCATACTGGAATGTTGGAATTTTCAGTCCATTTGGAATGTTCTGACATATCCAGGGCAGATGGACGCATACATCTTAGCGCGGGTCGGGAACTTTAGTGATTAACCCGGGGAACTACAATGCTAGATTTATTACTGTAGTAAAGTACATTTGAACGCGGGTTATTGATTTCAGTTGAGACTTGTACATGTTTGGAGGTTGTTTCGTCATCATAAACTGTGCTTAGAGGATTTGAGTTACCACTAAATTAGATCTTATTTAGATCTATAATGTTTTTTCTACAAAAAATCTACATAGTAAATATGGTTAAAATGTATAAGTATAAGAGGGCCTTATAAAGCCAAAGCTAAATTTTGTTTAGAACATAATTCCAAATATATCAATTTTACAAAATAAAACAAAATTCGCACTACCATGCGTTTTATATACAATTACAAATACTTTACACATACATCACAAACGGAAGCCTCGTTGATAGAAAGAGATTACAAACGAATCTATAGTCAGTTTTGACATAATGTGTTCTCTACAGAAACTACAAACCCATAACAATGGAGGAATTTAATCCTGATAAAGGCGACGGCAATTAAAGGAGCATTGACAGGCGTTTCATTACGATCCTCACATGATCCGGGCTCGTATTCATCACAAAGCGTTTACCCATTTACTCTGCTAGCGTCACTGACCGAGCTCTGTACGCGATAGGATTACTGATAAGTAAGAACGGAATATTGAGTTGAACCGGAATCTGGAATTGCGATTTTGCGATTCTACGATTGTCGTCAGTCAACGCAGAGAGTTACTTAGGGCTTGGACAGATGCGTCTACTTTTTTATCAACGCTTTGCGATTGCAAATACGCTAATCGCCGCAGAAAGAACTATGTTTTGAGACCTTAAGTGTTTGACAGAGTATGACAATCTTTAGTAAATTACCTACCTGGCGATTTCGCGAGTCCTGTGCTGTCGGTGTCGATAGATATCGTTAATTATATCGGTAGCAGTTGCCACAGGCTTCGGGAAGCGTACAAATGCCCACAGCTGGATAAGTCAGTAATACCTAAATCAATTCGTACTGGAACAGTATGGTAACTGCTCCAGGGGATTGTACAAATTTCTTGCTTTAAGCTACTCGTCTACGGCAGTTAGATCGCATGCTACTGCTTGAAGTAGCCGGCGCCGACTATCTGAAGCAGTATCTATGAACAGCTAAATAAAATTTCCTTTTGTATCGGGAAATAAAAAAAATATAAATGCCTACATATTCTTCATTATGCTTGGTATTTTTATCATATCGTTAAAAGTTAAAATAACAGAATAAAATTGAAGTTGAAATGAATATCCGGGAATGAAAATTGAGCTCTGTAAAAATAAATGTTTGTGTACAAACCTACGATGGGTTGTTTTGAATATCAAAATGTTATTTTGGGAATTTTGATTTGTATTTGAAGTTAAATTTTGGTGGCTTATCATAATAAATAATGGTTCAATTTTAAACGGTTTCTCTAAACAAGGTAATATTTTGGTTGCAAACTTTAACATCTAAACAAAGTAATGTTTAAAAAGATTTTTTTTAAAACAAGCTTTTATTACATGTTAATAAGAAAAAGAACTAAAAAGGTAAAAATTGCAAAATTTCAAGTCCCTACTGTTAACCGTTGAGGAGTTCAATCGTCTGGAGCCAATCCTGGTAGCAGTATCACATCATGCTCATTATAAAAACATACATTGTCATCAGGACTGGACCAGTGCGTAAAATTTTAGCTCAATCGGACACCGGGAAGTGGGTGAAATTTAGCTTGCAAGATTTGATTACAAACACCGGGACAGGTGGAACTAAATAACAGCTTGTAATAAATCATGTAATTTTCATTAGGTTACATTTTCGTACCATTAACTATGTGTTTTCAGTCAAGAATTATCGATAAAGGTCGCAATCGATGGAAGTAACTCAGGGGCTTTACTTTTAAATCAATTTTGCCGTCTAAACGTCTCTGTTAACCTTATCTGTTTGAGATAAATCGAGTCGACGCGCTGATTTCACTTACCATTAATTTTATGTCGGCGATCTCTATTAGCTTAAGAGTACTAGATTATAACTATTATTATAACGAGTAATTAGCACTTTAGGTTACTTGAAGTGAAGATGTTTATAATTTCCTAAATTTTGTTCCATATTTGACTGACTAATTTGCCATACTGGCTCAATTGAATAGATATTATTTCTTTGTGTTATGGAACAATTACAAATAACGTTTGGATTTTTATAACACAGCCTATTTATTAGTATTTTGGATGGACCTTAAATCCAAAGTAGATACAATTATATAATCCCGTTTTACAATAGCTACCTACTGTTATTTGAGGGATTGATAAAAATATTATTAAATTGCAATTAGAAACATATATGTATAAGTCCTTTAAACATACTAAACGGATGTGTTCGATCAAGTAAACGTTTATAACTCCATATCAGGAAGTACAGGCTAAATACTCATAAATTCAAATTTATGGAAACTGTTATGGGTGTTGGAATATGTCCAAAGGGTGAAACCGATTAGTTGAAGATCATAGATAAGGTATGAAACAGTGAAGCTTAATTTAATTTAAGCTGAATGATATTTACTGAGCGAATACAAGTACGATTTCTGTGTAATAGAATCTTTATTACCCGACTGCGTCAGAAGGTAGCTAATGTTTTAGGGCATTTATGTATGTTTGTCTATTTCTTTGGCTGGCTCTTCAGCTTGAACCTTTTTACGAACCAATTTCAGCACGTGAAAATTCATTGAATTCGTCTTCACTGTGGAAGTAAGAAATGCAATTTTTTTTTTAGACGGTGATCTTAACCCAAAAAACAATTTGTATTTTTTTCTATAAAAATATTTTAGGTACTTGTTTCATGAATAAAGCCATGAAATAAATTGACTTTTATATCTAGAATCACAGCTCGAAGTTAGTACTCATATCACAAATGTATTCTTAGCACATAAATACTGATAAGATTTGTAGGTAAGGTCCAGAGATAAATTCGTATAAACGTCTCTTCGGGTAAAGTCCAGTTCCATGCCGGGCGGCGTATAAATATTTTACACAGATCTCCCGCAAACTGATTTATGTATTGAGTTAGCGAGACAGGTACGCGGCTGCATTGGAGTTCTTTACACTTTTATTATACTACTAGACGATGCCCGCGGCTCCGCCCGCGGAAAAGTCGATAAACAAAATATTGATTTCGTCCCAAGGGAACCTATAATCGGGATAAAATGTATCATATATCCTATTCCTGGATGCAAACTATATGTGTGCCAAGTTTCAGCTTAATCCGTTCAACGGTAAGGGCGTGAAGGATTTTCAAACAACCAAATATCCATACATCCAAATATCTTTACAATCTTTCACATAATATAATATTAGTAGGATAGGATATCTCAGAGGGCTTATTTACTCTGAAGTATTCCATAAAGAGTCGTTAAAATAGTACGTAACGCAATTAGTTAAAATGTTATGATGATGCATTACATAGGTGGGAGAGTGACTCGAACAACACGTTACGTAACATTTTTTTTTATTACAAGAAAAAACTAGGGAATATAAAGTCTTCAAAATCGATAAAATGGGAACATTTTTAGATAAAAATTGCCATTTGTGGTTACGTAAAGTTTAGGGTGGGGAAAGCAGGGCACTAAAAAACGCTACCGCTCGTTATATGGGGGAAGGGAGGGGTCAAAATGATATATTGATCAAAGGATTAGACAAAACCATTGCGGTCACCATCCAGTAAAGTTGTTAAATAAAATTGATATAGTCTTTTAATCTTAAATCCATATTGTATGCGTAATGATGCTTTGGGCGTTAAACACCTTTTGCAACCATACATCTTTTAGAAGCGCAGTTGATTTATATATCGAGTTAGTCACCCGGTGCAATGCCGGTTTGTTCTCAATCTTTTTGTTTTAGAGGAAACTTTTAAGAAAGTAGAGGAAGGAAGGCATTTATTGCGCTAAAAGCTCCGCCCGAACTAACTTTAAAATGGATTCAACTTTGTCCGTTGCATTTAGCATAGCCGTATGTTACACCGATGTGTAAGGCACAATATATAATAATGTTACTTAAATAGAAAAAATAATAATTTATACTTTCACTAAAAAATAGTCAAATTGGTGAAGTTGTTCTTATGTTATGGTTAGTCACACATGGAGCAATCAATAAATTAAAAGATTAAATAATAAAAATTTCGCAGTTTTAATAATATTACATACATACATGTAGAATTGAAAAAAAATCTTAACAACCATTCTTGGAGTAAAGAAGTTAGATAAAGAAAAGAGGTGATTTCTTTTGGTGCGTTTTTTGTAATGAGAACAGCCAACGAACTGTACCTATTGCCACCAACCCTTTCCACTTATGGATATCATAATAATAAACCTTAAATAGGACGATACAGGGGACTTGATTTATGATTAGTACACAAATACTCTTATACAATACAATTCTAATGATACCTTATTAAGTCAAATTATTTTAAGTAATTCATAACTTCTGAATAATACATATTTGAATATCCCGGTAAAAATCAAACGCCTTCGTCGTGTAAAATTGGTATTATTTTATCGAATACACAAAAAGCTCGACTTAATGATTAATGTGGCCATTTAAACGTCAGTTATCAAATCTATATTTATCATGATAAAATAAACCGGGAATGTGGTCAGGGGTTGAATTTACTTTGTATTTAAATACTTATGCAAATCGTCCGGCCAATAAATTTGCATTGTATTTAACCATCAGGTCTGAATTAATTAGTAGGGCCTTTTTAACACAAATATATGGCATGAATTAATTTGTGGTTAATTAATCATTTGTAATGATAATTGTGTAGTATGGATTTCGTGTTATTAATTATATGCTCATTTGAGAATGGCAGAGGTAACAGTTTTGTGGCTATGTATCCTGTTATTAAAAATTTGCACTATGCTGATGTGACAGATATGTGAACAATTGCGGAGTATGCTTATTTTCAGCATGCTTTTTTGCCCTTTATCCTTAAAAATCCCTGTACTCTTTAATTACTTGAGGTATGCTGAAAATATCAATTAAAGTATTCCCTTAGCCATTTTAATTAAAATATGTTTAAAATCACCAAAATTATTTTACAGACATGTCTCTAACAGTTTAATTGTAACAGTCAACGTCCTTTGAAGCAATTACTGTAAAAATTACATTGTCTGGAATACTGTCTGCCACGTGCTAAAATTTCTGGCTAGCCTAGAACAATTGAAAATAATTAATTGTCCCAAAAGACATGAAACCAAATGAAAAAGTTCTGAAATACTTTACAATCTTTAAATGCTACGAGTTTTTAGGCTTTCTATTTGATAAAGTTTAATTTTCATTCTTAAAATGCAAGAATGGTAAAGAAAATGTAGAACTTACAACAATTAATTTCTTTAATGCGTTTTTCTTTGCACGTTTTTATTTTAAAAAGACAAAAATAATACATCTTCAATATTAGAGTACATTCATGCAGCTGGACTATGAAAATGTCATCAAGATTATTCAAAATTATGTACAAAAATACTTCACTGAATAAAATGTACACAAATATATTCTTTAAAATTAAAATGACTCAAGAACCGCTAATTTGACAGAAATTTCAGTAAAAATCATAACGTAAAAAAGTTTAAGCTTTGCAGGTCTTCTCGGTGTAAACTTTAACTATACCAAAACACTGCTGTATGCTAAATCTAAAATCGAACGCCTTAACAAATATTAATGTATCAATAGATTTGTATTTATTTCGTACAAATATATTACATTTTTTTCGTGTATTGTTTTTATGTTATGTGTAAATTTTGTTACCCTTCGGTGTAAATAAATGTGTGACATAGAAACGCGAATTCACAGAGAAACGGAGGCTCTTAATCTTATTGTTCTTTACTATTTTCTTAGAATATCTGCCCATAAATTGTTCTTTTGCGAGTTTGCTTGCCAGAAGTAGTTCTATTAAAGCCCTATATTTGCCTTTGTAAAGTAAATTGAAGTTTTTTCCAAACACTGTATATTTTGTGCCAGTTCCTTCAGATAAATTCTGCTTCAGAACAATATTACCTTTGGAAAATAGATTTTCTTTAATGTGTATCGAGAGTGGTATTGAAAATACACAAGGAATTTATACTGTACGCAAACAACTTCGATTCTCATTTTAATTCAGATAAATATCACAGATATTTTAATATTTACCGGAGAAAATATTTGTTGCGGCTATTGTTTTCTACTCTGAAATTAATAATAATTTACCTACTAGAAATGTATGCAGACATTAATCTACAACATTATTTATGTCTTAAAGTTCGATTGATGCCTTAGTTTTTCACATCAGGTAGTCCCGACCTTAAAATTACTTTCTCAATCTTTACAAAATTTTTATCAAATGGCCATCTTTTTCTGCTGTTATCGGTATACCTGTGCTAGTACCATGTACTAGGTCTAACTGTGGTCCTATATTATACTCTGTCTCTCTAAAATACGTTAAGACTTTTTTATTAAAATCGGTCCTCTGATTTAGGAGTTCAATGATAAACACACGTAAACTAGGAGTTTATAATATATTTAGATGAGTTTTCTGAGTTTTTAATCAAATAAAATAATGTTGATTACGTTTATGAAGTCTTTATTTGATACAAATTGCTACTTAAGTAAGAGTATCATAATTATATAAAAGTGCCAATTTCTGTGTAAACAATCATTTCGTTGTCAACTATGCGAAGGCAGCCCCCGGTGGATTTTTCTCGGTTTGTAATTACATTCTTTAAGTCTTTTGATTAAGACTTTATTAAATCATTTTTTGATTACAAACAATTTATTCCCTAAGAAGTTTTATAAAGATTGTGGGTACCTACCTGTTTTTTGAGGAAATATTTTATTTTTATGTTACTACTTTATGATTATCACATAATGTGTGGCACACACAACGGTGGCCGTGCTGTCAAAATACTTCATGGGACCAGTCAAAATAGTAAACATATTGAAATGCCACCATAGTAAAAATTGTCCAATATACTGAAGTTATCTTAAAAATACAAAAAAATTAAGGTCTGGAGTATCTGAAGTGGAAATGCGTGGTAGAACAACGTCTGCCTGGTCTCGTATAATTTTATATAATGAGTTACGGTAAAACGGACCACCACTGGGTCTGTATTATCTACATTTGGCCGTATTCACAGCATAACACTCGTCACATGTAATCTAATCCATTCCGCCAAATCCCCCAACACAACATCAATAACAATTACTCATTGTAACCTTACAGATGTGCGAGTGTTCTATTGAATCCCCTGTGAACCTTTTGTTCGTTTGGGCTTCAAATAAAATATGCGCTGTTTTGTTCCGGGCTGTTTATGTGTACTGATGGTTTTGTACTTTAAAAATACTCGCAAAACATATATTGGTACCTAGATTTATATCTGTAAGTCTCTCTGTTATGACCCTCTATCTCAGGAACGCTTGATTACAAACTAGTGGACCCGCCCTCGCGGCGCTTCGGTACATCTTTTACCTGCTACTTCACGGTAACAAAAACGTTCCCTACACAAAACGTATTCTAGATTAGGGCTCTTCATTGACAACATGCCAAATGATTACCTGAAATGGTTAAAATAAATGACTGCTACTTTTGTAAGTTTTTTCAATATGGCTGACCACGTCAGTCAGTCAGGTAAGATAAGTAAGTCCCATAAGTTGTAATAACTTTCGATAGAGTGGATTAGTATATGTATAGATTTAGGCAGTTTCAGAGTGAACGAGCTTCACTCATTTCGTTTACGTATTTATTTTAATCAATAAACATAACTTAGGCACCATCTTGAACATCAAAATCAAAAACTAAAGGGCTTCCAATTTTTACGGGATCCAAAAAATTAAATAATCCTTAACATAAACCTTATTTATAATGCCTTAAAATTTTTCGAAAATATGAAACTTTAATATTTGTTCATATTCCACACTTGACACTCGACACACGTAAGCCGATTCATTTCCAATCGCGCTTGAGTTCCGTGACGCTATTTCAATGATCATTACCGAGCATGACATCGCACGTGTGAACATTTCAATGATCATTACTCGACGCTGCGTTGGTAGGTTTCCATTTCAGGTATTGCATAGTAAAAAATTATGTCAGATTTGCTTGATATGTCTTTACTTACCTTTACTAGAAGACCAGGCAAATGAAGTTCTACCAGATATTTTATCTCTTACTAGCAAACGCTATTACTAGCTTTCGCAATATTTTTATTGCTGCTCCTCTTCCATTCATCTTACCGTGATCTTATATAGCCTATAGCCTTCATTGATAAATGGGCTATCTTATACTAAAAGAATTTTTCAAATCGGTCCGATAGTTTTTGAGATTAGCGCGTTTAAAGTAGTTTAAACAAACAAAGAAACAGACTCTTCTGTTTTACATTGTTACGAGTAGCATACATAGTTTGGTTCATCCTTTAGTTTTCAACATCAAGTATTCTCAACCTTCAATTTCGTTTATCTTTACTAAATTTTCATCTTATTGGACCACTTTTGCTACGGCAGTGAATGTGAACGTGTCTGTATAATAATGTATTTTTAACCCCTTCCCCTAATTAAAGTCTACTAATTTATCATTAACCTCTTAATAAAGCATAACGATAATTGCTACAAAGCTCTCATTCCGTATTCCACATTATCTAAAGCGAGTCACGTCGTAGCACTCAAGGACGGTTATCCGGTACTTTGCGCCACGGCATAATAAACACCGCCTTTATCTCCCATTATATGTCATTATATGTCATTATCGACGCTGTTAATAACAGGAGAATATTGCCGTGAAAACACTGTTAGCATACTACTTTTAACACATCATACAGTATTATTAAACTTCTATTTTAATACGGTGTAAACGAGTAATTTATATTCTGAGAGTCAAAAGGAGAAATGTAAGCAAAACATGTTTGTCAACAGTAAAAAGTTTCATTTCAGTTTTCGAAGTAACTTATAATATATTCTTAAACAATAGATTGTATTAGAAATAGGTTAGAATATTCACGAAATTTAGTATTTTCTATGGTTACTTCATAGATGAATGAAAATTTTCTTTGCAACAATCATTTTTTGCCTACTATAATTTAAGATATCATCATTCTAATATGTAGTTCAAGCTAGGTCAAAATTTTACTCATCAAAAATCGATTGTAAAATAAAAGTGTATTTTACTCTTCACAATTCAGAAGGTTACTGACTTTCACAAGGTTAATATGGAAGTACCTAAATTAGTTGCAAACTTTTACGGAAAAGGCTGTTCATGATATCACCCGATAAGGGTGGAAAAGGGAAAAGGTGAAAAGGTTAACGAACTATAAGTATCCGAACAGCTGGAACGCGTTTGTTACGAGAAGGGTTCAACCGATACAACATCAAGGATCATTGTTTTTACCCGAATGCGCAAAGAGGCCAGTTTTTTTCGAGCGTATATATGCCTTTTTCTATAGCTTGATTGATTTTAATATATCAGATGTCATTGGATTCTTCTCAATCGATTATGAGAGTGACATAGATTTTAAATTGTGTATGAATACCCCTAAATATAAGCGTCGGTAAAAAATATTTTCTTCTAAATTTGTTCTTCTAAATACGGTAAATCCTTATTAGGATCTATTATTTCCATAATAATAAATCCAGCCAATTTTTCTAAGATTATTTCAGAAATAGACTCTGTCACACCCACGTCTTCAATTACGTTGGTATTAAATACTTCAAAGATGTTTGGACGAACTAAATCTAAATCTCTTTTGTTAGGCGTGAAATCTCGGTCACAATTACTTCGTATACGAAACACGTTGTGGAAATATAATCGCCAGATATTCCTCACCGCAATCTTCTGACCGACTATAAATCATGACAAGGCCCGGGCTCACCGCATCTTCGAGGATACTATGTTAATATCAGTTATAGTCAAGTCTCATAGCTCAATGGTTTATGACGCCCTGAGTAATTGACGAACTTAAGCAACGTCGGATACCTATGCTAAATATATCTCAGTGTATTCATAGGTGGTGTTCTTAAGATTCGTAGGCAGCCGTAAATAACGAAAGTTTACATAGCTTGACAGCTGGCGTTAACGATGACTTAATCAAATGTGACGTTGGTCAAAAAGTGGATGACAGCTTTGATACGTTTAAGCACACTTTAACCTGTCGGTATCAGTTGAATAATTGATCAGAAGACTGAAATTAAAGAGATTCAAGGAAAAATTAACTCAATTGTAAACACTTGTACCCTTCTTTATTCTTGCTTCCAACGTTATGACTAAGTGTTGTGTATTTGGTGATACAAAGACATAATATGATTTATACTCTACTACAATCCTGGCGCTATAATAAATCGATGAATCATTTTAAAGCCAGGCTTGAAGTATTTTCTAGGATTTAGTGCTAATGTAAGTTACATTCGACGCTCGCCAATCCATAAACCTCCTTGATGCAACGATTCAACACTTACAATTTTTCATAAAGTCGTCTTACATTATTACGTAAATGCCATGTTTATTTTGTACATAGTTTATACTATGAACTTTACAGTATGTCATTGGTTTTAAATTAAATCGAAATCCGAAAAAAAAAATCGACAGGCAGTGAAAAAATTTTTTGTTCAAAATTTTCAAAAAATTCAATTCATTTTCAAAAAATAATTATTTATCGGAAAGAAAATCTGGACTATTATTAATTTATATAGAGAAAACTTCTCCACCGATGTAACGTATACATTTTGATCGATTCCGATACTGTTCTATATTTGTTGCTAAACTTTTGCAAGTTATTGCAAAATTCAATATTAATAACTATAGCTTCTGTAGAAGAAATTAATATCGCTGGATATACTCTCGGACACTATATCTTGACCGGCGATAAATCATACCGAAGCCAGAGCTCAACGTGTCTTTCCCGATATTATTCTCCAAGGGCTTTATGTATAGATATAATATTAAAGATATATTGTAATAATAAAACCTTTATGAAATATTTCTTTACGCTTTTCAATGAAAATGTTGTCTGTTTATAGTGTATTTTTATGTTTTTCTTTATTACGGATACATATTATATTTTATCTAGCTTAGATTTCCACTTGTTCTGGCTAAAATACTCAGATATACAGGATGTCCAGTAAGTAGTGGTCCAAACGATACCTGTCGATGATCTGGATCTATCGAACGAACTCTTGGATACCTAATAAGATGTTATATACCTACAAACAGACACGGAAGTATTGTAATAAAAGTTGACTTCTTTTATACGAAAACCTCGTGAAGTATTAAAAAAAGGAATCAACATAAACTGAGCATGTGGAACTTCTTACTTGACCTAATTAAAACGAGTTCGTTAGGTCACAGAAGATGTGAATGGCAGCTGTAAATTGGTGGCTCTATAACAAGTATATCCTGATCCCTGTTACAGTGAACTTTTAACCCAAAAGTTAGAAGCATAGAGTCTAAATTAAATTACTGATGAGTTCAATGTTAAATGGTTTCTCTAAGTATAGTTAAATAACCTTGTTGGCTAGTCTTAAAGTTTCTTGAGGCCCGCTTTGACACGTGGTCTATTAGGTTATTTAGATATCTTGGTATTTAAACCGTCAATAAATGTTAACTGTATTTTAAGTGTATCTTTTAACTATTGCTTTCTTCTGCAATGATAAATAGTAAAACTCCTTTATATTTAAAAGCTTTATGTTGTCTTTCTATAATGTGTGTCTTTCTAATATGTGTAAAGGCTTTGTAAATATTGTAATTGGAAATTATATTTTATAAATTCTATAATGGCATTGTAAAAATAATGTTAAAAAAAAATTTCTAACTTCTTCATTGTCTGTCACTACTTTAACCAAAACAAATTTATCTTAAAAAAAATAATGAAGTTCAATAATTTAAATATCTCCCATACTATTAAAAATCCCTTCATTTCATTTATGTTAAAAATTTAGAGAAAATAGTGTTAAAGTTTTTTCCTATATAGGCAACCCTAAATCGACATTCACATTTCCCATCACAACTATTTTTCTTACAAGTAACAACATACAACAAGGATAAGCATCACACTCCATTAATTTAACGACCACGAACCTCGTGCATATTTATGACGTCATAAATTCACTTTGCTCTGTTTCATGCTCAATTAATTGCAACATCCTCAATGATACATTTTTGCTGCTAATATTTGTTAATGATACAAAATAATGATGATAATTTCTCCATTCCTTCTGGGGGATATAAGAATTATCAACACGCTTCTATTGCTCCTGTCTCTTTCATTATTATTGCATTATTACGTCTAACTTCTTAGACTCAAACCATTAAAGGCCCATTTCTAAGTACGGATTGTTCTTCTCCACCACGTAGCTCTAGTTTGAATTGACGGAGTAGTTAGTGGCTAAACCAACCAACCAGATTTTTTATGCCGCCCAAGGACCTCCAACAATGCCTAACGACTGGCACGAGATTAAAATCAAGATCGCTGGGTTAACGTGCCATTAAAACACTAAAATACTTAAAAAAAATTGGCACTGGTGGTCTCATATTCCAAAATATTTTACCTATTTTAGCCATGCTAATTACTTAACTTCGGTATCTCTTAGATATGACCCTAACTGCAGGACTATGAAGGCTATGACTACAATTTCTTACTCACTGTTATCCTAGGTACTGACTACTAAATACTGCAATATACTCGACAATTCCAACTCAAAGTAAAATTATTTTACCTTCAAATAGCATCCACACAGTGCTGAAGCTCATATTTTAAGAAACGCTTACGAAGGTCGAAATAAGAGTAAGGTTTTACGTAGATAAAGTTGAATTATCTTAGAAGGTGCGCGTGGCGGTATTAACGGATCAAGAAGCAATGCCCTTTACATGAGAAAAAATAAGCTCAACGTATTTATTTATATACAGCTGAGTAAGTACATTGACGTTTCACTCTTGGCCCAAGCAAGTACCATAAATATTTTATGGATATTTCTGCTGACACTAAATTTCTTCAGAACTGAAACTGTATGATTTTATGTTTTATTACTGTGGCTTCTCATAAATAATCTTGAATAAATAAGAGGAAAAAAAAAACTTACAGACACATTAAAAATGCTAGAGTAATTAAAGAACAAACGTCGTACATAAAGTTTGTACAAAAAGACAAACATTTTTATGTGTATACCTTTAGTACTGGAGATTAAGATGTTATCTTAAAACCCTGCACATTTCTTATTACGTTTTTGTGCTAGAATATTGTGTTACAGTATTCTATGTCGCAGACACTTGGCATACACGTAATCCTTCCTTATGTTCAGAGCTCAAGTTCATATTTACGCTTTTTTATATTCGTCTTTTATCCCCTTATTTTCGGTCATAATATTATTCGGTCTAAGTAATTAGGCTCACCATAACAAACGGGTCTTTTGTTATTGGTCGTCATTACACGAAAGTCTTCGTAAAATTGTGTTCTAAAACTCTTTCTAAGACCGAAACAACTGCAGAAAATAACAGCCCGCGCAGAAACACGTATTCTAACATTCTAGACGTCTACAAACAGTACCTAGCTAAGAAAAACAAGCCTCTAACACTTGAAGCGGCTAATCTTGGGTAGCAAGTGGTTCTCAACAAAAAGACCAGTTATCCAGCTAGTGCCCCAACACAGCACGCTCGCGACCTAATTCAGTGGGTTCATAGAACGTGACTATGACGAGCCGCACTTGAGAAATGGTTTTCAGAACGTGTGCGGCCTTTATTGACCCTGTAAAAACTTGGTACAGCGAGAATGGTTGTGTTTTATTGACCTAAGGTTCCAAGTTGCGTAGAAGTTGCCGTAACCCGACAGCTGTGTCGATTCTAAATGATCAGCGAAGTTAAGCATTGGGTGAGACTGGAAAGTGGATGGGTTATCAATCGTGACAAAATTTCTTGCTCGTTTCTGTGCTATCGAGGGCAGATTAAATCATCAATGATGGTTGATTATTCCTGCACTTTATAGGGCACGGTAAATCATCAGTATTGGTTGTTACCGTTAGATGACAGTCTTTTCGCTATATCAAAGACTTTTGGACGGCATAAGCATAGTTTTGATGCAGAATTTTACAAAGCGATAAATAAAGAAACTATAAAATTGCAAGTCACTCGCATTATAGAAACAAAATATAATGGCACCATATTGTTAAAATCCTTCAAGACATTTGTATCGTAGAGCAACTTAAAAAAACTGACATACATACAAAACCTGCACACGTTCTAAAATCATTATCTACTCTTCTTCAATATCAGTCGCATAATTAACGCACTACTTAAGACAGAATAAATTAAAGGCACGTTTTTCTATGATCATCCAAAAATGGTGTAAAAATATCCTCGTCTCAAATAAAGGTCTTTGGAGAAATCTTTAGCAAGTCTTTTCGTAATTCGCCTATTTGTTTTCTCCGAACAAAAGTTCTCACACTCATCTTCTGAATCGATCTACACGTTCGACTTGTCGCAGTCACGTACTATGGGCCTCTTAAATTAGTTTTAGAACTGTGTTCGAGATCCCCTAAAACGTTTTCTTTACTAGAAACAACTTGTTAAGCGGGTCAGGGTGTACTTACGTGGTTTTAAGATTTTGTACTTTGGTGCTTACCGGTTTTTGAGATGAAATCTGTGATGATTTATTTGTCAGTATATTTCGGACTTGTGTTTCTTGCAGCATTTTTATCTGCTATTATCGGATGGTAAGGGTTAAAAAGTGGAGTAAGCTAAGTGTTTTTATGAGGGTATATTTAAGTCTAGACGCGCGATGCAAATAAATTGAAAATTAACAGTCACTGAAAAACTTACTTAGCGTTTTCTTATAATTTTAAGCATGAATTTTTTTGACAGAGTAGCGATCTTCATCTCTATAGATTCAATTATGCGACACTCACTCGTTACTAAATAACATTTTCATTTGCAACATACTCGTATATCAAATTTTATGACTGTTTTTGGAATATCTGAAAGCCTGAAAAGATAATCAAAATGTTGAAATATATTTAGATACGACTTTTACGAGTATGACATCGTAAAAATGTGATTTGTAGGTACATCTCATGTGATTATTTAAATAAAAAATAAAGTCATACATAATGGATTTTTCATACATACCTATTATGTATTTTTCACGCATACTACAGAATCAGTTTTGGAATTTGACAGACCTTATATAAAACAATAGACTATTGTTGTTAGTATTGTTCTTTTTTTTATAGCATAAAAATAATAAACGAGCTTGCAGTGCCACCATTCATGGGAATCTTGAAAAACCTCGAGTAGGTATAATAGGTGGATTTTGTTTATATAAACTAAAAGAGATAAAATAATTTGCAAAATAACGTCCCCTATTAAAGTATAAAATACTGATTTCCTAGCGTTACGAAAATATATAAGCGTCTACGACGAAGTTTGTCTATTCCCAGCTTTGGTAATATTATGACTGAGCTTCGGTTATGCGGTCATATCATTATGTCTGCAGTGACATAAGGTTGTTACGTAAAATAACTTATTTTAACTGTCCGCTGTGAAGCTGTAGAACTGAAATATTACAGATTTAGGCTGCGGGGTAATGAGGAACAGTTTAGTAATGAAAGTTGGGCAGGATCGTTATTATATTTGGTAGTTTTTGACCAACATAAACGACAACGGTTCAGATGGATGTGGCCACATTTATTTCCTTATTTAACACATATTATGAAAGTACAAAATTGTAATGTACCATCTTAATATGTACCTATGCTTATACAAATAAATATGAATTGAATTTTATATTTCACGTAAATTAGCCATACAGAAACCACAGGTGCCACAGCACACTCAATATTGATTAAATAAAGATAATTGATAAAATCAAAGTAGCTTCACTATTTGCCTCGTTCATTATTATATTAGAAGGACTATAGCTTTGTATAATACACAAACTGACAACTAGTTAAGTTCAGAAATTGAAACGTCAAATACATTGATTGTAGAATAGCTAGCTATACCAAATATTGGTTACGCGTTTTGTGAAAAGTAGTTACTGTAGTATTTTATGTATGTATGTTTTTACAATTATAGGATTTGATTACACTTAAACAAGAGACAATAATATTTATCATCTTAATATTACAAAATCTTAAACGACTGAACTGATTTTAATGAAAAAGTTGTTACGTATTTAAAAGGGACCGAATATGGTCTAGGATAACATTTGAACCCGGTAAGCAATGTTAATGTGGAGATAATTAAGAATTAGGTAAAGCATTAAAAATATTAAAACGCCGTCCTAACAAATTGATTCAAAGAGATGAGAATTTACGAAATTTTAACGTCGGAAATACCTGATAGTAAACTAAAGGATCAACTGAACTGCGAGAGAAAAACAATATTGCAAAACAATGCTTGCCCGGTATTATAGTGTTATATAAAACTTTCAATTACGTAGGTACACGACGATCGAATGAATAATCTAAAAATGTTATAAGTATTTTCGAATTTTCTGAATTCCTTGAAGTGATAACAAATACTTGGAACATTTTAATACACCTGTTTGATCTTAAACCCTTAACAATTTTTTTTATAATCACTTTCTGTTCATTGAATATAAGGTATATAGTAAAAACTTTGTACTCTAGTTCTTACTCTAGTTCACTTACTAAAGTTATAATCGCGATAAGAAACTTTTAATGAAGTGCTTTACATTCCTACACTTCAACGATTATTAGTGAAATAAGATAGACTTCTAACTTCATTGGCTTCAATTTAAAAGTATAATGCCGTCTTCGAACTATGTTAGTGGTAAAAGATAACGATTTTGTGTAATAGCTAACATCTTTATAACTATGAATAATTCTTTGTACTTTCTTCTTGACGACCAATTGACTTTAACCATGTCATTTTCACAATAGAAACGTATCTTAAAACACCTTTGCTGAAATCCGTCAAGCTTTTTGGGCTGTAATGAGTATTTATAACTGAACATACTTACATACATACATACAATACACACATACATACAAACAATAACCTCCTTCTGACGCCCTCGGGTAAAAATTCACCAATTAGAGGATTTTGTACTAACAAAATAGTTTCGTGGAACAATTCCGTTTAAATTGCACAAGCTAGAGAAAATTAAATGCGGAAATATTTTTAGTAGGTACCTATCTTTGGACAATTCTTGTTACAAGAGGACAATGCGAGCATGTACAATGTGCATGGCTGTATAGTACGTTCGTTCTAGCTTTGTAATTGCATTTAGAATAATCAACAAAACATATCTGCACACGACACTAGTATAAGGATTTTCAATTTGTACAATACTTGTGCGTTATTACAAGCTTTTGTATTACTAGAGTATATTAATAGTATTACGATTGCTAATTGGATTATTAATTATTACTAACAGAAGAAATGGTTCTCCATATAGTCCCTCAACTTTTAAAGTCGACGTTTGTCAAGATGTCTATGAGTTGCAGACGATGGTAGCACTTCAAGCTCGTTTGCTATTCATTATACTTACCCTAAAAGACTATTCTTAGTGAGGAAAGTCTTATTTTATGGTAAAATTAATCTTAGTTACGCTTATGAGGTATTATTTTATTAATAAAAAGTTGTAGCGAAATCACTTTTTCATTTCTTGCTTGATTGTAGAAGATAGTGAATCTAACAATTATTAAAATAATTATACAGTTCTAAAGACAGATTTAACTAATACTCTGTATAGAACTTAGGGACATTATAACAACTATTTCTATTACATAGTCCGTTCTACAGCAAAACAGGGAACGAATAGGGAAGGTTAGATCGTGTTGAATGATAAAGCATCTAATACCTCATAATATAAAGTATATTCTTGCATGTCATATAAAATTTCAACTTCTTCAAATATGTATTTGCTTAAAAATCACGTATCTACAAACTTCAGTTATAATAAGAGTTTTTACTGCAGTCAAAATGCCTTTTGGCAGCTTAACATTCTCAGCGAATATTAAAAATTTAAATTCCGTTGGCGAACTTACTAGAACATCTACGAGTACAATCTTAATAATCGTGTAAATAATTTCCACATAGAACCACAGTGGTTGTACTATGTTGTACAGTGACTGTACTATGATGTCTAAACTCATTAGATTTTATTTTTAATTCTATAATCTTATAATAATACTCAATCAAACGTTGATTTGGTTCTTAGTGGAACAAAACATCTACATCGTATTATTTCTATCTAAAGCACTCTGTGATACGTTCTATATTCTTGTCTGACAAATGTCAATATCAACGTCTACTTCCTGTCAATGAGACCTTCCGTCTGAAGTACGTGCGACATGACTGAGTCTCAAAAACAGTGTGATAGTGTAGATGTTGTTTTATTTTTAAAAATAACATCTACTACCATTAAGGTTTGTTGTTTATTTTTTTACTAACTTCAAAAAAGTGGTTATCAATTCGGTATAGTACGGTTTTTATACAACGGATCTACAGGCACCGACTTCAAAAGAAACTGAAGATCCTAATCCGTTGTTCCATAATTTTCAGAACATTTTTGAAGTTAGTTTAATTTAAAACTATTATTTTACGATTTAGTAAAGTAAGTGAGGATGAAATAGGTAGGTAATTTATTTTACAAGAATATTTCTCAAATTTTCAATCAGTTTTAAATGTCATTCTAATCCTTTATAGTCACGTTGATGTAAGATAAAACACGTAAGCAAATACGGCCCTAAATAATACTCAAATTACCTTGTTAATACGAAGATAACATTTCAGACATTTTGCTTTATGTAAGAGTATGTATTTACTTTGGGGAAATTTACTCTCTAACCAGTGTTCTATTTTAAGCGCTAAGAAACTTTCCTACAGATCGAAATAGCCTGGATTTGATCTGAATAATTCAAGTCTTGAGGTGTAGTACCGACTATGGCATAATTTCAAGAGATAAAATTTATTCATCAGAACTTTGCGATTTAGACCTTGTTGAATACTTGTAGTTTAAGAAATTTATCGTGTTCCATTTGTCCGTCATTACAATTCCAAATATTAAACGTTTGAGCAATACTAGTCTATCTCGCAAAGGAACAACAAAATATGTCAAAAATATATTCGTCGTTTTATATAACAGTCTCATTAATAACTGAGCAAACAATACCGGAGGCATAAAGGACTTGTCGTATCACGAAACAGCAGAAACAACGAAAGAAGAAATTACTACCTATACCTTTATTATAGAGTTCTGTTTGTCTATGAATTTGTAAGTGGGTGGTGGGTTTCTTTAAAATTAGAACAGATTAGACGAGTGCTGTATTTATCAAAAAAATATTTCATCAGTTAATTGCCACTTTATTATCGAGTAAATTAGGTTTAATTTTAAATACGCGGTAGATTCAAAACCTAAAACCCATTTGGAACGGTTATATGATTCAACCGTATCTTTGTCCATTTATTGGACACGTTCTACAATTCAAACAACTTGATGAATTTCATCAAATGTGGCGTTATTGATTTGCCTCCATTGTGGAAGTGACATAGGCTATATATTTTATTATTTTACGGTCCCCTTTTGGTTATGCTATTAATTTCTGCTTGTCAAATAATAATAATAATAATAATAAACGCCATCACACTCATACCCCCGCACTAGGATTCCCTGTGTCGCGGGTGGCATGGATAGCACAAATAACACATAACCAACATCCATGACCCGAGAACAAATTATATTATTTAATTTTGTCTGTCACATAAATATCTGCCCCGGCCGGGAATCGAACCCGGGACCCCTCGCTTTGCAGGCAGGGTCACTACCAACTAGGCTACGAGGTCGTCGCAACTCTTCGTCGCTCCTCGCTCTCACTGAGACTAGTCCGTTCGCGATGACGGCGGTCGCATTATTCATCTACTGTTTTAACGACCCCTGTCATTATGTTGTAGTTGCTGAAAAATTGCCCTTTCACAACGTCATTCATCTGACTAAAACTTTATTGTATTTTGTCGGAAACATTATGACATCATATTAATTAAAAATCATTTATTATTTTGCTAGTAATATTGCAGTAACATTCTAGTTGTTTGTCACTTAAAAACTCATACTAATAGGTCTTCTACAGGGTATAAATCTTTCTCACTGTAATACTGAATATGTCTAAAATATGCTCACAAATTCAATGTGAATCGATGGTGAGGTTAGTTAGTTGAGGATTAGTGAAGTAACCAAGTTTAAGGTATTATATTTCAAACCTCTGACAAGGCTTAACGACTACTATCTAAAAATAACAACCAGGAATTATGGTTGAACTTGCCATTTAGAAAAGACTGAAGAGTTTTTGAATATTTTTCCAATGGCAATAATGAAAGTTATGCACACTATAATAATTACTTAAGATTTTTTTTTTAAAAAAAAAGGTAAATTTCTTTGCTATTCCCATACCCAAAGCAGAATCATTATGTATTTCTAGACTATAAGAAAAAAGTAACACCTGTTGTATCAAGTTTCAATAAAAAACTATTTTATCGCTAAACCGAAATAGTTTGTGCATATTCCAAAGAGTTGAAATAAAAAAAATTCAACTACCACTTTTCAGGTTAACACTCGACGAATACTTCAATTCCATTCGAACTTATCGAATAAATCATAAAATGTCCACTACGACAACAATTTTGCGATGCAAAATGAACTTTCTCAAACATATTCCGGTTCAGTGGGTACCCTCCATTCGTGTTGAACAGCTTTACAATGACCACTCAATGCTGTAGAGTGTAGAGGATGTTCACGTATCATCTGAGTTAACTTGGAAAATTTTCTCTCAGTGCTAGACAAATATTATAGTTAGTGGAGTACAAAGAGAATTTAATAGAGAGGATATATGAAGTATTATGTTTTAATTAATTTAAATGCAAGTGAAAGTAGTATTTTAATTATTTAGGAATTAATTTGGTGTATAAAATATCTTGTAAATTTTTGGGTATCAATTTTAGGATATTTGTTTTTAAAGTTTCAAATTAATGGGTAAAAGTTGATATAATATAATTTATGTTTTCTTTTAATAAGAAATCGGGCAATTACAAAAATATGTCTACTAT
>LGAG01000135.1:264764-311220 GCA_001278395.1 Lerema accius
ATGTCTAGGGGAGACCTAGGAGAGTTGTTACAGAGGAGAGTTGATACAAGGTCCATATCTTCGTCACTAAAGTCCTTACCGAGCTGACAATAACATAATTTTTCTCCTTTTTGAGTGATCTAGCCGTTCCACTTCACGACAGTGGGTTGTAGGGAGTAGTTGCGCGTATATGACATCGGTGCCGAAAAAAGCACGCAAAGTAAGTTCTCTCATGATATTTCAATAGCCCAGCAGTATAAATGTACTATGATATTGATAATGTGCTATCATCCCATATATGCATTAGTTATTGATCTTTTATTTAATGATTTTTTTTTTCTGTATGACTGTACGTTTTCAGTTTAAGCGGCATTAAAGTCACTGAAGCTCGTTTTTTGCATACCTAGGAGAGTTGTTACAGCGTGTAACAACTCTCCTTTTTTATGCATTTTGTTATAAAAACGAATAGATCTTAGATCTTAAGTGTCCTAACTGACATACCAGCTAAGGGCGCTATTACTACCATAGAAGCTAGTAATAAAACGTTAAGAAAAGTATTTTTGTTGATAAAATGAAGAAATGGAAGGATAACCTACAAAAAAATCAGATAAAAGGAAGAAACCCATGACAATGATAGAAACAATTATTATTATTGCGTGTTGTCTATTTCCAGGCTTCTTGGGAATAGTTTATTAAACAAGATTCTGGTGCTTTTGAATACAGGGGATGGTCTCATGATGAAGGTCGTACTGGAAGAGAGTCCTAAAAAGTATATTTGTCAAAACTGTCTGTCAATTTCATTGGTTTTACAAATTATTTTATTAATAAGGAAGATTTATTTAATTTATTTGCCAGTAACTTAATAAATATGCCTTCATTTCCAATAAAAATGTTATTTAGAGATGTTATTTTATGCGCATAATGTTCAATTGCAAAAAAATCTGTTTTATAATTACGAAAGGTGGATTTAGTGAGTGTAATTTGTAACAGGGACTATTAGTTAAAATAAAATATGGTAATTTTATCATTTTTAAATGATATTAGGTTTTTAATCTTTTTTAACAATTCTGTAACAACGTACCTCGATGCCTGTAACAACTTACCTCGACACTAGGAGAGTTGTGACAAAATGAGTAGGTCCAGATTTTGGTAATTTTGATATAGTTACAAGCTACTTTTATTAATTATAACATTGAAATCAAATAAACTATGAAATTTGTTATTTGGAGACAAAAGATTTACACAGCTAAGGCTATATTTAGCCGAGATATGCAATGAAACGTGAAAATTGTAACAACTCTCCTAGGTCTCCCCTACTATTGAATGCTATTGAGTTTCATGACAAAATCTTAAAAACATTAATTTGATACTAAAACATTATTGCAGTCCGCGAAAATAGTAAAAAAACGTTAAAAACACCTTGAAATATACAAAAAAGAAAAAAAAGTCAAAAACGTTTAGGTTTGTTACAATACTAAGCCCTGGTGGGACTTGAACCCACATACTCCGGTCCTAGGGACCGGGCCTTACCACCTTAGGCCACAGGGAAGCGCTACGAGAAGTTCGAAAACTTTGTATATTTAGTGTTCATTCCATCATTGTTACTGGAATTAAATAATGACTATACGTTATTAAGGAGCGGTTTAATTATCGTAGGCGATCGATTAAAGAATATAGTCAGAGGATTAAGGTCCGGGAATATCTTTTACGTAAATTGAGACTAAGGAAGAGACGATTGACTTAAATGTAAGTTACATGCTACGCCCATGAATATTAAGAATACTAAAGTTATCACCCATGCGTTGCAAGGCAATTAGAGACATTGAGTGAACAATAAAAATTAGAAACGATAAAAATTATAAAGCCTAACTTCCTATACTCATACTTAACTTTCGCAAGATAATTTTGCTTTCTTGTGAAGGTTTATTTATGACAAATTGTGTGATATTTTTTCTTCAAAACATCCCAGAAGCCAGTCTTCACTCGCGGTAAGTCACATATCATATAAATCACAACACGTCGCATCTAAAGCTCATAAGGGCATAGAAATACTTCACTGGATAATAATAAAATGTATATTATTATTTGTTTTATTAAAACTGTCATTTAAAGTCCATATTTTGTAGCGAGACGTACAGAAAATTAATAATCCTATGGTTGACAATTTTAATCATACTTGATATTGGAATCTTTTTTGATTTAACTTTTTTACGTGAAATACGTCGAAGACTGATTTGAAACGGTGTAATTTTTAATAATCACGAATATACATTTTTGAAACATAACTATGACAGGTTAATACTCAGTTACAGTGCGATAGAGTATAAATGTGTCCAAGCCTTTACGTATGAATATTTTATGTTCACAAGAAAACTGAAATGGAAAATATGGCATTCGTTAAAGAACCCTGTATGACCCAGAAAAAATGTGTCTTACCTTGTCAGGATATTTTTAAATAAAATAAAACTTAAACCATAACATTAATAAAAATAACGTATCCTTAGAAACTAAGCATTAGCTAAGTTATAGTGGATTGTTTAAAGACTTCGATTTAGGTGAAGATTTTTTGACGATTTATTGAATACACCGGGTTCCCGTGAGATTTCGTGTGATGTCGCTCAAAATCCTCCCAACAGCCTAATATTTTGTACCTATTTCCTATAATAATCTATTCTTATCTACATGCGATACGAATCTTCTCCCACGAACATAGTATTACCACGTATGAGTATCCTCTTTCTACTTTTTTTTGTAAATCTAAACCACCATTATTATTTTTGCTAAGTACCTTACCAATCACTTACATTTACTGGGATGTTGCCTCCTACGCAATAACGGCTTTACAGTGCTTTCAACAAATGGGATTTAATGGGATCAGCAATGACCTTTCGGCTGATGGATGGGTGAAATAGATTCAATTATAAATCTGTCCTGAAGATATTACTTCTTTGTGGATAAACCGAAAACTCACCATCTGTGGTTTCTGAACGAGGAAACTGTAACAGGAAACATAATAACGGAAAATGGGAAATATTACATTCACTCGCTGTGTGAGATTGTGTTTCTGTGTTCGGTATCTGAATGTATCATTAGATTATATGTATAAGTAAGAAAAGAATCTTATGTAGAACCAGTGAGGTGTTATGTTTTGAACGTACCTAACTCTTTGTTCTCGTATAGTTCATATCGCATTTCTGTTTTTAAATATTTTATTATTGTAAAAGTACAAGTCATGAAAATTAATCATTTAAGTTCGATTGTACCGCTTTGTCTTATATCTGATTTGTGATAAGGTATTAATAAACAGAGTAAACTCTAATTTCCTTTTGGTTATTAAAGTTAATCCTAGGATAAGCGATTGAGCGTAACTTCAGACTATCCGTTTTGTAAAAGATTTTTATTAACATGACTATATTTCTGCAACATTTGTAAGAATCACATGCTTACGAATTAGAGTTAGTATTTGACTCATAAATATGTAATAAGCTTTAACGACAGGTGTATCACACGATAACATTAGTTATTACCCATACATCGTATCTGATGTGTATAATAATAATAATATTTACACTTCTATTAGAAACATCTGCCTAGATTCAATAAAATACCTATCGAGACAGCGGTATCGCGTTCGAAATATTTCGGAATATCTCACCTATTTACGACGTTGCTGACGGGAATTTTCCGGGAATTACGCACGAAAATCCGAAGTGCACGTTTAGGAAACGAAAACATCTCGACGAGATGTGGATGTCAGTCCCGTATGGATAAATTCGGCACGAGAATGATTTTAAATCCAACCACATACTAGTTGAAGTTACACGAAATTTTATGTACTAAAGGACGTATTCCCTGGTCAAAAATCGACCATAATAACGTTTGAATTAGGAACGTTAGAATCCTACTAATATTATAAATGTTGAAGTTTTAAATATGTTTGGTAATTGGGATGTTTATAAGTCCTTTACGCTCTAACCGTTAAACGGATTAAGCTGAAATTTGGCACACAGATAGTTTGCATCCAGGAATAGGACATAAGATTATAGGTTTCCTCGGGATACATCAAATATTTTTTTAACTACTCTTTTGCGGGCGAAGGCGCTGGCGTCGTCTAGTCAGTAATATAGAATACGCTATAAATCTATTTTATTATGAAAGAAACCTACTCTATGAAGAAAATAGCAGCATATGAGTAAATCTGAGCCTGTGTAAGATTGTTGTTCTTTTTTCTAATACTTTGCTTTTAGTTTGCATAAAACTTAGCTTTGTGCACTTTGTCTCTGTATAAACTTTTAGTACTCCAAATCTCATACTCTTAGGAGCCTACATTATTCTGATAATAGTACCGAAAATAAAGGTAAAACTTTGGTGTCTTATAATTTCTTCCCATACCCGTTTCTATTACCATATTTTTAAAGATACCTAAATATGTTTATAATAAAACCTACGACGGGAAGGTAGGGTCTTAAAGCTCAACAAACGAGTACTGTACGCTAACAAAACGTCTCGGACCAGATGGTGCCGAATTTTATGGCCCTATTTCAGACCTCCTTTGGAAGGAAGTAGGGACTACATACGGGATTACAAAGTGGACTTTCCTTACTTTTAGGGCTCAAATTTCCACACTGAAAGTAAAGTTTTCTTATGTCGAATATTTTATAACCTCAAGTTTTACGACCGAAATACATTATTTGAATTTCAATTTAGTAATGTATTAAACCAATCAATTGACTATGGACTCGTACTATATCTCTACATGACATATCAATGTCAACCTTCTGTCAACCTCGCCTTCAATCTGACATGTGTAATGTGTATCCAGCATCGTGGAATGTATAGAAAAACAATATACAATATCTTAAAACTTCGCCACAAGATGGACACCCTACTAGTGTACTAAGGAAACACGTGAATGTTATGTTTTATTTGTCGAAAATCGGCAAATCATACAAACATAATATATCATAGAAACGATTTTGTTTCGTAATATTCACAGCACCCGATATTCCATTCGACTATTAAAGCGTTACTTAGGGAATTTGGAATCAACCAAGCCAGTTTCAAGTAACAGTAATCAAATACTGTAATGTAAGATACTGAATAATTTATTACCAATTATATTTCCGCGCAGTCAAAATTTATTTTATCGTCAACAATAATGTTATTCATGAGGTTTATCTGAATTAGTTACTTAATGTACCCACGGCACTTAGATTTACATAAGTGTTTCTTAGTCTCTTAATCACGCATATTTATTAGTAAACACGTACATACTTAGCATAAGCTCTCAGGGTCTCCGAAGGATCGGTAAGTACTCTTACACCTTATATAATACTGGCAATACGTCACATAGATGCACGGGTTTACATCAAAACGTCGTAGACAGCCCTACCCGTATCACGCCCTGTCGATAGCAATGTTTTATCGTTGGTACGCTACGTTAAAATATTGATATCGGTCATGACTGTGTAGGGTTGTCAACTGTTGCCAATATATTTTTTTTAGTTTATTTAAAATTTGCGAACATCTTTGTAGTAGCGTATGCATAATATGCTCGGTGGAATGAAGGCATTTGTAAGCATGTTTAGTACGTATTTTAATAGCAACGCGTCGTTGACATCGCTGGTATGGCGAATTAGTATAACGGTTTGGTCACTTATTTCGTTTGTTTACGTATATTTTTTTGCAGGTTATGCGACAACCAACGTTATTATACGTGCTACAGTTAAGCCGGTCAAGCGCTCGACGTGAAAACAGGAAATAACTTCAATTGAACAATTGATTTTGATTGAATTTAATCGATTGCTTACTAAAGACATACTCGTACCATACCCATAATAGTCCTATAGTATAAAATATCACTGGCGACAACCCTTACTTCGAAGTCACCTTTATTACTTGCGGTCCACTGTCTTTAATATAACATGGAATTTCGATTTGAAAACGATTGATATAGGTTTGATATTTCGAGACATTGATATTTATTGATATTATACGAGCAATATAAACTATTTGGGAATCAACTTTTTTATCAAGGTTGATAAGGTTGCCGAGTTGCTTGGTTGACAGTTTCGGCAAGGTTGACAAATTACAAAATTTATTTCTTAAAGATTCTAAATCAGTAAATTACTTACTTAAATAGTTAATAGAGAATATTTAAATTAATTATAGACTCTGTACAATGATGTTATTTGTACAAATTAAACTCTTAAAACAATTTTCTTATAACTTCGTATGAACATGTAGTATGCAGATAACTTGTAAGCATAAGTGGCTATGGGCTATGAGCAATTTTGAACAAAAAAACAATAAATTAATCCAAGCAAAAATGGTCTTTCATTGGTCACCAAAGTAAATACCATCATTAAAATACCACTTTAGAATTTGATTGGTTATTTAA
The DNA here is from genome assembly GCA_001278395.1 of Lerema accius. Taxonomy (NCBI): domain Eukaryota; kingdom Metazoa; phylum Arthropoda; class Insecta; order Lepidoptera; family Hesperiidae; genus Lerema; species Lerema accius. The sequence continues at coordinate 271,144 of LGAG01000135.1, forward strand.
ACATAGTGACTTTAAACGCGTTTCGTTCGATAAATTTATTTTGTATCATAGACCACTTTAGTTCCAGGCTAGCTTAACTGATCTATTTTCGAGTAATTAGTGCCTAACAGGTGCATTACATAATATTTGTATATGTATTCCTAACTGATAGCAAAGTGGCAATAAGAGCGCTTACACCGTTTGCAATGCAATAAAGGGATATTTTATGCATTACATGCAAGTTTGCAGAAATTTCCACCTTTGCAGTTGTTTCGTATTTTATACAAAGCGTGGCATTCCACTTGGAAAATGGGAATATTCTTGCAGAGAAGGCAGTAACTCGTACATGCGAATTTTATTTAAACAATTTCGTTGAGATTAGCTTGTTATTATGAGATGGATTTCAAATCCATGTTTAATATGAGTATCCATTATGTTTTGCTTTAACATAATATTAACAATTTATTACTTGATTTGCCTGTACTTTACAAGACTGCAAGAGACAGTCTTTCTCTGGTAAACGAATAAAGCTATTTTGAAAAGTTTTCAATTGAAAACAGCTATTTTTCGAAATTATACTATTAATATTATATTAATGGCTTTCGGCTATTTTTGAATATTTAATATGATATTACGAGAACATTTTTTGTACTCATTCTAGTCATGAAGTCAATGATGTAATTTTTATCATGATCATCATCATCGTCACTGTCCCACTGCTGGGCTCGAGTATCCTCTCACAGTATGAGGGGCACAGGCCATAGTCCACCACGCTGGCGTGCGGATTGGCAGACTTCATACACCTTGGAGAACTTTATGGAGAACTCTCAGGTGCGCAGGTTTCCTCACGGTGTTTCACTTCACCATAGCAGTTATGTAAAACGCACATAACTTTTTTAAATTAGAAGTGCGTGCCGAGGGATTTGAACCTAGGAACTTCCGCTTGAAAGACCATCGTAACAACTAGGCTATCACTGCTATAATTTTTAAATTGTACTCAAATTTTTTCTTCAACAGAACAACTCTTAAAACTGTTTCCTTGAGAATATTTTTCGAACGCTTTCTGTAAACAGTGGTATTCGTAAATCTTCTTAATTCACCTCCGGAAGCCATTATTCCGCTGGTTAATTCTATTTGGAGGATACTTACGAGAAATTATTCTTTAACTGTGATCTAATGTTTCCTTACTTGGAGTTGGTGTTTTTGTAACACTATAGTGCCTTTAATTCCTATATTATGGGAGTAACAAATGACCTAATATTAGGATTGTAAAATAAATGATTGTTTTGATAACATTTAAAGACGGGGTAAAATCGGTTTTACTTATAGGTCACAGGGATAACGACATTGAAAAGGTTGAGAACCACTGTTCTAATTTATTGTTAAACGAGAAATAAACATTGACTTATGCACATAATATTATTTCTCATTCCAATTCATATCTACATTATTAATGGCTACACATTTTTTGAAACCCTAAATAATTGCGTAGGTTTCGGAATTGTTAACAAACTGAACGACTTATACGATGAAATTAAATTAAATTAATTAAATTAAATTAAGCAAGTAGGCGTGGTTGAATTATGGATGGGCTACCGTTCGTAGCAAAATGTCTTGACTGTTTCCGGGCTTCAGAGAGCACGTTAAGCTATCGGATCTAGTTATTGTTGTTAGATAATAGCCTTTAAGCAATTTCGGAGGCCTAGTAATTTTGTTAACCAGTAACCCCTACACCAATTTGTATAAAAAAAGCGTAGTAAAGTATGTTCTAGAGTCTAGTCTAGATCTTCTCGATCACTATGAGGACCAGAAAATCAATGTTTTATATGTGCCCCCTTTCTTCTCCTCCATATTAAAGTACTGGCAACTTTACGAAACCGGGATAGTTAAAAACAATAACATGCTTAAGAGTGTCATTGATACCCACATAAATAAATGATTTTGAATTTTCAAAACACAGAAGCGTTTATAATTTTTTTGACAATAGCTATATCAAGCTATCATAACGAGCGCTCGAACAAATTTAAGCCTTTCACACAGTTTGTCTCTTTTCAAAACACCAAGCTCTCAAACTTCGCAAAGCTCCAAAGCGTATCCTCTTTCAAAGCTTTTGAAACTCGAAAACTTTCACGTACTTCACTGATACATGCCACACATTCTTTGGTAGGAACGGCTTAGGCACAGAACAAATGTGACGAACTTTATGTCGCGTTTGGATTGTCGAAAATTATCCCTATTAATAAGCAGTGATAACCTAGTGGTTTGAACGTTGGTCTCTCGAACGGGAAATCCTGGGTTCAAATCCGACGGCACGCACCTCTAATTTAAAAAGTTATGTGCGTATAAGATATTAATTCACTTGCTACGGTGAAGAAAGACATCGTGAGGAAACTTGCACGCCTGAGAGTTCTCCATTAAGCTCTCAAAGGTGTGTGAGATTACCTCTTTATAATATTAGTTTAGATAGACTATTTATTTTAATTATTGTTTCAATGTTACTAACATAGTACTATTGATAGTTTATACTAATGAAAATTTGGCATAATTAGCTACATACGTTATGTTAAAAGTTAGGATTCGTTAAATGCTACAAAGCAACAATGTAAAGATTTTATAAGTTATGACTCATGCCGACTAATTCAGCTAATAATAATAATTGAAAATTTTTAAATGATTTGAGCCGTGTCTCATTTTAACATACACATTCAACCTTTTAAAGTACACTAACCTTTTAACAATTTCCTAGAACTAACGTCCTTTAGAAGCATTGCAAACTCTGTAAGTTTCCCTTGTCTGGTTGATGGTTGCCGCAAACCCTTTGAAATTAACACCGCAACGACGTTCGCTTGAGACTAAGAATGTTGAGACTAAGAACGAGGCTTGATGAGTGTTCATTTCATCCTGAATATAATGGAGGTAGCTTTATTAGTATTATAGCTTATTATTTCATTGCATCAAATTGAGATTTTTAATTTGATAATTCGACATTTTTGAGGGTTCAAATTTGAATGTAAAAATAATTGATTCTAAATTTATAGGCACAGGATATTTACTTATGACAAGGGAGGAAGTTGCCATTTTTTTTACTATGTAGCTTAGAAAAGTAACTTCCTGAATGGAGGCAAATCCAATACACTGTAGAGCGTATCAAAGAATGGTCATACATAAGTGCGTTTAAAAATTACTCTTCTTGTTGCAGGTGGATAAAAATATTTTGTAATGTCATATAACACAAATTCTCCACGTCAAAATTCTCCAAACCTTCTCCACGTTATGAATACGTCGCATAATCATTAGACTGATATCACAGCGCTCAGTTCCGCGCAGTCGGTATCGGGTCGGCACAGTCGTTATTCAAAAGCGAAGCAACTTATGTTAGAGCATTTCCAGTGCATTTAACTCGAAACATGATGTAATATAGTACAACAGTAAATATGGCGTCGTGGTGATGGGAAAATAACAGCTGTGCTAGTTTATTTGGGTACGTAGTTGTGTATGCAAGGAATTTTTAATATGGCACCTTTCTGCGAACGCTAGAGGAGACAAAGTAGTTGTTGGATCCGATTTACTTGAGACAAGACTGCATACAGATTTTGTAAAGTATATAAGTAAATTCAAATCTCTTATTTCGTCTTAGGAACTAATAGCTCACTTTACGAATGTCAGAATTTAAAATAATATAAATAACATTAGATGAAATTTAAAAATTAACAAATACGTTAAAATAAAACTTCTTAAAGTCTCGATAAGATAATAAGAGAAGAAGCTAAGAAGTGTTATAATTGTATCCATAATCTATCTCCAGTTTCATAAACTGGTCAATAATTTACGACTATTTTAAAACCTTTAATAAGGCCACAAAAATATAGGGTTTCAAAGTCGCTAAAGACATTGTTACTCTGAAACATCCTCAGACTCAACACTCGTGAAAGCGTGATTACTTACGCTGTGGAAACAGTGCTTCTGTTAGGTTTACTTCTCTGGAACTGCGCCAATCGTGTTCCAACATCTCCTTTGACTAATGATTGTGTGCCTGCGAACGTACTCCGTGCTATAATATTGATTGACTAGCATGCATCTGCGAGGGTTTTACCTCACACCATGCTTACTTTTTATCACGTCTTTCGTTTTGCAGAGATAATAATATTTTCGACGTGATAACGTCTTTAAATTTGTTACCATACGGAGGCAATCCTTAACCTAATGATAGCAAAATTGCGAGATACAGTTTAGCTTTAGCGAGATACAGTTTTGAATTAATCGTGTACTTCCAAAATTAAATTATACAACTGGATAGCTAAAAGATCAAAGAATTAATAACAATAGCGTTAAAAATTTTGAGATTGTTTTACGAAGTAAATTAAATACGTAAATAAAAATATTTTATTTAAAAAAATACCTGTAAAAAAATTTACGCACAATACACAGCCGTATCTATGACACAACTATACCTTTTTTATTTTTACTGGCACCTTGAAATAGTTGTTGACCATGTAGAAACATGCAATCAATTTCGTTCAACCATACTTTCAGTACTTTAAAACGAACTTGGAATTATGAGACGAACTTTGAACAGGACTATACAAACTGTTAGTCGGTTAGTACCTACCTAGGTCCAATGTTAAGTGTATTCATTAGTAAGGGGACTTTGGAAGTTATTTAATGTGGCTTAGTCCTGCTAGTCAATATTAGTAGTCCAGTTATTAACCAACATTAAGAAGAGTTCTTAACACAATCTTTTATGCAAAGCCCTGACATATAACTTGCGTTATAGCTATCTTGTAAACGATTTAACAAACACGACATAATGGAGGACTTTCCTACATGCACTAGGATCGCATAGAAACGTTAGTCTCGAGATGTTACATGTTGGCGCGACTCCAGTGTAGTAATGTAACCTTAGTGGGAGTGTCGCGATAACAACAAATGGTAAATAGTTGCTGTTACTAAGTATGTTAGGGTTGAATAAGTCGGGACAGTGGAGCGAGAATAGCACACAGTCCTGGCTCCAAAGCAGTAGTAAACATGGTGTGGTTTTAGTGGGTTCAAGTTCCAACATATACCTGTCTGGCTTTCCGTGGGACGAAGATCTTTCCACGTGAATAATAAAGAGAAAAAAGGGTTGAATAAGTTACTGACAGAAGAATAGTTTTAACATAGCTCTTTTATCACTCAAAAGGCCTAAAACATACTACATCATTACTCCATCTAATGCGAATTGGTAGGAATTCTACTTACTTAAGTAACTAATCAATGCCGATAAAGACTTCTGACATTGCTTATTAAGTCGAGGTGCGCACTAGACAGCATGGGTACGGTAGTCAAACGAACATAATGACGTTGTATGGGAGCTCGCGCACATACTCAGCCACGAATTCTTCAAATATTTCGGCTGAATAGCTTAGCTGCCTAGTGTGCGCTTAGTGTAAGTATTGTCTAATATAAGACGACCCGGATCGCCATTCAAAGAGTACTGGGTTCGATTCCCAGCGGGGCCGAAATTTAAATGATGAATTTAAATTTCTGTTCACGGTCTGGGTGTACGTTTGTGTGTATCTGTGTCGTCTATGGCACCCATAACACAAGGAATTCTAGTGTGGCTATGAGTGTATAGCGTTGTTAATATACCAATGAAGGCCGATGGGTTAACGTTCTCCGAAATTCTAAAGCATTCAATTTTTTTTGCTGCTATTCACCTATCCGCATACTGACCCTACCTGCAATCGCTTAGTTTATTTAATGACTAAGTTAAAATTACTAACAGATCTATTTCCGGGAATTATTGCAGTTTAAATTCCTAACAATATATTAATAGGTACAGGTATTTTTATCCCAGCGCCCACAAATACCAGGCTAGCATAGAATATTCAGGCAGCGGTCGGAATATGTAATATTGTTGTAGCTCTAGAGATGTAATTTAACCTCGGCTGTGGGAGCGACACGATAACACCCGCATGTTAAATTGCAAGAAATGAGATAAAGCTTATATTTTATTTCTTTCTTATTAAGTCTAAGTGGACTTGTCATTGAGTTGGTGTAGGTAATGTGGCTTAATGTTAAATTTTTCTTCTTTAGAAAAGTCTAGAAGCTAGCATACGAGTTACGGGATGGTATACAAACACCAAAGGCATCACTAATGCTTTGTCGCCCTAGGAGAAAGAAAGAAAATAAAATTATAATTTAAAAAAATTAAACCAATTTCAAAAAAGGTAACTGAAAAGTACGAAATAACGCATTAGGGACATAGAATTTGTTTTGAGGTCGGTGTGGTTTTACTAAGATAACTATATTGCCACCGACCTCAAAAGAAATTCTATGTCCCTAATCCGTTATTTCGTACTTTTCAGTTACCTTTTTTGAAATTGGTTTAATTTTTTTAAATTATAATTTTATTTCATACTTTTTAGTTTACAGTTTTAACTAAAAAGAAGATTATTTTATGGTTCTTGTGATTAATTATAATGCTACCTAGAATTTGACATACATACATACATACATGTATGAAAATTTGTATATTTGTTTAGAAACCCCTTCTAGATAATCCTGTGTAAAAATTTCGCAGTTTTAATAATATTACATACATACATGTAGAATTGATAACCTCTTTTTTGAAATCGGTTAAAAATCGGTTAAAAAGGAATTGGTATCGAAGATTGCGTGAAAGTCTCAGACCAAAAAGTATACCCAAGTATATAGACCCAGTCTAAAGAACAAAAATGTGAGGTGAGGAGCATGGTCTGGAGAAATGTACCGGAAACGTTATCATTTAATAATAACGTTGTTTTAAGTTAGAACAATTAAACTAGGTATTAAGAGAGTACTAATAAATAAAACACGTCTTTACTTTTATCAAATCTGCGCACATCATCAAAAATTCAACTATTAACCAAACGTAGACTTACTGTGCATAATTTATTGATTTATTAACCTCTCATTTTGTACATAACGAAAACCTTTAGCTTTATCAAAACTATGCAACCTATCTATAATGCTGGTATTCAGATATTAATCAGTTACAATATGGAGTGGGTTGGCGTCATTCCAATAATGTGTCCCTACCTCTGTGTCGTGATAATAGTAAATTATATGCCTATAAAGTGCTATCAAGTATGATTTACTTTGAAGGGCAAGGTTCTAAACCAGCTATACTCAACCTGCGGTCCGCGGGCCGTATGGGGCCCGCCGGGCCTTTTTCATTGGCTCACTTGAAGTTCTTTTGTTCCGTTCTATTTTAAATTTCACGCCTAAGAGTACGAGTAGTTCGGGGGTGGAGCTAAAAGACAAAAAACTACCTAGTAATTTCTTGTCGCCGCAAGATTTCATCCAGGTTAAAATATAGTTTTTTCAATCGTCTTCTCATCAATAAAGTAAATGCTGTTACCGTTTTAATTATGACCTAGGTAACACTCGTAATATCTCGCTTGCGGTCCGGGATCCCAGGATTGACGTTTTTTGGCTCTAGTAAAAAAAGGTTGAGTACGTCTGCTCTATACTGTTTAGAATATCTTACCGTCTCTCTCTCTCTCTCTCTCTCTTTGTGTGGGTGTGTGTATGTGTGCGTGTTTGTGTGTGTGGTTGTATGTGAGCTTAGGTATTAATTGTAGATCACGTCATGTAGAAACCCGTACAGCTTTGACTTAGAATCTTTGATACATCACAAATTTCAAAATCTGTCAAGCAGTTCAAGCTGTATAGCATGCCAAAGAAATGGCCATACATACATACATTATGATTAAATTATATAACTCTCCTTCTGTCGCAGTAGGGCAAAAAAGTTTGCACCTTTTTGTGGCATGGTTTAGGATCCCTGAAATAATTTAGCAGAGCAATACTTTTTCTTTACTTTAACGAAGCGATGCCGGGTTAATAGCTTAAAAATGCAGCGAAAATTATATTTAGTTTGCTAAAATGTAAGTATTTTCAATTTAAAAGGGTGTAAAGAAGAGAACACCTGAGAAAAATCGCTTCGAGGTAAATTAATACCTCAGATATTTTCCGCGAAGTTCGCGTTTCCTTTTTGCGGATATTTTCTTGAAGGTGTCTCTTTAATTTAGGTTCCATTAGGCGAAAGCTTTTCTGAATTTGCGGGTAATAAAGAAGAAGTAATGTTTTCACTATCTTAATACCAAAACATTTTGATTAAATTTGTCGACACAAAGTATTTAGCTGTGTATTTTAATAATGGTTATTAAATTTTTTATAGCTAAGGAAAGTTAGAATTTAATATTAGGGATTACTGAAAGCTCTACCTTATAAAGTTTATAACAAATTAATAAAGCAAGTGTTTCGTTAATATTAATACCACTGACTGTTAAACGTAGACTTATTGTTTGGTCAATGTTTTTTTATGACGTATATTATGAAATCTATGCTTTTCTATACTAATAATATAAAGCTGAAGAGTTTGTTTGAACTCGCAAATAGGAACTACTGGACCCATTTGAAAAAGATATTTTAGAGTAAGATAGTCCATTTATTGAAGACGGCTATAAGCTATATAACATCACGCTAAGAATAGGAGAGGACCAGCAATAAAAAATATTGCGAAAACGGGAAAATTACGCAGGTGAAGCTGCGGGCGATTGCTAGTCTGAAAATATTTATTTATCGCTATCCTTCGTACCTAAAGTTAAAGACACCTACCAACCGACACTCTGTATTTAAAAGACTGGTAATTAGCTTGACACACTTTGATATAAAATCTGGTGATTTTCACTTTTTTTTGTGTGAGTGAAGATACAAGCCATAGTCCACCACGCCAGCCTAGTGCGGTTTGGCAAACTTCACATGCATATGAAGAACTCTTAGGTGTGCAGGTTTCGTCACGATGTTTTCCTTCACCGTAGCAAGTGATAATTACGTACTATTGCGCACAGAACTTCTTCCTTTTTACATTCAAACCACTATACTATCACTGCGAACTCACTTATTGGGTTTCAATAAATATGTGCAAGTAGACAACTTATAAAAACTCATCATTATAATTTTCCTTTTTCAAAGTAAACAACTTCTAATTTTCCGTTTTGACAACTTTGCTCAGGACTCCGGCTTCGTTAAATTCTTACTAAAGAACTAAGTTTTTGCTTTGAAACTTTTGAACTTTGCTTTGAAAATATTATCTGTGTTGTTGTGGACAAATATAAGAGTATCTAATGATATTATTTTTAATCTCCGATGTAAACAGAGATCTAACAACCTTAGTCACAATGTCTTTGTGTCTATCTGTGGAAGGACAAATTTTGATGAAACCTCTTGAATTTAATTTGGTGATTTGGTTTTATTCTATACCAAACACAAATAAACAAGAATCTATACAACTAAATAAAATTGAAGTGTCTGTTTGTAATATTAAAATAGCCGCTTTTCACTTAATGCATTATGTATACACGGTACACATACAATGATATTTTTTTTTATCTTTGTCTGTCTGTCTGTTAAATCCAGCTAATCCATGAAACAGCTGAATCGATTTTGACGGGACTTTCACTGGCGGATAGCTGATGTAGTAAGGAGTAACTTAGGCTACTGTTTTACCTTCGTTTCGGCATATGTTTACTAAAACGAAGCGAGGGTGGGTCCACTAGTCTATATCTATACTATCTATATCTATACTATCTATATCTATACTCTATAATAATAATATAATAATAATAATAATAATAATAATACTAAATAAAATTGAAGTGTCTGTTTGTAATATTAAAATAACCGTTTTTTACTTAATGCATACGTATGTATACACGATACACATACCGAAATGACATTTAAAAAAATTTTTGTCTGTCTGTCTGTCTGTCTGTTTGATCCGGCTAATCTCTGAAACGGCTGGACTGATCTTGACGGGACTTTCACTGGCTGAAAGCTGATGTATCAAGGAGTAACTTAGGCTACTTTTTACCATCGTTTTAGCAAAGGTTTACCGAAGCGAAGCGAGGGCGGATCCACTAGTTCTGAATATGATTATAAGTATTACCTAAAACTTTTTTACAATTGCTTATATATTTGTGATAAACATACGCACGGAACTCCCATTTTTACTATAAGTATAGATTAAGTATATTTCCAACAATAGCATTTTACGTCGACTATTCAGCACGTCTGGCACATAAATAAAATGTAGCTTTATTAGAATTTAGTATTGTTCGTAAGAAAAACCCACCTGTAATAATAATAGGATTATTTGTTATGGTTACTTTATATCTAGTTACTATATAACTAGCTTACAGACGAATCACATGGTAAATGACCTCAGTAATACTAACGCGTTTTCGATAGTTAATAAAACGGAGGACCCAAAATTAATTCTAATATGAATAGTCCACATACGAGCAGACAAGCCAACTCATTCCATTCACACACACACTCACATACACACATATTTGCATACGCACTAACACACGTAGACATAAAAACAAAAACACATCGCGCATTTCACCTTTAAACACAATGATCGAAATATTCATTTAATTTCTTACATAATCTGTTTTCCTTGAGATGATTCTTAGATTAATTAATTAATTGTTAAATACCACACTCAAGTTTTTTTTTATTCATTCTATTCATGAAATAATTTTAATTCATCAATTGGTTTATTATTATTGTTCAATAATATTCCTGGTCATAATAATGACGTGAATAGTTCAATACCACAGTACCTATAATATTCGATCCAACTTAGTCCGGTCACGCATACTATCATAATTGGAATTCCTAGCAAGATTGTGCTCATGAAAGGAAATCGTCGTCTATAGATAATAATAATAATCAATACTATTGATTTTAAACTCAGTTTGATTATTATCTTTCTGATTTGTGTAAAGTTTCAGTATACGTAACTTGGTAGCATCGAGGAAGATGTATTGTAGCGATAAGTTACTGTTATAATATACGAAGAAAAATAACTCGTAAAATACGATTCATGTCAGCTTTTAATGTGGGGTCTTTTTGGACCCACTTTACTAGCTACATTATTTAAAGTATCTAACGATGCAAGTTAATTAGGATTAACTTCGGTTAATATACAGGGTAAATTTTAATTAGCGCATCACCTTTTGCAGGCCGCTTCTCCACATCAATCCTAACGACATTTGTTCTACGACTTTTCACATAGCTCGATAAATAACCAAAAATAATAAAAAACAAATATATTTTGCTCCCTCTGTTATTTTAAACTCTGTATTTTGTAAGAAGTGCCTAAAATGACACCTGCCGCCAACGTAAGGTGCGTGGCATACCTATGCGCAGAGTAATGCTAGTTCAGAAGCAACACATTAATTTTGTATGGGAAAACTTAAATTTTTAAATCTATTAATTTCAAAAAGTCGTAGAACAAATGTCGTTGGGATTGACGTGGAGAAGCTGCTGGCAAAAGGTGATGCACTAATAAAAAATAACCTTGTATACGCAACGGATATCAGCGGTTTAATTTAAACCCACACTAATCAAGGTATAGGTTAAGAAAGATACATAATCACCTATTGTTGAATTAGTAAAGGTCTCTTTACGATAATAGGGGCTCTGAAAGACATTGAAAATCCGCTTTACGAGTATTTAGAAGCCGCAGGATTGGTTAGAGGGTTATCCATTAGGAAAGGATTATTCTTGTGGAAGTCCACAATTGCTAACGGCTTCAAGAATCTAGTAGAAAATAAACCATGTTTCATATAGTTCGTTTTAAGAACTTCAACCCATGAAAATTTCCATACTTGTCAAAATAAATCATTCTGTTATAATAAAAAGAATGGCGTTAGTTCATTAACATTTCGTTTCTTAATAATCGATGATGTTTTTGGCCAAAGACATACATTCCTGAACAGCTGTCGTATCTGTATGTACCTATGTAATTTCTAAACGTAAAGATATATTAATACTGTTCGGGAAAAGGGGTGAAATGGAAATATGAAAGCTAAAAACAAGTGTTTATGCCAACGATTAAGCATAAATACTCACTGTAAACTGAGACAAAACTTCTTTATACCTATCGAGAAAATAAGGTGTAAAATCCACAAGTAAAAAATATTACAACCAGTTTAATATTAAAAAGCCGTACCAACAGAAAAGTGGTTAAACCAATCCCAGAACAAACATACTTTGGTGAAAGGTAAAACATGGTTTTGAGCTTAATAACTCCCAAAGGTCAAACTTCAGGCGACAAAAGATGGATGGGTCTCATAAAGAATTTAGGCTCACTTGGCAACGACACTCCATCGTAATGTTTCGCGAGTCGAGTTCCGGAGTTCATTTATAGCTGCCTCTATAGAGATAGGGCGAGTTTTATAAACGAGAAATATTGTGTTGGAATAAATTAAAACCTACTTTGTTTACAGGGACGCTGTCTTGTTACAGAAGTTACATCATTTTCAGCGAAATTTTATGGCAAAACAGAACGTGACTCTATTTAATATGAAACTATTTGACCCTGCGGACTATGCTCTGTAATTTATAAGGGTACCCATCGATAAAATAATAACTGATAAATTGTCATTATGCTGAATAACTATTATAATGACGATAATGCAATAACTGTTATACAATATGTCGGGGGGTTTAAGCTTTGTCACTTAACCTGGGCTCGTAATACTCGCGTAGTCAAGTATTTATTTGTTTTGAGCTCAGGACAAAAACTGGGTTGGTAGATATGAGTAGTGGACTGTATGTTTGAAAATCTAATGATTCTTTCCGGGCAATACAAATCACAATCAAATATGCATGCACCAAAAAGGGAATCCACCAACCTCAATTCCGTTGCGTGGCGTCTGTGAACTCGGCGCCGAGATAGTAGTTGCTTCCACGCCAAAATGGCCTTCCAACTTCACGTAGGGTGTCGAAAATAGGGAATTGCAGGCACACTAGAACGAAACTGGGCATTTGCAAACGAACAGCGAACAGTACGAATAATTTCGAGACATTCATACGAAAACGCGTAAACGAAGATGAAACCCACTGATCGATTTGGCTTCGTTTTTTCGACTGGTATGTATGCGCGGGAAGCTATCGCTATAACGAAATAACGAAAAAAATAACGAAAAATAAGGAGGTAGAAACCAAATCAATGCACGACATTTGTTAATCGTGGAAGTATTGCCAGATCGAATAGTGCAATTTGCACAGATTATACAAAATACCGAACACAATAATAGTTTGGCTCTTTTCTTATACAATTTGAACTACAGTGCTCTTTACTTGTATCTAATATAATTTGAAAATAAATTTAAATCATAAAATGTATAGGAGTTAAGTAAAATAATTATGATGACCTATGATGTCAATAAACATCATCATTTAATTAAAATAAAAAAATCTTCAATCAACCAACATAACTCTTGAATTAATTTAGTACCTCTACGTAATAAAAATCCTTGATAGTGTAGAAGAAAGTAAAGAATTAAATTGATTAAATCTTTCTCCTTCTTCAAGTGGTAATTTAGTAAGTCGGTCAATGCAAACTGATTGTTATCGACGAAGAAAAATCTTCATTAAGAAGTAAACCGCTCGAGCATTTATATCCGTCGGGTTAGATTTTTAAACGTAACTTTGACCCGGAAACAACTTCGATTGAGATTACCAAGTAATGGATTGGGTAAGTATAATTTCTTGAGCACTATGGTGCTTTAGTATTTGTAAATAAAATATGCGTGTGCGTGTATATATATATACTAGCTGTTGCCCGCAGCTTCGCTTACGGAAATATTTTTTTTCGTTTCAGAATAGTCAATCGTGACCCAGCAGTCACATAAACTATTAATTTGATTCAGAAATAAAGATCATAAAATTAACCCGACACTCGACTGCCGCAGAAATCCTGATTTTTAAGGATATAAATCTATTTCTCCAAAGAATTAAAGAAATAGGTACCTACTACCTTAATGTACATTCATAATGGTGAAAGAGTTTTTGAGATCGGTCCAGTAGTTATTGAGCCTATTCAATACAAACAAACAAACAAAAAAATATTACCTCTTTATAATATTTGTTTAGATTTGAACATGCGCGTGTGTTACTAGAGTACCCTTTATTTACGATAAGTGCTCTATTAGGTCCGGAGCTGTACTGGGGCAGCATGGCGATTGGTGGCTTTTACCCCTTATGTTATGAACTGCTCTTTGAAAGAAAGATTTCTGACAATGACGATGAGAGTATTGGCATTATAATCAACAAGCAAATTAAGTTTTCATCTAAAACGACAACAATTTCTAACCACTTCTGTTTTCCCCCTGGCTTTTATTTTATTCACCCTCAATTCTTGCTACCAAGGTTATTCGAGTAAGTACATACGGCCGCGGTAGATGAACTTCGCCAAACTTTGTTCATGAAACATCTCGACAGAATGTCGTTGTTAAGAATTTTTAAGGCCAAATTCTTTACGAGCTTCATCCGTCTTTAGTTGTTCGAAGTGCGAGGCACCAAAAGTTATTAAAGCTACGTGATTTAGGTGAATAAATTTCAGAAGTTTTAACGATAGTGTACAAATTGGTTCGTTTGAGACAAATAATTCAGGTAGTGACATTGTTCTTAGCCGGTAAATGCTTATAATTTTTATAAGTTATTCAAAGAAACATACCATTGACACAAGTTTATATTCAGGCGAGCCCGTCCTCGCTTCGCTTCGGTAAACTTTACCTTAAATTCAGCGGGAACACTCCGTACCGAGATGAAAAGTATTCTAGAACCATCCCCGATAAGTCTTAGTCACAGTTTCATCTAAATCATTCTAGTGGTTTCCGTGTGATGCTTGTACAGACAGACAGACAATATGTCCAAAGTCTTGATCTCTAAATATATTCAATGAATAGAATTGACCTTGTTTCAGTCCTATTACTAGTTATTATAAGTGATATTACGAATTCATAACAAAATTCCGCCTAAAACTCCATAATTTTTAATTGTTTTTCTAAGGTGCTATTTATTGATTTTAAATTATAATTCAATCACGGCTATTGGTGTAATAATCTTCTTCAAACGTAACTCAAAACATGATTTATTCGTCGTCGATCTGCCTTTATAAGATCACAATCTTGCCGAGAATTCCAATTACGGGGGCGTGCGTGAGTAGAATATGGCCTGTCTTACTTTGAATGGACGCTGTGAAAGACATTAAAACTGAATAGGTCGGTTCTTGCTTCATAATCACGAAATTAGATTTTCAATCCAAGAATTCAACTTAATTGTCCTTATGCAAGAATAATGTTTACAGTATCTGTTGATAATATAAAGCTGAAGAGTTTGTTTGTTTGAACGCACTAATCTCAGGAAGTAGTAGACCGATTTGAAAAATTATTTTAGTGTAAGATACGAGTAGTCCACTTATCGAGAAAGGCTATATAACATCACGATAAGATGAGGAGCATCGATAAAAAAATCGATTTCGTTGGCACAATCTACATTTGTAGAGCTCAAATATCTTGATGGATTACAACATGTAAGGGGTCATTAAAATAATCTCTTTTCTATGAGTATTATAGGCTATAATGTTTTAAACACGGCGCTCCCGGTCTCAAAAAAAAATGCACTTAGAATAGGTTTTTATAAGAATTGACTTGTTAACTAAACAGCATAAATTACAAATAGTTTTAACCCTAAACAATTAGCATTAACATTTCTACAGCACGATACAACAAACGCTTCACTTACCTAAAATCATTTGCTACACCAATCACATTTCCACAATTCCGTCACTCCAATCATACTTTTCCAATTTTTATAACTGGGTTCTTATAATACGAAGCCTACTAAATCCGCCGTGTATTTATGCCACGGACGTGCTAACAACCAACGCGTACGGCAATTTGTAAGACGTCTGCTTAAGTGCATATGGAACACATAAAACCTACCCGCGGGATCTCATAAGATTAAAACAATAGGGCGGAGAATCATTTTGGCTTCTTTTATTGTACTTTGAATATATAAGAGGTCCTTTGTCTTTTTTATCGTCGTTATATTAACATGGTTTATGAGTTTGCTTCATTTTTACCTGGAAATAAAATGGTAAGCAAACGTGTAAGGCTGCGTGAACAATATTTGTTATCAGATCTTAATTTGTATTCGGGTCAATCGACCAAATATCTTGATGTATAATGAATCTAAGGTTTCAGCGTAAGGTCAAACTCCTAGGAATAATCGATTGTTAAAATGTCCACTTTTAAAAGATCTTGGTAGTTATTATCATTGCCTTCTTTGTCAGTTTTTTAACTTTTTCAGGCTTAAACCTACGTTTTCCATTTTCATATCATACATATACGACCAAGAATCAAGTTTCAACCAAAGTTTATCACATTAAAAATGGTTATGAAACGCCCTTTGCCTAGATAAATATCACAGAAAAGTTGTATCACCAAACCGTAGACATGACAAAAAACAATTTAATTCTGTTTCTACCAGTATAAATGAGATCTGTAGTTTTATTTCAACAATAGCCAGCCCGCATGAGATAACAGTTTCGATGAATTGTGCCATTGTATCAGTATCTTGGTATACCTACTACCCGCATGATTCTAGCAGCGATCCTTCGCTTTCAACTCTTTTGTGTATTTTAGTCAAAAAGTTTTTGTTTTACTAAAGTAATTTGCCTAGGGGTTTGAACGTTAGTCTCCTGAACCGGAGTTGCTAAGTTCGATCCCCGACACGCACATATAATTTCTAAGTTATGTGCGTATTAGAAACTAATTATCACTCACGAAGGAAAACATCGTGAGGAAACCTGCAGATCTGAAAGTACTCCATAAAGTTCTCAAAGGTTTGTGTAGTCTGCCAATCCGCATTAGGCCAGCGTGGTGAACTACGGCCTGTACCCCTCACTCTGTGAGAGGGGACCCGAGCCCAGCAGTGGGACAGTTATGGGTTAAGATGATGAATGATGAATTTGGTTTACTAAAGGCTAAACTTGAAGCTCTTTTAGTCTGCTATTTACGTAGTTAAATTATAAATGGAGTGGTTACTTCGAGAGGTTAGAAAATCGATGGATTGTTGCTATTGCTTCTTGAGGGCTTTCGTGTTTCATTAGGTAGCTGTCATTAAAAATAAATGGGGGACTTTATTGGACATTAAAAAACATTTTTTTTGTTTTATCGACTTTATTAACTTACTCAAGAGAAATATATAAACATGCGTTCTCTTAAAAAATAGAACTAAAAATGAGTATTACAATCGCTAACATCTATAGATACTAGTACAATAAATAATACCTCGAACATTTCAAAACAGATAGGAATTAATGTTTATTATTATCTCAGTGAATATTCTAAATAATAAGTAATTTAACTAAAGGGTATAAATGCTATTTATTTATCTATGATTCTCATTTTTACCAAATTACTTTTAATATTTAAGACTATTTATAAGCTGTAACATTTCTCGTAATGGTAAAAAAAGCTTTAAACATCAGAAGGTCTCTCTTTTACTATTTATTTTACCTACTGCATGTATGAATAATATAACAGATACAAATAAGAGTTAATTAAAACAAAACTATAGCTAACATACGAGTATTTCTGATCACATTTTTTACAATAGTTTGCGTTCTTATTTAACGGATACAATATTACATACTTAATTTTATTTACAATAGGCCAGCTATTTGTAAGAAACTCTATTATTATCCTTCTTTATAATGGGCTTATTATACTTAGAACTGCAATAAGAAATACATTATCACTTAAAATAAGTACGTCATTAATCAGCGTTTGTCATCAAAAATATACGTAATAACGTCGATTTTAAAGCCATTTTTGAACATAAATAAGATGACATTTAACTCACTAAAAATATATAGACTGCGCCTTCGTTACAAAAAAGCGTAGTTGGAAAACACATAACTTTTTTAACAAATGATAACGTTTTCCAGGACATTTACGCGAGAGGCCATGCTCGTTAACATGACATGTGTCAAATAGTAAAAAAAAATACCACTCTCTTTTGTTCTGAAGAGTGGGTCCATATACTTAAAATTTTGTAATTAGCAAAATTTAAGTCACTAGTCTTGATTGATTATAAATAATTTCTAATAACATAGCGAGCCTGCCTGGAAGAAAAATCTTTTTCATTTCCTATTAATTATCTCAAAATAACATAGTCTACTTATCAAAATAATCATATTTTAACCGGATTCTATAGTTTACTTTTTTCATTAATTAATACAAACATTAATATCCAGGTTTGCCTACTACGGTTAATTTTAAATGTAGGTAGTAATTCGTATGTACAATTTTGTATTAAGTATAAGTATTATTCCTACATATTACCAAATTAAATAAAAAAAATTATACGATTATATCATATTTTAAATTACAGTTACGAGCCAGAATAATAATGATAACACTAAAATAATAATGTATTAAATGTTTACATTTTGTTATTATTTTTTGTCAATTACTGAATTATGTTAAAACACTTCATAATCATTATGTCGCTACTACAATCATCATGAGATCTATTTCATTTTGTCACACAAAATATAATTGTAATGATCTTCAATAAATAAAAAAACGTGAAACTATACATAAAAGATGTGATTATAGACATTTTATCAGATATAACTGAAAACTTTTAACGTAGATCTAACAAAATGTAATAGACAAAATTACGTGTCTTTGATTGTAACATAGGGTGTCGTTAATCCGGTAACTTGACTGGAACACTGTCGGCCTGCCTGCCCGGCCTTTGGTACTAGTACAAGTTGCTCCAAATCGCCCTGACAACAAAAAATATTGTTAATATTTATTTATAAATATTGTTATTGTTATATTTATCTACTTGACCCAGATATCATCGCAGATCCATCGAAAATGTTCAGGTTTCTGGTAGATTACTTAAAAAAACTTTTATTCTTCATTTTAAATCAAATACGACAATTTGTATGTATTATTTGAAACAAAACTGATTAGTATTTTGATTACATAGCGGCGGACCTTAACCAAACTCGGAGATTATACAAAATGACAGTTCAATACTAGCGCTCGTCGCTGTCACATAAAGGAAAAAAGTCTTTTTTTTCATCACAGATTTATAATGGAAAATATGTTTTTTTTTTTAATTATCTACCTACATGCGTTTTAAATTATTTACCTAAAAGCGTTATAATATGGCTTATTATATGTTATCAAAGCGCAAGTGTTACGGTGTTAAATAAAAATACAATAAATATTTCACTGCAATGCACTTTCATACAGACATCGCATAGAAAATTCTAGCACTTTAAAAAGAGTTCTTATATATTATTCTGTAACTATAAAATAAACGAGTTTTTATACGTCGTATTTTACGCCCTGAACTTTCGCCAAGTTTTTTTGCAGCTATAAATTTCATACTGGAACGGCTTTTATGGCCGTAGTGGGACAAGTTATAAAACCAAATTCTTGGACATCAAAAATATCAGTTTTACCAAAAAATATAGTTAATTATTTGTGGCTTATAAAATGCCAAAGTTATTTCGTACGTACGCTTTTATTTACTTTGTCACGAACATTATTGAAGCTTTATATATGGAAGAAATATATGTAAAACTAGAACTATCATTTGTATTGTTTATTAGATCAAGAATACATTATTTTGAAGTGAATCACTAATTAGGTATATTAAACTATATTCAGTCTCTATTAAAACACTCTAAAATGTTTATTAAAATCGGTCCAGTCGTTATAAAAAAAATACGCTACATTTTTTATATACCTAAAGATAAATAATATCTAGTTATACACAGAAAATATTTCACAATACCCTAGCCTTCAAGGACGTTAAACATCAAACGCTTATCAAAGACTAATCCTACACAAAGAAAAAACTACAACAAAAATATACACAGACACGGAAGAGTATTGAAAAATTTATGAGTCCTCTGTAAATATTTGCTGTCCCTTTTCACGGTCCGCTTACGATTCTATTTAATAAAGCTTCCACTTACCGAAAAGAGATAGCCTATAATGAGATCAGCATCCCTTGGAGTGTCTAAAGCGTCCTTTTCAAGGACATCGGTCCTCAACCAACGGCAATCGACGTACACTCTCACTGTGTCATCATCGTGAACGCTACAACAAATTGAGATTTTATTTTACCTTCACTTTGATGATTTTAATGGCCCTTATTTTATTTATACTTCAATGTTTTTGTTTTTATTTTGTTTGCGTTTAAATGCTTTTATTTTAGCGCTGCTAATTACACGTGCGTGTATAAAAATCTCTTATTCGTAAAACTTTCAGCCTTATCAATGAATTTATGTAGTAGTGAAAATTTTTAAATCTAAGTTTCATAAGGCACGCCTATGTCTAGAAATTAAGTGATGTCATAAGCCTAAAGGGTTTTACAATTATGTCTTAAGGGGTAAAATCTTATACATAGGTACCTAACATTACACGGTTACCTAACCAATATTACAAATGATTTCATTTAAGATACTTAAATGCTTTCCTTGTATATTTTTACTGAAGACTCAATTTCAATTGTGAGAAATATTGACTAAGTTTTGTCGATGTTAAAAATAGAATCTAAACGCTGTAACATGAAGCGAAAATAAACTCGGTTATTGACCTCTTGATATTACCTCCTTAGGCATTTACATGAAACATACTTCGGATCCGTAAAATGTTTCAAACTTGGCAACTTTCGGGGTATAGATAAAAATCTAATTTCTCTATAAAAAGGCTTAATTTGCATATTTTTTCGTTACCAAGAATAACTTGGTTTGCTATAGTTTCGATTAAATCTACGTTGGGTGAAACCCATCTTGAAAGGGTTAGATTTCCCTTGGGAAATGCAGAGGAATCGGCAATGCAATCATTATGGAGCTATATATTAGGTCAAGGATATTTTGGATTCAAGATTTAAGCCTATTGGTCACTACAATAGCATTTTGGGATATTTTTGTTAACAGTTAACGTAAAGCAGGTAACATTCTCGTAAACCTTTTAAACGTTTTTTGTGTCACAAAATTTGAAAATTGCTGATGACATATTATTGCCAATCAATAAATAATTATATGTACACAATTATGTTCATGTTCCCGTGGGATATGAGATACTATATTATTATATTACCTTATCGAAACCTATTGAAAAAAAAACTTATATTTTTCAAAAAGATTGAGCATCTCATAAATAATACACTCGTATTTCATATTTTTCGGAGGTGGTAAAATTGATTAATAATTATGATAAGTATTATATTATAATAAAAGGATTCAGTTGCTTTGATTCCAGTCTTGATTCCAAGACAGAAATAATAGGTTTACTTAGATGTAATGCAAGAGAATTTTCTCTCGCAATATAAATTATATTTTTATAAAATTTTAAGTCAAGAACTTTGTGCTAAATAAACTTAATCTTCTGCCTCCTCGGTAAATTAAGCTTTTGAATAAAAGTAACGCATTTTCAGGCTAAAGTAATTGCGTTTCGCAAATATTGTGTTCATTTATTCTGAAATATTCTGCCTTTTAGGTGATACTTGTGAAGTATTTTAAGTTTAAAGTAATACTGTAAATCAACTGAAGTTTGTATTGTAAGTGAAATTAACTTAAGTTATTTAGTTTCAAACATGCAACATACATTTTTCTACACAAATTATCAGGGATTGAGTAGGTACTAAAAGTAACATTTTCATTAATATTGAATTATAGCTCTGCCCTTTTCATGGTACCTACTCATTATATGACATTATTTTCTTTTTAATTTTGTGTCAGTTTTCCACAAATACTTATCCTCAGGGTAAAATTTGTAAAATACCAAAAATATTTCACTTATAATACGAGTAAGGAATGTAACGGCCAAGAAAACACCTCGCTGCGGTGCGGATTGGCGGAGGGGTTAGTGGCCAAACCAAGTGCCGGAAATTTTTATGCCGCCCAAGGAATCCACGCTTTTACCTTATAGCAATATGATGCCATCTGAAGTCATACAGTGGTACAGCCAGGTATATGGACCGGGAGATGCCTCCTCCAGCATGCACCAGCCTTGCTGCACCACGACCAGCTAGCTCCAGTGACAGGAATGAGCCGGAGCGTCTACGAGAGCGTAGAGAGAACAACGTACCCTGGCCGTAGCCACCACTCTGCGAACAAAAATATTGTTTATCCTTAATAACGCTAACACACTCATACCCCCGCAGTAGGATTCCCTGTGTCGCGGGTAGCTTGGACAACTCAAATAACACATCACTAACACCCATGACCCGAGAACAAACATCTATCTGTTACATAAATATCTGCCCCGACCGGAAATCGAACCCGAGACCCCTCGCTTCGCAGACAGGGTCACTACCAACTAGGCTACGGGGTCGTAATAAAAAAGGACATCAGGAAATTTCCATAAATTGTAAGTTTCAAAAAATCTGATTTCCATCTATAATCTACTCTTGGTACTCGTAAATACGCAATAACCAGCAATGAAAAATTCCCAACACAAATATACAGGAATATATTTCTAAACTTAGACAAATCTCATGCCCAAAGTGTTAAGCCATAGTTAATACAATGAAATTAGTTCTTATTCTTGCTTATCCCTCGGGATATAACATGTTACCTCACAAGCTCAAACACGTAACATCTAAATTAATTTGTGAAGTTATGATTCAGTTCTCATTATGAGTTACGTGTTTTGAACTTGGTGCGTTCCAGCCTTGAATCAATATTACTATTAATAAGAGAGGTAACTAATGTAATACGTAACAATTAACGAATAGTAATTAGGTTTTGAGAACTCGCAATATTAGGATATCGTATATCAATGCGATATTAGGATCTGATTAGATATTGGTAAACATATTCTAATTCAAGCATGAATGACGTAAGCACTTTCAAGTAATTTATAGTTCGAACTAATAGGTGATTAGTTACTTGTCAAAGTCGATTTATCCGTAATAAGGGCTTGTTCTAAGTTAAAACTTTTTATTGCGTGCAGAAAATAGTTTTTAAACCAAGTTTAAGTCTAAAGCGTGATTGAAACTAAAACCAAATCAAGACCAAATCGTTTTCGTGAATAAGCCAACTGTTCTGGCCAATATTTTCGAACAGAACCAACTAGTTAGTCGCTTCCAATTTTAGTTAACTGTGTAGCTGATCCGGGGTTGTTTAGCTTCATACGACGATTGACCTCGTTTTAATTCAGCGACACGACATCGACATATTTGGATGGAAATGTCCGAACTTATGAAAGTGTCGTCCACGACATTTTTATTTAAATTATCCTTCCGCTACTGCGGTTGTCGAGTTTAGTCTACTATTTGACATATAGAGTTATGGTCGAATTTTAACCACAGAGCGAGTGGTCTAATTTATTATTAAATCGTCAATAATATTTATAACATAGTAACTCGTACGTGGTTAGCTCATAAAATTTTATTATTCGATCATTCCAGAAAATATTTGCGTCCCAAAATATATGTGAATTAGTTTTGTAGAAAAGGGAGTAAATAATAAAATGAAATCGTATTTACTTTATTAAATCGTGTTTTATCGAATATTTCCAAGAGAATACCCGCAGTGAATAAACCAAGCGAAAAGATAAGTGTTGTGATATTATCTCTCATAGTTTCATAGGCCTTTCTTGATATTTCATATTTGGTTGTTGGTTCCACCTAATAAAAGATTTCGTTCTCTGTTTATTTTTATGTTTATCGTCACAAAAATATAACAGATTTTATTTTTCAAACGTAACACAACACTTGAATTACAATAGAAACAGAAAACAACTGTTCACTCTATAAAACGTTTTCAATTACGAAGCCTAATGTCTGTTTTTAATTTAAGAAATGGCCTTAGGATATTTTTGCATACGGCGTTCGGAAATCCAGAAAATTTTCCTGTTACGTTACGAGAAAAGTTGTGTTGACCTTAGAAAGCTCCCAAAAAATATTAAATATTTTATAGTCTTTAGCATAAAAAAAGTCACCTACAGGTAAGTGATGACTGTTAGTTATTAGGGACATTTGGGTATTGGACATTACCGACAAAAGACTCAAGAAAGTAGACGTATTTCTTAAGAGACAATTCTTAATAACAATGTTTAAACACCGATGTAGATCTTTTTTTCCATATTATACACGTACGTAGTGGAAAATCACGTGAAAATTGAACTATGGACAAACATTGGGTGCTTAGGTGGTGACAGTGACACTTATATTCACAACGAGTAGAAATAAATTAGCTGCGAATATTACGCTAAATGATCTTCAGTACATCTCTCACTATGCAAATAAAAACAAACGCACAGAGTGTCCACAACTTTTCGCAAACATGGGGTGGAGGACAAAAGGAATTGCCGACTAGAAACGGTTAAATAGATCCATTTCAATAGTTCGATCTCTGGCCCAAACATAGGAGCAATACTTTGTTTACGAATATGCAGATGTAGATCAAAAATGTCAACTTTTTATTATTCCAGCCGCGTCTAAGCCGATAATCTGAACTGAGCCAAATTGCATAATTACAAAGCGTAGTTATTAAAGGCTAAGTAAATTTTATTTTAGGAATACTAAGGGATGTTTTACAGAGTGTTCGTGAATAATTAATTGTTTTATGTTTACGCAACTCATTATTAATTTATTACGTAACGGAAGCTTCACTAATTATATTTTAAGGCAAATAAACTTTGCAAATAAATTTGTTATTTGATTTCGGACCGAAACAGGTATTTGTGTAACAGATATTAGCTAAATTGTGAGTTTAGATAATCAAATAAATTACTTTATGTTTTTGGGAAGAAAAGCGTTTGAACAAAACCAACTTTTGTCTATATAAGGCTGACTATATAGACGGATTTCTTAAGTAGGCGCTGCCGCTAACTTCAAGCAATACACGATTCCACAAAGCAATTTCTTCAAGTTGCTCGTGTAAGGTGGTCGGACAAAACGCAACTGCTTGATTCCATAAATGCCGGTGCATTAAATAGTCCTATCTATGGCTAAACTAAGTGTCAGAAATCATACATAACCGTCTCTGTAAAAGAACTTTCACAAATAAACACACCCACAATCAGACACACACACACACACACATTCGAACTAGAAAATATATGTTTTTTGACGAACGAAGTTGACGAGCCACTTGATGGAAAGTGGTCACCTTCCTTTAGACACGTACACAACAGAAGCGTCGCCTATGCTTCGCCGGTCTTAAGTAAGAGCTACCTTTACGACTTTCTTGAAGATTCTCATATCATATTAATGTTAATAAAGCAGAAACAAACCTCAGGCCGTAGCCTCAACGAGATGAACAAAGTGAACTCCCTGGGAAAGGTCTTGCCAGCCGCGAAGAGCTCCGAAGACGCTATCCAGATGTATGAATTTGGCTTGAGGCTGAACGCGTGAAGCCTGTCTGGTACAGGTCCCCATCTGGCTTGAGCTGGATGGAAGTTGCGTCTGGCACCTGGTGCAAGCGGGTTTATTGCACCTGGCAACAACGGTATCGATTAGTAAGAATATGTAAGAATACTTGATACTGGTTCAAGGTTTTCTACGAAGCAGTAAACGTTCTAGCAATTATTTGTGAAGTAAATTGGATAGAAACCAAACTAACTATCCTTAATAGCACTATTTGTATTGTTTATGGGTAGCGTGTAGCATGTTGTGTATGAGCGCTAGAAGCGAAAAATTTTGATCGTTACCAAATTTTTTAGGGCTAAGTAAGGCGTTGTTGGTCCCGGTTGTTATAGTTAGATAACAGTTATTAAGCTATTTCAGTCTTTCAAACTTGGCATGTAATTGGTCTACTAAACTGTATTTTACTAAAGTGGTGAATATGGTTTAGGTCTCTTTAGTTATGATTAGAGATCTATACCCTACAGTTGGCTATTAATGGGTTAAGGCCACTACCAACGAAAACACTCCAACTACTTCATTAGTGTCATCTACCTTCACATTCAAATGAGTTGCACGACCGCTCCTGTTCTCCGAAACCTTCGCAGTTGCCTTTGGAGCAGTATCGTCTTCTGGTCTGCTTGCCTCCACCACATGTTCTGCTGCAAACGCCCCACTCTCCCCAGCCTGCCCATCCTGAGCACAAAAAGAGATGGTTTCAGGTTGTGATACGCTTTGGATTCTATAGGATGAATATGTTAAGTTTGAAATAGTTACAAAAAAACCTGAAAGACAGACAGTCTTTATTTTTTTTGTATCAATCGTGTTTTCAATTTCGTCAAACACAACCCTACATGACTTGACATCTAACCAATCCAATTTACCGAATCCCAATGCTAAGGAAAGGGGAAGAAAATGGCAAAATCGTAAAGCTGCAATAAGTAGCAATGTCGTTGCAGGTGTAGAGAACTTTAAATTGTACGTTTCCGTCACTTCTCAGGTATTTTATTGTGCAAGTGCCACTCGCATTGTTAGCAAGCTCTCCAGAGCTACTAAATGGACTACATCCAAGTGTCTTGTTTGAGCTGGAATTTAATAGCTGTGTCACTGTGACAGATAATGATTATTACTTTAACGATAATAGTTCCGGAGCTGCTTCGACAATAATATGATAATGGTATTGATATAGTTAAAACTTCTGCATGATTTCTAGCACAGACAAAAAATAGACTGAGACTTCGGAACAAATGAGCGTAGTAAAAAAAACATAACGTACTTATCAAATGATAACTTTTTCCGGTACATTGTTCGTCAGACCGTGCTCTGTGACATACGTCAAATCGTAAAAAAAAAAGACTTCATTTTTTGGTCTGAGGATTTTAGTTAAGACTCGTACTGAAATGGACGATTTAGCAGTCCAGATAATTTCAACAGCGAATTCGGCTTAAAAAAAGTACTACTTATTATTAGTAGTCGGTCATATATCATGTATTATTATAATACGTGTAGAAGGCTGTTCAGGAAAGCCGACTTGGCCTATTTTTTACGCATAGATATAAACTCCGACCAATACATCATTGTTATACAAAAGCAATGATACTGTCGCTTTTGTCATATATGCGATTAGTCATAATGTGTTAGGGGAGGGTATCAGATATCTGATTCTATCCATCACTCTTAGAGGGTTTTTATGAACCTATTGCTGGGCTTATGCATGGCTAAAAATAATGTTTCAGCTTCATACATGTATGGATCTTATTTTATAATTTTCTAATATACGTCCAATTCTTGTATATAATGTTGTCGGGTTTTTAAAAAAGACGTCACTACTGGCGATGATTATATTATGTAGATCAGTAGATTTTGCGTCAAAAACTGGACTAGTCATAATTTCAGTTTTAAAAAAGTGCAAAATTGTTAAATAAGTTCTTACATTAATTTATTTGGGTTTACAGTAGGAGATGTTTCAATTATTTTGAATAAGTAAATGAACGGAGTAAAATACCTACTAAACACCAGTGAAACCTAGCATCAACCAGAGACTAAATAATAGGGACGAATACTTCTCGAATTATCTTTCAAAACATGTCAAATACCACCACAAACGAACAAAATATTTCTCCAATAAAGTTATTGAGTTAGTATAAGTCATCTAAAATCACTCACACAATAATAGGAAAGCAAAAACATTTTTCATTCACACAGGGAAATAAAAGTTGCAGTAATGGAGTTCGGCCATTTCTATTGTTGGCCAACTTTTCGAGGTTTCCGAACAACTATGCAGAACTATCGCAATAACGGCGTCACTGGGGAACTCATCTGTCAATATCGTCGGACCCTATAGTTGAGTTCTACTGGGATCTACTGGAAATCCAGAAAAGTTTGTGAAAACTAATAACCGTAGCAATTGTATGGGACGCTTTGCAGTTGAATAATCTTATAATAGGAGTCTACGTTTTTGTTGCCAGGACAGGTTGCATTTTATGAGTTTGGAAACCAAAAAAATGTGTTATTCTCCTTTACACACAGACATAATCATGCACACGCACATACATAAAATATACACAAACTTTTTTTTAATCAACACACAACCATCATTTTTCAACCAAAAAATATATAGACCAACATGTACGCTACAATATTTTTTCAGCCAAATCTCTTGCAATTTCTAGTGTTACGAGTTACCCGCAAACGGAAAGTTCATTTCGCTTACAGTTCAATATCCTGTTATTTACTTCCAGCTTCCGTGGCTCGCTCGTACCGGATAGGAGCAGCAATTTGCTGAGGAACCATTTCCATACAATTTATTTTTTGGCAATATTCTCTTAATTTTATTATGTTACGTCTCTGATTGATTTAAGAGTATCTTGTAAAAATTCTCTTTTTTTTAATAATCCCGGGTGTATTTTCTTCGGCTATTTTCATTCCGACTGACCTATATTTACCTGTTGTGTTTTTCTTCTATAAAGCCAGTGATGTGATGGGTATTTTCTATATAGACATTGAGATTTTTTTAACAATTTTAATAAGTTAGTAGTATTTGAGTACGATGTCACCTGATGAAAAGTGGTGTAGTCTTAGATGGTAAAATTAGTAACTAGTTTTATTGCATAAGTAAATATAATCAGTTTTTTGGACTGTAAGTTAATTCAAATTGTTAAAATTTTAACTTTCGATAAGCATAAGTCTATAGAACGAAATAAACGATTTGATATTTTATTTATTATGATTTATGAGCAAAAGCAGGTTATAAACTAATAATAGCCAATTTATTAAACTTTATTAATTTATAAATCAACGAATGAATGATCTGTTTACAAAAGCGTGATAAATTATTTCATGGAAATATTCGAAATTCAATTACATTTTATTCATGTGCTTCTGCGTATTCCTATTCAAGAATTTACGTGGTACTGTGTTATTTACTATTTGTTTGAATATAATTGGCAGGCTTTTTAAATTAAACATTACCGTTTGTTGAATCATCTAGAACATGATGTGTGACAAGTTAATTCAAATTGACCATTTTCTTGTCATACAGTCAAGTCCTATAGATACATAACGGAATATAAATTAACTAAACGAAAAAGCGAAAAAGTTACAAGGGAATCGGGATAGACAGTTTTAAAAAACCATTAGATTCATTCCAAGGTAGCCTACAAGCGGGAAAAACTTTACTCCTGGATGCGAACTATATGCGTGTCAAATAGCTTAATCCCATAAACGGTTAGAACGCGAAGGACTAGAACAATATACAAAAATCATTACAAACTCATATATTAGTGGGACAGCACACGGGGACAACACCACATACTCATAGCACACATTAGAAAATAGTTACTTTGTAACTTATGAGTTACTTGTGGCTATTGACTTACTTATGGCTATGGCCCCACAATAGCATTTCCTGAATCATGAAAGCCATATAAAACACAAGTCGACAATGAACATACACACAGACCGAGAACAGACAATTAAATACATTATTCAAATTTCTACCTTACTGGGACTCGAACCCAGGCCCAATGTATAGTGATTTGATATAGCAACCGTTGCCTCATACGGATTCCTATTTACAACTTAATACCAAATAAAAGGTTATAATAATATAATTCTATTTCTAACTTCATCAATAATTATCCTTACCAACAGCATTCCATATGGCAATGTCCACTCCCACACTCCAAGGAACAGCAGCTGCCGTGGCTTCAAGCCAGGGTCCATCTGGAGGAGTAGTCTCCAGGTCTACCGCAGGGTCACTGACCCTCGCGAAGACCACCAGCTCACTCTGCGAGGCCATGGACCAGTTAAAGCAGCCCACTAGTAACTGACTTATTTTTAGATTCACCTGTCTGTGAACAAAAAAAAATTAAGTTTAGATCCATAGATCAATAAAAAAGGATAGACAGAGCGGTCGTATACGATTGCGACTAAATAACTGACGGACAAAAATCTGTCATCCGTTCGCCGTATACTACCGATCGGCAGACTTCATCGGCCAACTTCGTTATGTTGGAGCGGCTCCGTATTTACGTTCGTCACTTTTCGGCTGGATGGCTCAGTCTATTTATTTTTTATGGGTCTGTCTTTAGATCTATTACTAACTAGCTTTGGCAAAGAAATACACAAATCCGAATTTGTTTAAATATTTATTACAAATCTATTTATAATTTAATTTAAAGCATAAAAATACATCTTTTAAGATTTAACACAGAACATAGTTGTCAAACGTAATGCCCTGTTGATAGATAGTTCACGTTAACATAAATATCTTCTAGCCAGGTATATTGAAACGAGTCTATAATTAATAGTTTGAAATAATTAGTACCTAATGGTCAAATTTTGGCCAAATGCTCTATTTGAATTAATATTTGCTGTTTGGGCATTACGTGAAAGCCACTGAATAGATTAAGCTTATACTACTTTTTAGAGCATGAATTACTGGGATGTATACAAGATAATTATTATAACGGGAAACGGACATTTTCCCGCGGGATTACATAGAAAATTACTACGGAGAGTTCATCGGAAGTAATAATTAATGTTATGACAACATGTGTCCAACTATTGCAGTAAATGAGTGTCATCCAAATTACCAAATATTTTACCCAAAGTGAATAAAACGAAGCAAATGAGTAATGTATACGTATAGTAGCTAATATAAGAAGAAGAAATTATTTCGGGTATAATTGCTAATTCCAAATTATCCAAAGCACAGTAACTATACAATTAAAATGTCATCATACATAATAAAATATTGAATGATTCTCTGAATATTACACTGAATGATATGAATGAATATTAATTAAATGGTAATGATAAACGAAATCTGGTAATTTCAATCAATAGTTTGATAATAGTTATGAATAAAGAAATTTATTTCAGAGAAAATCTGCAAGTCGCCGGTAAAAGCATTTATGTGTAACCCTCAATCTTGACGATTGACACGGAAATAAGAAAAGCACAAGTATTGAGAACTGCAATAGTTATTTCCGCCGCTTAGATTCTAAAGTTTTTTATAGAAAAAAAACCTCACAATATAAATGTTTAGTGATTCAATTCAATAACTGGATTCAAAGACTTTACAAGCCGTGAAGCCAAAACAATCAACAAATAAAGCAACGCGAATCAAAATTAATTAGCAGAACTCAATGCTTTCAACAATGACGTGCCTTTTCAAGAAGCCGTTAAAGGAATACAGCATAAGATTAATAAAGACAACTAGACAAAGAAAAGGCTCAAATTTATAACAGCTTTTGCAAGGGTACAAGGACAAGGAACTTTTAGAGCCGTTTCGATGTTAAAATCATTAATTGTTAACAATGAAAGCAGTCGAATACCTAAGCAAATCCAATCAGTCGATCCCTTTCAGTTCATTAATATAACAATGGCGTCGGCAATTTGCGTAAAAGCTTTTATTGAATTAGAACCAACGTAGACCGTACATTGAAACTGGAGATTGAGGTAGTGTTAACATATTTAACTAAGTTATCTTTGCTGATGCTAGCACTAAGACACTGTAGATAACGGTAGCTATATGAGTTGCCAGTTTGTACGTTTCACCTAATTTCGTTAAAGGCATAAGTGAATTACGTATTGTGGAGTTTGATTTAGATTTAGTGCTTTTTTATTATTTTTCTTATTTTTCATGTCAATTTCGATAATTTCGTTCATAATAGTTTTTGTTTTTGCTTTCTATTAAATAGAAAGCAAATGATGTTTTCACGAGTGCTCATGGCAAGGGAGGGATAAAATGTATGAATTTTTTCTTAGTTGTTTTTTTGGAACTTTATTTTTAATAAAAAGTTATATTTTGGTACTAGCAATCGCCCGAGGCTCCCTCTACGTAATTTTGCCATTTTCCCAATATTTGAGTGATGGTATATAGCTTATACCTTTCTTCGACAAATGCACAACTTTAACAAAAATAATTTTTCAAATCGGTCCAGTAGTTCCTGAGATTAGCACGTTCAAACAAACAAAGAAACAAACTCTTTAGCTTCAGTATATTATTAGTATAGAAGTATAAATAGATGACGTAACAACTAAAATTTGAATTAATCACACAAAGTCAATCAACGACCCCTTTTGGTTCATTACTGAAACAAAAGCGTCGTCAATCCACCTGAAAGCTTTTATTGAATTAGAACGAAGGTAATCCACACAATGCTGTGCTCTTTAAATTGTTTGATTTTTCTGTTTTGAATAGACTTATTGCTAGGGATTGAATCTTCAACTGATATTGGTAAGATTCACAAATTGGCATGGGAATTAACAACTCATATTAAACATAATTAGAGTGAATTGAATTTGGTCTCTGTCTTCCACAGACATCTTTATCCATACTTGCATCAGCAGCCGAAAACATTACGAATTCAGTGATGACACAATAATATTTGACGCACATCTTTGTCTATTCGTACTTTGTAGCCTCGTTGAGTTATGAAATTTTAATATATGAATAACGAGAGATATAAAATTTTAAAATAAAGGTAAGTAGGTACCTACTGATGACGTCATCACTATAGTTATGTAAGAGATATAAAATTTTAATATTACCTACCTAATCACTACATTGTCTTACAATGGGTTAAAGATAGTTTATACGTTAGAATTTGTTTCTAGTTAAAAATAAAACTTCATCTCTAAGTTAATACCTATTGATGACGTCATCACTAAAGTTATGTAAGAGATATGAAATTTTAATATTACCTACCTAATCACTACATCGTCTTACAATGGGTTAAAGATAGTTTATACTTTAGAATTAGTTTCTAGTTAAAAATAAAACTTCAACTCATGTCGCCTTCTCGTGTCGCCTAACTGGATAGATCCTTAAACAAAACTAAAGGCATCATTTTAATTGTAAACCAGGACAATAACAATATACACGGAAAATATTACGATTGATTTTACCGGGCTTTACACACGCCACCCTTATCATCAAATGTGTCATGTTTTCTTGTCAATGTATTGTATTATGGGAGGTGATTGAAAACCTTTCTAGGAAACGGAATGTCGAATCCTTAATCACTTATTCGTGTATACAAAACATATTCAAGAATCATTCAAATAACAACAATTCACACGTGATAGAAGCAAAAACAATTTTAGCTTCAAATTAATGAGACGACTGTAATGACACGTATACAAAACACCAGAAGTTACTGGACACAAACACTAACTATTTAACACTTGACAAAATAGTACTACTAACATGACAATAGATGTCGCTAGTAAGAAACTCTCGTGCTGCCATCTAGAAACCAAGTAGAAACACATTATCGTTCTATCTCATATTCTCGTAATTTATGTGTCCGTTCCTTTCTACTGTGATTTTTTGTTTCGTCGACTTTCAAATCTCAACGATTCTAAAGAAGTTTTTACTTAAAAATGCTTTAATAAAAAATAAAAACATTTCAAAATAAAGTCTACAATATACAAAAAACGCTAAGACCACAGCTTTACCTGCATCCCGCATCCGCACGATTTACATATAAATGAAATGTAAAACAACTCACATTGTAGATCAACACAATTGTAAATGTTCACGTGAGTTTGAAAGCGTACAATTTGCTAGAAAGCGTCATACACAACGTATTGTCATAAGAGATTCCTTTTATATAACGTTGTAATATAGCCGTATATATCCATTCGTTTCGGGAAAGCTAAGACATTATAATGCCAGTACTTCAAATATTGCTACTCATTTTAATAAACCGTTATGTATATTTATTTTTCCCGAATATAATTGCATTCTATATTTTGCTATAATTGTGTTCTATGAAAAGGTACATGACGATTCTTATGCTTTTACGTCGAAATGGAGGTACATTTCCGTGAGATTTTTGGTATGAAATTACGCAAAGGAGTAAAGAGTGACACAGGCTACTTTTCACGTAGCAACATCAAATTTCCATGAAAAACACATTTTACCATAGATGGCGTGTGAGGCGTAATTTTGACTTGAAAATACGTTTATAATAAATACCACGAATTGCATGTCAGATAATACTTAAGAAATAATGTTTTGCTCCCTCTAACAGTAATAATTTAGAAACAATAAACTTACAGATTATTATATTTACTCCGTTACAATTTTGATATTAATACAGATTATGTTTACAGTGTAAACTGTACACATGACAATGTGTAAGATAATGGCAACATGAGATAATATTACAGCCCGGCTTCCCCGTAATGAGATGGCATCGAGTCGAGAATGGGAACACTTTATCCTCGTAATGAAAATGAGGTTTCCCGTTGCGGTTTTGAATTTTATTTCTCAAAATATTTACAAGTATATAATAAACTTTACTTACAATATTGTATCAGGAAACATTCATAATATCCTTAAAAGTTATGCAACGCGTTAGGTATCCCGCTAAATGAAGTGTTACGACGTAAGTGACGACCCCGTAGCATAGTTGGTACTGACCTTGCCTGCGGAGTGAGGGGTCCTGGGTTCGATTCCTGGCCGGAGTGCATATTTATGTGACAGACAAAATGTTTGTTCTCGGATAATGGGTGTTAGTGATATGTAATTTGTGTTGTCCATGCCACCCGCGACACAGAGAATCCTAGTGCGAGGGTATGAGTATGTTAGCGTTTATTATAGCGTTTGTTTACTCTTGTAAAACATTACTCTTCTGCTTGCGTAGTCGGGTAAAAAATCGCCCAGATATAATTATGACGAGTTTAAATGCATGTATTAATTTGTCCGAATATACTCGTATTTTGACGTCAAATAATCCTTCTAAATAATTCAACAACATTTATATTCCCATTATGTATATTGGCAGGTACACCGCGAAATAAAACCTAAATAACGCACAAATTACATTCGGGTTTCATTTGCATACGATGAGGTCGTCGCGCATAATTATAACATTGAATAATTAAGTCGAAAAGAGTGAAAATTTAAACATTTGGAACCGTTTGCGTTTAGTGGCAGTGTAATTACTTTTAACTATACTTGTTTTAATTTCATCAGTAAGTTGAAACCACGAAACTAATTTCTGTAAGCGGATTAAAACTTCTTGAATAATAACTACGAAACTATTAACTGTTTGAGCCAAAGTGCTGGATGTTTTAGTTTGAAAACGAAAATAATTTATAAACAATTAGTGGATCCGCCCTCGCTTCGCTTCGGGAAACCTTTGCCGAGACGAAAGTAAAAAAGTAGCTTAAGTTACTCCGTATTACATCAGCTACCCGCCAGTGAAAGTCCCATGAAAATCGGACCAGCCGTTTCAGATCAAACAGACAAAAATTTTTTTAATGTTATTTTAGTACGTGTACCTTGTATACTTACGTATAAATTTAGTAAAAAGCAGTTATTTTAATATTACAAACAGACAATTCAATTTTATTTAGTTGTATAGATATTTTAAAACTATTTTAAATAGAAATAAATTTTCTAAATAAAAGGTTGTTTTAAAAATCTATAATACAGACATATAGATATAGACACGTCAAACTTATAACTTTCTTTCTTTTATCTCTTTTTGTCTAGGAAAATATAAATAAAACACTTCTATTGCAATACGAGCTATTTAAACACACACTTAGGTACACTTAGTTATTGGGTAAACTATTTCCCGATTACCCATTGAAATCTCCTCATTTATGTTGATAAAGCTGGGTTGCTGGAGTAAAAGGGTGTTTAAGGTGGAGTTTCGAATAACATCTCGCTTTGAAACTTAAACTTAACGACACGTATGATGAGGCGAGAAGGCACTTCGCTGTTGTTCTAATTAAATGTAGGTGTAATATTAGCTTAACAAGTCGTAGGTTTAATAATATCTAACTGATAGCCTAGTGGTTTGAACATTGGACTCCCGAACTGGAGTTCCTAAGTTCGATCCCCGGCGCGCACCTCTAATTTTCTAAGTTATGTGCGTATTAGAAACTAATTTATCACTTGCTTCGGTGAAGGAAAATATCGTGAGGAAACCTGCATACCTGAGAACTCTCTCTGTTCTCAAAAGTGTGTGTAGTCTGCCAATCCGCATTATACCAGCTTGGTGGACTATAGCCTGTACCCTTCACTCCGTGAAAGGAGATTCGAGCCTAGCCATAGGACAATTATGGGTTACTAAGTACACCTAAGTACTCGATCAAGTTAGCATTTACAAGCGCTGTCGCGAAGTGGATGGGTGAACCCTAGTCGGAAAAAGTTGAGAATTTCTGTACTTCGGAAGGCCCGCTAAGCCATCGGCCCTGTTTGTTACATTACGGACCGTTGGATAAAAACTGTGGCACATATTTGAGTAGCATAAATGCTTCTTATATATTATTATTTGAGTTGGCTATTAATCCCTCGTCTCGACTCAAAACATCAGGCCTGTATTCCCAAAGTTTTAACCAAGTCAACCGCCAAAGTCGACGCAACTTTAAAAAATTACCTACCGTTTATGTAACATATTCTGAAAAGCAAAAAAGAATCAAACTGTTATTTTACGTCTGGATCATTCTAGAATCAAGAAAATAAAGAATGAATTAACCAGAATAACAAAAGCATACTGGTTTGATATGCGCCACGCTATCTTCTAATCACGAATCCAAAAACTTTTCTATCCTAAGAACTCAGTTCCAAATCGAATTTGAACCGTTGTCGGATTGATTCACTCATTCGCTCTCTCATTCAGTCGGAATGAACTGATGAGCGGAAGTAAGTGAATAGTTGTAAGAGTATCACTTGTTTAGGTCATTCCCATCACGCAATTCTTTTCTTAGAAAATTCAATTATACGGAGCGAAAGAACTCCATCTTTTAATTGAGTTTTATACTAACCTTTAACTTTCTTCTAAGATACTCGCGATTAGGGCACAAGTGTTAGCGATAAGAGGATTTGAAATCGGTCTGAGAAAAATTATAATAATTTTATGTGTAATTTAAGAAACATTGTGTTACTTTGTATTAACTGTACTTACATTAAGATTTTTTGGTTGAGATATAATTTTCGAAGATTTCCTACTACATAATAAACTTATTTGGTATAGTTAAAGTTTAGTGGGGAAAAAATACAGAAACCTTAATGTTGTTTAAAATATGTTTTACAAGAATTAAACTTTTAAACTTGATTCACTTATTTTTCAATTTATCAATATTAGAAAAAGAAATGTACACAAGTGAACATGAAATGTTATGTAAAAACCGATGTTTCTACCACATACCTACCCCTTGGGACACGTACAAAAGTTTTGTACCCACTTAACAAAGTTAGGCGTCTTAATACTGCCCACATTGCTATTGTTGTTCTGTTTTATAGTGTATAAAACATATAACACCTGCTTGTAATATAACATAACATAACATACATAATTTAAATAAGTATTGGATTGATAACTTAGACGCAGTCTTATTTATAAAAGACTAGATATTATTATAATGTTAACGTGTATGTTTTATGTAAAACTCCATAGGGTTTCATTTTCTCGTGTCTGTTAGGTTTATTTCTTTAAATAACTTTTGAAAAAAGTAATATTTATTTTAAAAACAAGTACAAATTAAAAGATTTTTTAACAAGCTTTTATTACTTGTTAATAAAAAAAAGAAGTAAAAAGTACAAAATTTCAAGTCCCTACTGTTAGCCGTTGTGGAGTTTAATTGACTGGAGCCAAACCTGGTAGCATTATCACATCATGCTTATTATAAACATGCATTGTCTGGACTGGACCAGTGTGTATAATTTTAGCACAATCGGACACCGGAATGTGGGTGAAATTTAGGTGGAACTAAATAAAAGCTTGTAAATAAAATGTCTCTTTGAATATTTTTGTATGAAGGTTTAATTCATCTTCGCGGATAGACGCTACGAGCCAGTTTGTTTCACCATAGAAAATGGTAGAATTTTCTGTCTAAATAAAAAATTATGTTCGTCTATAAGTTTTCTCATTTGTAATGTAGCTATATTAATACTCGTATAGGTAAAATACTGCCTAATAAGGCAGATTTATTAAAAGTTATAAAAGTTAAGTAGGAAATATGAAAATAAGCTTTGTTTGTTTCGATCTTAAAATATTTGAGCAATACGATGAATTGTAAAGTCTAGAGTGATCGCATCGACTTTCAATAATCAGCAATTTGATCATTGAAATTGGTACTTTAATGAAAATAAACATTTTCAAAATAAAATCTAAATCTATGGAAATATCAATCATTCTCTGTTTAAAGAAAAGTATAATTTTAATAGTCCTAAACTGTAAACTTATTTAGTCTGTACATAATTCTACGTCTTCTTTTTAAGAAACATGTTTGTTTACTGCAGTATATTTTTTCTATTTTTTTATTTTTTTAAAGAGTAACTAAATATACCGGTAACTTACCTATCAGTAGTATTATAAAGTGACCCGGAGTATTGACTGACAGATGCCAGCTCCATTCCTCCCCGGTAAATGGACACCAGGGCTAAGTCTAGTGTTTTACTCTGAAACAAAAGGCACTTCTTAGATATTGAATATCCGATACTATTATTAAGCTTTTAGGTAATGTACTCGGATTATAACGTCTAATAATATCTTTACGTAAAGGGCACCTGGAAATCCTGTCTTATGTAATGAGAATAACAAATGAGCTTAGGGTGCGTTCAAGTATTAAGTAACGCAATTTTTGAAGATTTTATACTACCCCCCTCTCCCCCATAGCGTTACGTAAGACACAATGATATTTATTATCTAAAAATGTTACTGTGCAATCTTTTTGGTAATGTTGGCACGTAGTAAAAAAGAATCATCAATTTTTGCATTCCATTGTTTTTCCGTGGAATGCGGAGCCGTCAAGCGGCGACGGCAGTTTTGTTGAATCTAGCGAAGAAGCTATACACGGTTCGGCGTTTTTAGCAGACGTTCTGCTCCTCTAGCCGTGCTAGAGTCGCGTAGCTGGCTGCCAGCCGTGCTGCAGCACCAATACGCTCCGCGCCCGGATCGCCGTGGATGTTAAGGTTGGTGATTTAAAACTACTTGACAACATTGCTAGATTGCATAATACTCAACTCACGAATATACAGTCCATTCCATTAATAAATTACCGCACAGTTACAATTTTGCCGAGTTAGAAGAATAAAAAACAATGTTATGTAACGTTTTATTCGACACCCCCCTCTCACCTATGTAACGAATGATAACATTTTACAAGACCTCCGAATTGCGTTACGTAATACTTGAACGACCTCTTAAAGTGATACTATTCCCGTCCATAGATAACTATAAAATCTTCTTTAGAACTGCACAAGGTACTATTAGTCAGTACTTGAAGTTAGTGATTTATGTGTTAGTAAGAATCTTTGTCATTCGTTAATTAGGGGACTATGGAATTTAAGTCTGTTAGTAAGTGTGTTAGTTAGTTAGTAAGTAGAAAACAGTTTAGTAATCGTTAGTATTTAATTGTGTCCTACTTTAACAGGGTTCTAGTATAGAACTGTAGAATAAATACAAAAATCTCATCTTCCATAATTTTATAAGTAATTAAAAAAAGTATAATAATTAATGCCTCGAGTATTTTATACAGCGGATAAAATATTAACACATTTAATATAAACCTGGAATAAAGGTACCCAAAGTTATAATCACGTTGTATAGGATCTAATGAAGCCACAGGAGGTCTGATATTAATGTATGAAAGGGCTCAGCGTATAATAAGTTCTCATATCTATCTACGATCTTGTAGAATTAAAGACTTGATAGATTACGTAGAAATATTGTTATAACTTTGATATTAAAACCATAAATCTTGAAATAATGACTAGGTGTAAAGATGTGTGTAACATTGATAGATATTTTACCGTATACAGAGGTATTTCTCATTGTAATTAGTTTATAAATCACAGCATTATAGATTTTGATATATTTCAAATTTGTGCTGTATATTATATAATACGTAGATAAATACTTAGGCTCCTATAAAGATTTTTAATTTAATGGGATAGGTTACGCTTTTGCCTAGTTGTACTGAAGGTTTGACAAACTATTACACTACAATAGGTGTTATAATAATAAGAACATGAAATGTGTTGAGTATTTTCAAAAAACAACGAAAGTTGCAGGTTAGTTCTACGAGTATTAGTAAATTGTAAAAGTAGTGGTCTAATTAGTAACAGTTAGTATTCGTCTTAATAAAAGTTCGTCAAATTATGCGTAGCAAGAACAGAATGGACCCCTCTAACTTGTATATATGTATAAATATATTGTGTTCTACAGCACTCAAGCCAACAAACAAAACACGACGATTCGTTTAGCGCCTGACTCAAGCAAGAAGTTAATCTGTTCAATTTTATTATTTACACACCAGACGACGCCCGCGGGCGGCGTCGCCCGCGGAAAA
>LGAG01000135.1:311528-342034 GCA_001278395.1 Lerema accius
TACAGCACTCAAGCCAAAAAACAAAACACGACGATTCGTTTAGCGCCTGACTCAAGCAACAGGGTTGATCTGTTCAATTTTATAATTTACACACTAGACGACGCCCGCGGCTTCGCCCGCGGAAAAGCAGTTGGAAAAAATATTGGATTTATCCTAAGAGAAACTATAATCTGGATAAAATCTATCTAATATCCTATCCCTGGATGCAAACTTTCCGTGTGTCAAGTTTCAGCGTAATTCGTTCAACGGTTAGAGCGTGAAGGACCTACAAAGATCCAAATATCCAACCATCTTAACAAACTTTCACATTTATACGAGTAATATTAGTAGGATACCTACAAATTTCGACAAAAATGAAAGCATAAATATTTCAAATGTATTCAGACGACACGAAAACATCCAGTATCCTTGTATCCTGATATTATTTTCAGTTTGACATTAATTCAATCGGTAACCTTGCTACGAATGTTACATAGACGTCGCATCGATGTGACAACCCTGTCCTGAAAATGGCGTTATGAAACAACTGTATTAATATTTTTGGCATCCCTTTTAGTAACGATATGATAGAACATACTTTTATACTTAGTTTCAACCATATACAAAATATAATATATGAAAGGATATTTCAGACAGCGTTCTGTTAGCAACACAGAGCAAGGAATGCATCTATAGTTTTCTACCGTGATTAGCAACATTGTCAATTTGAACGTCAATTGTCAACTATTTAAAAATTATTTTAAACAAAATTTAGTTTTGTGTATTACAAAAAAAAATCAACATACATACATAGAATACATACATACCCTCGAAAAATATAACCCTCCTTTCTTAAGCGAGTATAAATATTTCTTAAATGCGAGGGTTAATCAATATTAAACGTCAAATACATTCACACTCAACTCGCCAGTTTTTACCGTACAGACCAACCTTTTTGTGCCGTTTTTGTAAACACTTTTGCAACACGAATACTGTGCGAATATGTGTAAATAAAACTTTTTTGACAGTCGCTAACGTGATGAGTGGTCGCTTTTAAAAGGGATGTGATGGAGAGTAGTAACCGAAACTATCAGATATCCGATGAAAATTAGAGTAACAAGTTACAAAAAAATATGCAAGTTACCTACCCACATAAATAACGTGCCTATACCTACATAAAGCTTACTAATTTTATTCAGCATTAATTAGAGTAATTACACAGTATTCAGAGTATGAGCAAGGAAAAATAATTTAATAACTTTTTAGGGTCTCTTTGTTTTCTTATTTTTGTCAATGAAATCTCATCAAACACATTACGTATGAAAAATGTCGCGGGACTCACAAAACTTTTACTGAATGGGAAAATTATGTAATTTCACGCGAACCAAGCTTTGATTAACTCAACGTGATAGTCAAAAAATTTATAAGGTTTGGTCGCTTCAGTCATTGGAGTCAGTTATGAACTTGCGTTACCTTACTGAATATAATGTCACTAGAAATCGCCCGCGTAATTTTCCGGCTCTCGCAATATTTTTTTTTGCTGCTCCTCTCCTATTTCTTAGCGTGATGTTATATAGCCTATAGCCTTTTTGATAAA
Source organism: Lerema accius (assembly GCA_001278395.1). Taxonomy (NCBI): domain Eukaryota; kingdom Metazoa; phylum Arthropoda; class Insecta; order Lepidoptera; family Hesperiidae; genus Lerema; species Lerema accius. Next base: position 313,105 of record LGAG01000135.1, read on the forward strand.
TTTAATGGACTATCTTACATTAAAATAATTTTTCAAATCGGTCTAATTATAGTTCCTGATATTAACGAGTTCAAACAAACAAACAAACAAAGGATATTAACACGTTCAAACAAACAAACAAACTTTTCAGCTTCATATATTATTAGTATAGATATACAAGGAAATAGCTATTAATTAATAGAATAACAAAAACCCAGTTTCCAATTTTTTTTAAAGTTGAGAACGCCGCAAAAATATTATGTAGAGCCTATATCATTCCCACAATTGCAACGAATCCAATAATTGCTTACAAAGACGTTTGCGCAGTAAAGCATGCTAATGATCCGTCACAGACATACATACAGAGTATTGAAAACCATTACCCTCCTTCTAACTCAGTAGGGTAGTAACCGACATACACACACACACACATACATATATTATATATATATATCACACAGCCTTCCCTGACGATGGTTTTTAACGAGTGAATTGTACAGAGTAAACTGCGGTCCATTGTCACGACTACACGTTTTGTTCCGCGTGTCGAGTGTATTTTTCTTTTTGTTTTAGTCCACAAGCGATGTGGACGTGCTTTATTAGACAGCAGTCCTTTTACACTGGAGTTTTACCTTGTATTTGGTGTGCAAACAGCACACTTGACATCTTTGCAGACATTTTTCATATTTATAACAGCTATTGCTAGTTTAGTTCGTTATGGGGTCTTAATGTTTGAACATACTAACTTTTTGTGTCTACAATAGCAAAATAGGATGCAATATCATCAATCTCTCTCTGTTCTGGTGCTTGGAATTTCGTTATTTATGTATTGACATTTACAATAATAATTAAAGAGAGTTCTAGTTCATTAGAATACCGTAGTTCTTATCTGAACATCAGATCAAGTACTATAGTCAATATTTTCCATAATTACGGCAATATCCAAACGAAAATGTTTGTCACAGAAAACAAGAATCATAAGGTCATTGGGGGCATCCCATTAACAATAACTTACTTATATATTAGCCTTTTTATTGCAGTAATTTAATTGATGTAAGTGATTCTAAATATAGCGTTTTATGTTATAAGATTTTAACAAATATTGCACATTAACTAGCCATGTTACTTAATATACCAACAAAGTGGAGAAATAAAAAAGCTAAGCCAGTAAGGTTTATTTTATAACGAACTATAATTTAGCAGCCATATTGAAAGCTGAATTTGTGGTCTGAAGAGAAATTGTAAAGCGGCGACTCGACGTTTGAAATACCTAAATAAACGACTTACCTGCAATCCTAAATAAATTGCGCTGTGCATCTCGAAATCTATCAGCGAAGTGCCAATAAATAAGAGTTTATACACATTTGAAGATTTATCCAATGCTTCGATTATTAAATTTGTAGCTCATGGCCTAACTCTGGATGAAGATTGGACGTATTTTACGCTTGTCTGTGTTCACAGTGGTACGTGATCAGACTTTTAAAGGCTTATTATCCGCTCTTACATTATCAAGATAAATGGTTGCTATATTATATATAACAACCCTATCATCGGCTTATTTATTAGCACTTCTTCGTAACTTTCTTTTTACGTTGTCATGTTCGATTGGTTGCAATACAATCATTTCACATAAATTTCCAAGTGTTTCATGTAGTAGAATAATGATATCTTTTAATTTTAATTCAATTGTGACTCTTTAGTCTTCTACCATAATTTTGATTCTATCTACACTTGGTAAAATTGAACGTTTCGTTTCCGTTTCTTCAAATTAGTATCATGAGAATAATATTTTTTATTCTATTTTGATTAAGTACTACGTTATTAGGATTCATTTTTAAATTCATTAATTTTGACTTCAGATATTATACAATTTGTTTTTATCTATCTATCAATGAATAATTTTTGTAATTAGCGCCATCTCTTTCTGAATCGGGTTCTAGTGTGTTATCGATTTTTTCATTAACTATAAGATTAATTATATCAAAATATAGATAGTAAAGAAATTTCTTAACTCATCCCAATTGGGGCATATAAGTAGTACTTTATTTTGTTTCACATTATTGCACAAAGTAGCAACAAATTCGATTAGCTCCATTGCCAAAAACAGTAACGTTAGCAAATGCTAGTTTTTCGCATCAGGCCTTAAAGTTTATTTCGTGATGTAATTGCGGACCGTACAGGCTATTAAGCCTGTCGCTTGGTTAAGTGCCAATATCTAGTTTAACACAGTTAACTTTAATGTATAGTTTCACTTAATAGGCTTTAACTATAGCATAGTTAAGTTGGAGATTAAACTTGCTAACTTCACTACCTACTTTTGAGATTAGAATACTTATTCAAGCCTTATTTTATTCAAGCATGTTATTTTAAATATCTAGGCTAGCTACAACAGTATACTTTACATTTTAATATCCCATTTCCGTTTCAACAAACTTTACTGGAACTATAACAGTTAAGATTGTATCTAAAAACCTCGGTCTCTAATCTGACTGTCGAGTTTTATGTGGGCACAATTCGACGTTAGAAATTTTAGGTCTGGAATAAAACTTCAGATAAACGTCGGACTACAATTTGACGATCTTGTATGGTTTTATTTACTACTAACTTTTTAGGGCTCCGTACCGAAAAGGTAAAAACGGAGCCCTATTAATAAGCCACCGCTGTCTATCTGTCTGTGTGTTAACAGGCTGTGTCTCAGAAACCATGATAAGTAAAAAGCGGAAAGGTTAACTGGTTAACTTAAACAAATACTACGAATAAAAAAAAAACTAAATATTTGGGCCAGTCATTAAATTATAAGCCATTTTAACCTCATTTGCCCTGAAAAAATTCATTGTTGCATTGTAATAAATATATACTAGAATTTGACTAACCTCAAATACGGAAAAATTATCCGGAATTATAATGTTTTTTGTGCATTATTTTGAAATACACAAAAAAAAACATTCACATCTATCTCATTTCTCACCATAGAGAAAACTGCTTAAAAATAAATTAAAAAGTTGAACACATTACGTCTAACATAATTAAAAAAAGTAATAGTTCTGCTTTTCTTCGTTTTAACTTTCGTATTAAACACTGGACAATTCTGAAACTACTCAACTGAATACACCTGAACTCCATTCAATGAATTCACAAAGATATTACTGTCCTTTAAGTTTTCTCGCTGAATCAAAGAATGAATTATAAAAAATATTATAAAAGAAACTATAATAGGTACATCAAATAGATTTAAATTTGGTTAATTTTTTTGTAACTTAGAATAACTATTACCGAAATTCTAATAAGTAGGTATCAGTTCGTCTAAATAATCTCTTTATGAAACTTGCAAATAGCGCCACCTATGTCATCAAATTGTGAATTATAGCTACTCAGAAACCCTATCGTTACACAAGAAATAGACTCTACATAAAACACCTAACATTATTTATCTTTTCTCTCACTCAAACAGAAATTCACGCCCTAGAATATAATATTAGTAGTACAAAATTTAAGCTTATACGTAACAGGGTTCTTTGGGTAGAAGCACTTTTAGTAGAATCAATATTATACATGTCACCCCTTGTCATAATACGGTACGTAATTCCGACTTACTAAGTAACTCTTGACCTTCGTTCACAATCTATACAACTAAATAAAATTGAAGTGTCTGTTTGTAATATTAAAATAACCGCTTTTTACTTAATGTATACGTATGTATAGGTACACGTATCAAAATACCATATTTTTAATTTTTTTGTCTGTCTGTCTATTTGACCCGGCTAATCTCTGAGACGGCTGGACTGATTTTAACGGGACTTTTACTGGCGGGTAGCTGATGTAATAAGGAGTAACTTAGGCTACTTTTTTTTACTTTCGTTTCAGCATAGGTTTCCTGAAGCGAATACGGGTCAACTAGTTGTAAATATAACCTATCGGCATATATGACTCAGAAATTCTGTAGAGGTCATCGATGAATTACGTCGCTTGTTTAGAAAGACTAACGGACTCAATATACACAAGGTCATGATAATTTTCTTTCACATGTATAATTTTAAAGTATTCAAAGTAATAAATAGTTTACGAAAACTGTTTAATATTACTTGATTACTTAAAGAATGGGGTGGAAAGTTATTTGTTTATAGTTACTTTAGTTTATTGGCATTATTAATACCCCATTATTTACTCGGATCTTTGCTCTTTACTGAGGACGCTTGGAGTACCTATACTTCGTCATGCTCTAATGCCATTTGATGGAGGGATTCATGGCCAATCCAAATCTTTTTTTTAAAGAGGCATAAGGCTTCCAACATGGCTTAACGATACTGGAACCGAGCGACGCCGAAAGCAACGTGCCTTCTAAAGCACGAAAGCACTTAAGAAATTTTGCCACTAGGAATCACCCTTAAATCTTCGACTACGCCTGCAGTTGCTTAACTTCGTCCATCACTTTGAATCCACACAAACCATCTGGCTATGAGCGCTCCACTTAATTACTAACCTACACCGTATCCTATCTATATTATCTAATTCAGTTATTTTCTCATCCTCTCTTGAACACTTCGTTAACTTAAGGATTATGTTACCGGCTAATACGGTTTTCGAGGTGAAAATAAATACCACATTCACTAAGGTAGGTTTAATTAATACTGTTATTTATGCAATGACCCAATTAGCAACGACCTCCCTGTTAGAGCTTGGTTATTTGCTATGCCCTGAGCAATGGCACGTGAACTAACTGACACTAATTGCATATTTTATTAATAGACTTTATTGCTGCTTATAATATGTTAGCTTTTACCTTTTCTTTAAACGATTGGTATTTTGGATGATATGATAGGTTTTGTAGATCGTTAAGATTTACGAAAGGATCATAATTTATGGTATTAAAATACCAAACGATAATGGCAATGCCACCAACCCCCACCACCCATGGACATATTAACAAACTTTGAGTAGGACTATAGAGGACTGTTAGTTGGTAAGTAGTCTGTCAGTAACAGAAGGATGGCTGTACTTTGTACTCGTAGTTGTTGTTTTAGAATAGATGTTAGTTAATTCATTAGTGTAGCGACTACAGAAGTTAGTACCTACTATTAGTGTAAGTCTTGTTAGTAAATATTAGTAGACCGGTTAGTAATCGTTATTATTTGCACTATTCAAGGTCGATAAAACGATGCATGTGTAGTACATAATGGTCGCTGCTTTAATAAGTGTACCTACTCTGGCATTCAAACCAAACTGCCAAAATCCAAAAACCGAGATAAAGCCACCCAATAACAGGTCAACAATTATTATTGTATTGCGGTATGTATTGTGAAGCAAACAATAATCCATGCTCATTGGAAATAATTTTACGGTGAATTGAACGCACGCTGATTGCATTTGCATTGCAGTCGCAATAAAATTTGTATTGATCTTCGATAAGGAATTTGTTTTACTAACGGCGATGGACTAGCGAATAAGAATACTGAAACTACATTACCTAAATTAAAAATTATCAATTCGTATAGGTATCACTTTTAAAATGCAATATTTTTTTTATTTATACCCATTTGACAAAGGATTTAGAATGCGATAGTTACACAGTAATTTCTCTGATTATGATAAAAAAAAGAATACCTACTGCGTACCTACACTTAAAGGACATAAAGGATTAATAAAGTTCTATAAGTCCTTATGTATATTTTCCGTTAAAGTTCAGTTCAGGAAATCAACAAAGGATCTCGAAGTAAAGGAAACATTGAGAAAAGAAAGACTTGTTTCGCCTTACTCATTAACTACTACCAAAACTTGCAGTTGAAGTTGTTACTAAAGTATGGACACAGCTTTATCATGAATTAGTGTTGCAATCTAATCCATTAATTAATAATAAGCAACCGCAGTGCTGATCAGTCGAAGTTATCAATTAGATCAATCAACAATCTCGCTATCCGTATAAAAATAAAACTTTTTTTAAGAAAAAAAAAAAAAAATGTTTTTCGAACATGCATGTCCACTTATATCGCACGCTACAGAATATAAACGGATTAGTATATTTCTTCATACTATGCGCCGTTAGAATGTGCATTAGCTATATAGTTTTTTGTTGTTGGATTTTCTGTTCTATTAATAACAGTTCGGTCTAGTTCTCTCATCGCTTCACCGTCGTCGGTATGACTAGCGCTTTTTGCCGGCACAAATTACGCGGGTAACTCATTTCATCCGCTAATGAGTACATGGTTGAGTAGACGCAATGTGTTGTAGACTGTGATCCTGTATTCCGTGTTATTACCATACGCAGTATTGGTAATATTTACTGTAAATTCTACCTAAAGAATTACCTAAATATCCCTAATATGGTTGATAATTTCTCGGATTGTATTCACATTTGGGGCAGTTTTTTAATAAGTATTAGTGCGTAGTGTTAAAGTCTCCGTTGTCTATGGACATCAGTTTAACAAAGGTATAAATGCATTGCCGACTAACTTTATTCTACTAGTTTGTTACCATCAAAGGTGTTGAACTTAGATTACAGTTGACAGGCTCATCTGTCATTAGTATTATGTTATTTTATTAGTGTCATTTGTGAAAAGTTTCTTATCACCGTATTCACCCAATGACCATGTTACATGAAACCGGCCAAAAAACATTTCCTAAATAACCAATAACATAAAAAACCCAAAAATAACTCACCATATAATGTGTCTGTACAACAACAGCCCTAAAAACTATGGAAGCATCTTGAACCCTCGTCTCTAACGGTTTCTCAGCAATCTTCGGACACTGACTGTCACACACTATAGTCTGACACAAGAACAGAGCTACCACTAACAAATCCCTGTTAGAAGCTCTGCCCATCATCGAGCAAAGCTTCCACGCCATTTTGAACTGTATTACAAGCACTTAAGTCACATATTCCCGTAATTTTAACATTTCATGCAGTTCTTCTCCCGTCTCTTCCTGTGACGTTTTCTCGTCTGCATTACTTCTGTAACAAAGAAAATAATTTCATTACAAATAAGTAAGTATAATTTTATTGCTATACATATTATAAACACAGATGAAATAATATATAGACTGAGACTTCGGAACAAATGAGCGTAGTAGAAAAAAATATCCAATACATAATCGTATTTATCAAATGATAACGTTTTCCGGTACATTGCTCGACAGGTCTTGCTATGTGGCATGCGTCAAATCGTAAGAAACAAGAAAAATCCTGAGTAATTTTTTTTGTCCTGAAGACTCAATCTATACATTTTTTGGTCTGAGATTATAAACTTAATTTTCATAATAATTAAAGAACCTCTTTGCGATCATAATTTACCATAACTCAAGAATAGACAAACCCATCTATACCTACTCAAACTTATGGGTACCTACATTATTCTTGAAAAGCGGTTCAAAATTTAATCCTTTACGTGTTAGGTAATATAAAGAATACTATGCATAGGCTCGTATTAATCTTTATGTAATGTTAAATTCACATAACCAAAACTGACTCTTTCATTTATTAGCACAAAACCGAAACCGCCAACAGAGGAAATCTGAAATTCAGGGCAGAGATCGCAGCGATTTTTCGTACCATTTGTGGTTATATGTTCACACGGCATGTGTGCTACGAATTGGCTCAGATTCGCGGATGTACCAATTTTTACACAATAGTTAACAAGAATATCCTATGATGATGACTTTCCTATGAGTAGATTAAAAAAATGACGTGCATAAGTGTATCATTGATACCTATATGAATAAATGACTTTGAATTTGAATCCAAATACCTATGGTTATTACCATATCAACAGTGATAAAATAGCTTAGTATCTTGAACGTTGGTCTCCTGAAATTAGGCACGCGTCTTCAATTTTAAAAAGTTATGTACGTATTACAGACTAATATTAGCACTTGTTTCGTGAAAGGAAAACATCATTAGGAAACCTACACACATGAGAGTCTCTTTTACATAAGTGGGAATACATTTTTGTTTCTGATAGGTACCTATCTAATTTTAATGGTACATAACATACATCCAGAATATTACTCAACTAATTCTCTATACGAAGTTGAGCTTTATGAAAAGGTAATTACGAGCGTACCCGTTACGCTTCGGTAGGCATTCGGTTTATGGGCAAATCTTGATCCCTTTTACCTCTATAGTACAATCACATCCATTAGAGTCGCCCAAACGATCATTAAAACATATCATATTATTCGGAAGCATAATAATGGCCATTAAAGCTTACGTATGATATTCTAGGATATTAAGTATAAACGATGAAGTATTATGTCGAAAGAGTTAATGATTCATGTAAATGAATAAAGATTAGTTAAATTAATGAAGGTATAATGAAAAGTTTAATTAAAAATAGACACGTAATAAATTCAATAACTGAAGAACCGACAGATAAAAGAAACGCAAAGAAAAAGCAATAGCTAAAGATATAAATATCTTTGAAATTTTCTAATTAATTTGTTACCGAACATACTTGAATATTAGTATTCATTAGTTCATATCTTTATGCATTTTAGTCGGCGCCGTATTCTATTGAATATAACTAGCGGAGAAATTAAACGTTTCCAACCATAGAACAACAAAAAATACACACATCCAGCGATACCTCATTTGTGAATTATATTATGTACTTTTACTAAGGAAACTGATGATCATTGTCACATACAAAATACTAATAAATGGGCTGTAGTAGGTACGACAAGTTTATTATTTAGCATACAGATTTGCCTTTCACGTATTGTTAATGTACCGTAATATTTTACCGATATTTTCATAAGATTATTTCCAGTTCTTCCCATTTATTATTTACGTGAATATTTTATTCACGTTAGCAGAATAAAGTTCACTTTGATGTCGTACCACGATAGTATCGTTACATCGAATGTATAAGTAATTACGTATTGCTTTTATTTGTACAAAAGCTTTACGAAACATTTTACTTCAAGCGGAAAAAATTTATTAAACATGCGGGAGTGTGTTCTGAGCTGAGTTCCTTAAATTTAAAATAAAGTAAGTATAAGGTTAAAGTAAGATGTAAAGGTAAGATGCAGTAAGTGTAGGATAAGTAAGAAAAGTGTATATAGTGATTATAGAGTAAGGTAGAATTAGTGATATTTAAATTTAATATCGTTTTGATATTATTTTTTTTAACAAGTTTTTATTACTTGTTAAAAAGAAAAAGAACTAAAAAGTTAAAAAGTGGAAAATTTCAAGTCCCTAATATTAACCATCGAGGAGTTTAATCGTCTGGAGCCAATCCTGGTAGCAGTATCACATCACGCTTATTATAAACGTTCATTGTCATTAGGACTGGACCAGTGTGTATAATTTTAGCTCAATCGGACCCCGGGAAGTGGGTGTTTAGCTTGCAAGATTTGATAACAAACACCGGGAGAGGTGAAATTAAAATAAAAGCTTGTAACTTATTATATAGTATTTATGTCTAGTTGTCATTCAAATTTAACACAATACAAAATGCACCCTACTGTCAGAAACCACACAGTAGGTATTTCAATGTGCACATCGCCTTTGACCCTGTTGCAAGTTAATTATGCAGCTAAACCATCTAATGCTCCACTTCGCTGACGGAAATAGAGCACACCTAATACGATTACCTCATAATCCCGTAAGCAGAGCCTGCTTAAGTCCACATCGTGTTAGATTAGCCCTTAAAGCATAGCTGTGAAATTATGAAATTAAGATAAAAAAGCTTCAACATTTATAATTACATGCGGTCAAAAAACGGTGCCCTGTATGAGGATGACAGAAATTGGGATTTCGGTAGGTAAGTAATACCGAACAATATTTCTATGTTCCATTAAGCTATTTTTAATAAGTTATTAGAAGAAGAAGATACAATTGTGCAGCCTGTTTTTTATAAACCAATATTGGCGTACTCCAAGGAGCCATATTATCTCACTTGTTTTTTTATTTTGCATATTAGTTTGTTACATGTTACTACAAAAAAAGTATGTAATATCTTTTGTAATAATATAAAAGATAAATAAGTAAAAGGTAGAATCAAAGTATATGAAATCCAATATTTTGTAGATAAACAAATCAATGATGCTTAATTATTTATGTTAAAGGCGGACTCTGTTTTGTCCTAGGGTATGCTAAAGCCAATTAGCATTACTCTTATCATTGTTTGGTTATCTAAAATTCTTCTGTAATCAACTTACATAATTTTGAATTTTATTTCTCGTAATAAATACCCTGCTTTCATCTTGCTTAACAACATATCTGTTGCTTAACAATGTAAGTTAGCTAGCTGCTCACTTTAACATAATAATTCTATGTAAAAATCATTTTCTGGATCAAAGTGAAACATTCTTGGAAATTCACATGAACTCTAACCTACCACGGTTGTACGTGTATGTTCTCATTCAAAAGCTTCCCGGTTAATCAAATTTCTCTGTTATAGCGCAAACTTGTTCAATAGTTTCAACGTACGTTAATTAGTTTTAGTGCTCTTGTATTTCAATACTTTCCTTCTGGCGCTCAAAACATTTTTGAATACCGCGTATATAGTTTAAAATGTTTGCTTTGATACTACATATAGAGAGTCCTTCGTATGAAAACAACATATTAACCTTGTCAACATCAAATGTTAAGCGGCTTAAGTAATAAATATATTTACTTTATTTTTTAATTTGCTTAGTTGTAATATAATTTGTGGCTTCGTGTACAGTTTATAATTATCGTCATTGTTCAACAAATCATTGGGATAATTAATCGGCTCTGCTTATAGCCTGGCTTGGGTCATCGTTGTCGATCTAAAGTGATCAATGCGGTTAAGCAACTTCGCGCGCGGTCAAAAAATGGATGGTTGACCGCAAGTGACAAACATTTTGTGAAGGCATTGGTGCTAGTTGTTATCGTTATTATGTAAGTCGTCAAGACATGTCGGATAGGATAAAATCTTCGTACACTTGTACGCAATCTAAATGTACACAATAAATAGTCAATCAAAACAAACCATACTTAAATTGCGTATTGAAAGCAAAATTACTGTGTTTACTAAAATATTGCTCATATTTTCAGACGAAGAGTATTAATAACATTTTTCGCGTCAATAGAAAGAGAAACTCGTTAGGTTCTATGCCGAAAAAATGTTGCGTGCCGCTCCAACAGACGGACAAGCTCATTACGCCATTACACCTTTTATTGTACCGGTGCATGAATAAAATATCGTACGGAGTCCAAATTTCATGGAATGGTGCCACTATAGGCTTGGAGTATCGTCAACAAAACAGTCGCGTTTTCTATGACTAAATGTGCTTATGGTAAAGTTAGTGTGTCATAGATTAGGTATTTAAAGAATTTTTTTATGTCTATTAATAATCAATAAGATGCCAGAAATAAGTAGATAAAAGTTTTTTTCGGTTAATTAAACAAAAATAAAAATTTAATACATTTCGCTTGAAATGGTGTTTATGAGAATTCTCAATAACATTAATTTAAGAAGAAAATTGCATTAAAATGCATGAAGAACTTTTATGGAGGCAATAATATACCAATATTTTTGCTTAGCACAAACAAGTATTCATATATAACGTGAATAACTTGAAAATAACGATCCTTTTCAATCATACTAATAATAATAGAAGCTAATACTGTTACTGTCATTGACCTTACAAATATTTGCAACCCTGTCTGCTGAATTTCTAGTCAATTAATTTCAACATAAACAATATTCCAAAGTTATGATGAAATTAATAACAGCGATTATAAGCGATTCCGAATAAGGGTAAATTTAATAAATTTAATTTTGAACTTTTATTTTATCTACCTACCACTTAGCAAAAGCTCGATCATAGAAAGAAAGAACTTTTAAAAAATATGACAGTTATTCATTTACTCCTTACAATAATAATAATAATTATACTACAAATATTTTTAGTTTCAGTTTTTATTAATAATCTTACCGCCAAGACTGTGATGAATCATTTCTAGCCAGCGAAGTAATTACAGTTTTTAATTCTCATTTTTAGTAAAGTCTTTAATCACTTTGCTACCAACACTTTATTTAGTTACTAGAGGACCCGCCCTAGCTTCGCTTCGGTGTATGTTTTTTCAATATGGCTGAATACGTCAACTGTCAGTCACTTCAGTGAGAGAAGGCCATACAAACTTTAAATTTTAATAACTTTTGATAGAGTGGACTAATTTAAATAAAATAAAGCCTTAATAACGCCCCAAGTTCAGAATTATTTATGTATTTCATCCATTTTTCTGTCAAATCAGCCGTTTTACGTGATGCTTTTTCAAACACACAGACAAATAGAGCCCTCCCCAACTATAATTTTTTTTTTATATTTAAGATTGTTTATCTGCTTGAAATGCTGACCGTACACATAGCGTTAGTCGTAGCACGTATAATTGCGTAGCCGACCCACGCATTCATATACGCGTCATGAAAGGTCAACCTTTTGTTTCAGGGGCCCAAATATTGGCTGTCTAAAATTGCTCCCAACTTTTTTCCCATTACTGATATGATATAGAGCTGTTATTACGGTTCTTTTTTATGTCAGCGAGAAAATAGATACCTAATTCAGTTTATTAGGAACATGTTATAGACCTGTTTATAGTTTTTGGTTTTGAAGTAGAATAGACTGTCTAAATAGTCAATCTGTGGCTGAAATTCGACAATAAATTATATTGACAAAACGTATATTAGCTCTTAGCTTTCTGCACTTCTTCTCCATATATAAATAAATACGTTGTAATCATCCTAAACCGCAATCTCATATTTTTCTGCATTATTCTTTGAGTTTGACTAATAGATTACTACTATTCAATATTTTAAAACTATTCCATATATTACTCATAATGTAGCTCGAACAATAACTGTAGTTGGTCTGTGGGTAATTTAATTTAATTATAATGCCTTTACCCTTGGGTTCGCATACAAACACACCTAGAGATTACCTCTATTTGTTCCATTGTACTTGTTTTAACACAATTTAAGAGTTATTTTTAGGAATAAACGAATGTTATTGTGTGAGGAATACGAAAAAATATCTAAATAAATGTTATTAAAATAGTATCTTTTATATTTATTTCTTTTAATAGTTTTTCTTAGAACACAAACTACTTCAATAATATTTATGTAATTTCACATCTCCCTCCTTATATTATTTACAAGACAATATTTATTTCATGCACTTTTTAGGGCATAATTAACCTGTTGTTTACAAAATTAACACGAATACATAAAACAAACAAAACATCTCAATAAAACGTGACCTAATCCAATAAAATTGAATCGGTGTGAGCTTGCGTACATGTTACAGTAAAAATATTAAAGCTTTCAAATAGTTTCACACAATTTCATCGCCTATTTTAAATGATGATATTCAATACTGAAAATGGGTTTTGTTACGACAATTTGACCAAAATTGTGCATATTTTTTTAAATGGGCATCGTAGTGAAGTGCCCTTTAAGTTTCTATTATTTTAATTTTTATGGTATGTTTATTTTTTGATACGAAACGAAATGTCTCCTACATTTCGCAACATTTTTTGTGAAATATTAGTTAGAAATATAATACATTGAATAGAGAAAATAAAATGCACACTATCGCGCTACTTTTGATAAACAAAATTACGTCGCACACACACTTAAATTCACAGGTTCTATTTACAGAAAATTAACGTTAATAATATTGAGAAAGTCAAGCCTAATATTTGACACATACGCACTCATTATTACTTAGTTATGGTCAAAATTAAACCACATAATGGGTCCTATAATAATATTAGAATTGATAGTCTTAATATATTGGACAATGTTATCAACAACTTTGAAAGTGTTATGTAATTTATGATATCTCCCAGAGCTTCTATATTTGTCTGTACAATGTGTCCCTAAATAAACCTGTCCCAATTTCAATAATATACTGGACCCTCGAGGAACATAAACATACGTCATAATAAATTATTTATTCGTATAATTATTTATTTTTGTAACAAATTGAATTTACATTTTAAAATATAATTGATACAGTATCTACCTACATTTACGATTATTAAAATGCATTTTAAGAACTCTGAGAATCTTAATTTTTGATGCATATTGGAAACGATGACCACTTGCACTTAAATTACCAAAAAAAAAACAAGTATCTAATCTTTATAATTAAAAACCTAGCGGTTACTGTAGCTTGGTTGTCACTGAACTTCTCCCAAACAGCTGAACCGATTTTGATAAATATTTTTTACGAAAGACATGAAACTTGAAGATCGGAAGTACTTGAATATGTCAAATTAAAGGATCAACTAAACTATACAAGATGCAATACGTTTGCAGAATAACATCTACACGGTTTTCTTAAAATAAATTAGATAAATAAATTACATAAAAATTTAAGCTGCTAAGCTTGCCGCTGCAAAAATCGTACAATTTTATACCTCTATATTACTTTCCGTGATAGTAATATTCAGATCTAGATAAAATTAATTACCAAGTAGTAAAAGTTGTAATTAGCTCAACCGTTTATTAGCTCTACTTGATACTCACGAATGCCTAATCGTAAACCAAATTAGAGTTATAACACGAAATGGAACAAATTCCGACGCTATTGTAATGATTAATGTTCTGACATTAAGCGGCTTGTGAAGGGAAAAAATAATTCATATCTACTGCCTTCTGACAAACATTATCGTAGGTATACGAGTGTAGAATATATGACTATGCCATTGTTTCATGATGTAAAATAAGTCGAGATTAATATCGGGTTTAATACCCTATTTGTAAGTAGTGAAGATAGAGACATACCACGTCATAATAGTGCAGCTGTTTGCAAAGTAAAAGTTTCCAGCTTTTGTTATCAAACAAAACTATTACGTTTAATTCGTATCCTCTCCAAATGGCAACTGGTCGAAAAAAGCCAACTTCGTGAAATGTCAATATTGTAAAATGCCACCTTTTTAAAACGGCAACTTTGCAAAACGTCAACTTTTCTAAACCAAATTGATATTCATGAGAAATTTCTAACTAAGAAAAATTTTATTTTCTTGATTGTTATTATAACCCGGTTGACTAATTTCCAACAGAATTTACCATTTTCATTTGGTAAATATTGTTCCTACAAGACCTAAAGCGCCATGTTTGGACAAAATGACGTTAATCGACAAAGAACCATTTTTCAATTTTGATGCATGACTTGTCAAAACTGGTACGTAATCTAGCGGCTATGTTTCGATGTACAATTTGTTTTCAGTTGTCGTACTTTGACATCCATGGATTGATATATGGTTATGGTAGACAGGTTTACCTCTAACACTTATAGTAATGGTAGTCTTTTCTAGTTTTACTGGTTCCTGGTTCAGATCATTTGTATGCATAGGTACATTTTTAGAATAATACAAGCACAAAACCACACATACAGAAACACAAAAGTTATTATAATAGAAGACTTCGACATATTTTCCTTTACACAAGTAAGCGATAGCTCATATAAAACATAGCAGTCCAAACAAATTGAAGAATGTGTGATGACTGTAAAATTCAAACTATTGTGTATACTATCTATCGATGCCCGTGTATTATATTCGGTAATATGATTTATCAACTTGACTAGCCCTACTTATAGAATGGCCCGTGAATTGCCGTGAAATGTAAGGATTTCCTTTACAATATTCGAGGCTTCAATAAGGGGGTCTTCCGTTACCCTTATAGTTAAGTTAAACACAATCAATTGACTATTGTAGCGAAACTAGGGCATATTCTATTCACAATTTCAGACGATAACCAACAGCAATTTAGACATATCGTATCCATATTTACCCTAAAATATAACAACACTATAAATTTTTATCCTCCTACATCCTACTACTAGGCTTCGTATTTTAAATTACCCCTTTTATAACCAGTACTTGGGTAAAACAAAACATTAGATAAATTGAGTGCTTAATTAAAAATATTACCCAGAATTTTGAATAACAATAAAATTGATGTCCAGGCTAACAATAGCGGCCTCTGTTAATGGCGCAATGAAAATTATTATTGTTCACATTTCTGTCAATTTATTACCAGAATACTCTTGAGAATATTTCAGTGGAAGCAGTTAGACAATTGGTATTTACGAGTAATGAAATTTGGAATCAGGTACCTATTTTAAGTTTTAATTTCTACCCTCAGATCGAAAAATATAATAGACTCAGTGTTCATAAAAAAGAGTGAGGTCAATCTTTTTCTTTTTTTTATAATCAGATGTATATCACTGAGCACGGTCTGCCGAGCAATGTACTGGGAAACGTTATCATTTGTTATTAATGATATGTTTTACCCTACTACGCTTCTTTGTTTCGAAGCGTCTATATATTTTTTGGTCTGTGTTTTTACCCTACTGTGCTAGACGGAAGGGAATGTTTTTTCAGCGTATGTACATATGTAATAAAATGTAATGTAAGTTCATATTTTGGCAATTTCAACAACCCAAATAACATGATGGATTTCAACGTGTAGGTGTCATTGGCATTACACTTGTAAATGAGTTTAAGGGGTTAATATAAAGGGAAGCAAAACTTAAATCCATTGAGAGGTTTCATAACTGTAGTTATATCTTCCAACAGTATCATAATCTAAGTTATCACTTCGAGACGAAACTAAGTTATACCTAAGTTATGCTTTTGTGTGGTATCAAACTTAAGTCAATTTACATGTGGGAGGTTATAAATAGATAACATTTCAAATTAACAACTAGCTGTTTACTTAATAAAAGAAAAACTTAATAAAATTAAGGTATTAATGTTAAAATCACCGACAAAATTATGCTACTGAATTCTTAGAATACATAGATACTTAAATAAATTTATAAATTAATTCGAATTCTAAATGTGACTTTATTTATTACAGTCTAGACAAATCATAATAAATTGAGTATAAAAGTTAAAATATACATTCATGTTATTAATTACACCAAAGAAAATTTAGTTTCACAAGCCGTTATAATTTATTACAGTCATCAGTAAATTTTATTGTGCTTAGGTACCTCTTTTGTTTTGTTGGACTATACTTGAAACAACTCTGAGAATTGGTACCCTGTTGTTTTCAAACCGAGGTATTTAATTATATTCCAATGGTACACTTAAAAGATATTTTCGGAATTTAATAAAATTATTTTTGACAGTAAATTATGTTTTTGAAGTTATTTTAGAGCGTTTAATTAAAAAGAACCGACCAGACCCACATTGAGAGATTGAACCCCTCAATCACGTTTCTACCTCAATGGGAATCGAACCCAAGACCATTGGCAACCGTCCGTTTGACCTGTAGAAAAGCTCTTATTCTACCACAATTGAGTAAAGAGGAGTCGAAGCGTAAATCTTTTTTATCCTAATAAATAGATGAGGCGTCATTATTTTTCTAAAAAAAGAAAAAGATCAAAAAAGAATTAAGATCTCAGTACATTATCATTAATACTTACATAGGATTATGGTTCGACATAGCGTACTATACATATAAACACCCTTAAGCGTGGTTTCAGACTAGCGTATTTTTCTGCGCGTATACGGTCGTTTCAGCATACACGCTTACAAGCGCGCTATGAAACGCGCTTCAAAAAAAGAACGCGCGTAAACTGTCATAATTCGGCGTGTTTGCTCGAACTGGTAATGGCGATCTGTCAGTATCAATATTGATACGAGCTTAGAAGCGCGTCAACGCTCGTACAAGTTGCGCGTGTAAAAAGGCGCGCCTATACGTGCCTACGAGTACATGCGCTTCCAAAGACGAACTTATACGCGCGTAAAAAACGCTAGTCTGAAACCGCCCTAAATAAATGGCACCTACACACTTAAGTGGCCATGGAAATGCTTTCTCTGTTTGTGTTCTCGTAGCCACCAATTAGTCAGATAAGCGTCTTAACTGGTATAAGACCGGCTTAAAATTGTAGTTCTTGGTCCAATTGGCTATTGCAAAACTTTTGTATTTGTTCCTCTAAGCCAGGGATTAATTACACGATGTCTTTATAGTTATTCAGTCGAGTTTAGTATGGTTATTTAGTTGAGTTAGTATAATAATTAGTACTAATAATTTAATATGTAGATAAAATCTATTTAATATCTACTAAATGGTTATATTTTCGGAACCGAACGAGTTTAAGATTTGGCATACTTAAAGTTTATATGGAGAAGAATTGTACGAAACTGAATTTAATTTTACAGATTGTCTCAAAACTCATCATTAAATTACCTCACAGAGAATCGAACCCAAAACCCTTTCACCGGCAGTCAACCATACTAACTATAGTAATATACGGTCATCATATTTACCCTTAATATCTTTATTGGTCAAGTGTAGCACATCGTAAGATAATACGATTACGTTAAAAAAACTTAGAGTAATCTAACTAAATAACTCTATACCTGGCCACCAATTAAATGTGTCCTGTGTTAATAAAGGAGCAAGCCACTACGCCAAACTACGGCCGAAATAGTTACGGATAACTGGATTTCGGGCAAATAGTTTTAGGATAGCTATATTGAATTTAATTTAACGTGCGATGAACGTATTTTTGGGATAATGTTAATCTGGTAATCTTTTCCTAGTAGTTTTATAGTTAGTCTTGCGCTTTAAAATATGTATCAATTAATAAGACTTCATCATTAAATTAATTAATTAATGTCACTCTTAAAATCGAGAATAATTATAATGACACCCCAAAGTCGAAATTAGTTAAGTCTGTTTAGGCTCTAGAGCGTGCTAAAGAAGTAGACATACATACAAACATACATACAATTATGTTCGAGAAACATTACCCCACACAGTTGGGTAAAATTTAACTTTTATACATTTGGTGTATTTGTTTTTTTTTTTCAAAGTACGATTACGGTCATTTAAATCATTTTTGCGTATCTATAAAGGTTGTCTGTTTATTAAAATAGGAAATACGAGAGTTGTGACAACACTTTCAATACTATTTTCTTGTCTTCTGGGCATTGTAAAGATAGAAAGAATGAGATTTAAATTTTGTTTTCCGCTCGATTTAATTCAATACGAGCTCACCGATATCAGCAGACCTTTGCATGTAAGGTATTGAACAAACTAGGTATTAAAATAACAGGCAACATTTTAAAATGGGAAAGAATATTTTACTTTATCATATGAATAAATAACATCGTAGCGTACCTGTGTTTGTTATTGAACTCCTCCAAAACGCCTGGACAGATTTCAATAACATAATTGTGATGTATTTCTAGGGTCGAGTGTGATTTGACCACAATTAAACACGGTGGTTGGTGCTGATGTAGATATACTTCAAAGGATCAGCTAAACTAGTAGTAATTTTAAGACCTTGTCATAGCAAAAGATGTCCAATACGATGAGGGTTTACTAAAAATACAAAAGTTGAAGGTTGTGTATACTTAATGTGGGAACTAAGGGATCAACCGAATCGTGAAAGATAAAATATATTGCAAAACAACCTTTGTACGGTCCTATATATCTAATTTAGGCAACATAGCGATGAGAATTCGACAGATGGAGTAATTAGAACGAGGTACATGAGTTCGTACGTCGTTTTGTGGACACTGGGGTACTTTAAAAGGTTAGGTAGGCCGCAAAGACCTAACTCAAACGAAAAGTTGTTAGAGTCGAAAACGTTCTAAAATCGTTTGGGATAATGACATGCTTATATTAAGGTATTGGACGCAAGGTTACTTGAAAGTTAGAACTTTTTAAGACTAGATACACATTCTAAGGTAAAAATTGTTCAAAACAAAAAAAAATGGGTATAACTGTATCATGGACAAGGCTATACGAGTATGTTGTATGTGAATACGTTTATATTACAAATTACTTTTTTAAATAAAATATTTTCATTCATGTATTTACGCCGTAAAACAACCTCAAAATGTTGGCGTTTACTCCTCCACCGCACAAGATTTTTCACTGATCTCGTTTATTGTAATTAATTCTTTGCTTCTTTAGCAATCCAGTGGTACAATTTAATTTTGAATATAAACAATAGATTCGAAACTACAACGCCAAAGTGTATCCCCCATTTTTGTCATCATTAGGTTATTAGGATTGCTCCCTATGGTAGCAAATTTAAAGACATATTCACATCATAAACAAGAAAGAAGAAGGTACTCTCTAAGTTTTAATCATCATCATCATCATTGCAACCCATAACTGTCCCACTGCTGGGCTCGGGTCTCCTCTCACAGTGTGAGGGGTATAGGCCATAGTCCACACGCTGGCTTATTGCGGATTGGCAGACTTCACACATCTTTGGGAACTAAGTTTTAATATAATGCAATAATAAATCGCGCGTCTAGTTTAAGTCCATAACATACTCGTAAGTAATGACGTAATAATCTAATATTTCTCGCCGTTCGTTGAAGAGGAATTAAGTGTATTAGGTCGTGGAAGGAAAGATATTTACGCGTTAGAAAGCTCCGCTGGCTAATAAATTAGTTTTAGTCAGCTAGATAAACATGTTACTGAAACTTTATTTGTCGAGTAGTTTTTTATTTCACGCTACAAATGGACTTTAAGCTTTTTATCCGCCTTTGCCAGGAAGGATATATTTTTTAAAGCGTATATTATGTTTGTATGTAATAATTGTATGTATGTATGTCCATTTCCTTGGCATGCTCTACAGCTTAAACGGCTTGACTTTCAACGTTTGGGGTGTTAGATTCATTTTCATTCAGGAGTGACATAGGCTATATTTTTTAGTTAAGTTTTATATTCAGCGACTTCATATAATTATGTGATACTTTATATCGGATCTTTATATTATGCATGTGTAAAACAAATTTTGCCATTACATTTTCTCATTAGTAGACTCATGAACATCCTTCTTTCAGGCAAAAGACAAGGTAACTTTTGTTTTACATTGAACAGATTTTCTTTGTTAATATTAATTAAATGAAGATTGTATTTTTACTTAATCCTACTAATATTATAAATGTGAAAGTTTGTAATGATGTTTGGATGTTTGGATGTTTGGATATTTGGATGTTTGGATATTTGTCCCTCCTTCACGGTCTAACCGCTGAACGGATTAAGCTGAAACTTGGTACGCAGATAGGTTGCACCCAGGAATAGGACATAGGATACATTTTATCCCGATTATAGGTTCCCTTGGGATAAAATCAATATTTTGTTTATCGACTTTTCCGCGGGCGGAGCCGCGGGCATCGTCTAGTTAAGGTATAAAACAAAACCACAAACGTACACGAAGTCCTTGCAATCCTTTAGCGGATAATCATAATATTTCTGTTATATTTATCTTGAATCCACACTCACTTCATTGCAATATAATTTAACATAAAGAAACTATTATAGTTTTACTGAATTAAATTAACAAATCTTTTGAAATGGTTATAATTTTGTACAATAGTTAATAATTTCTGACGTTTTCAATAATTTGGTGAAGTAAGTTTTATAAAGCAATGCTATGAGGTAGACGTGAAAAAAAGTCTTTACATGTGTAGGAGTTACGATAAAATGGTATTTTTTTAAGATTTCATTCTAAAGTTTTGGTGGCATGATAAATCTGTATATCCACGCTAAATAACAAAATAACAGCCTTCTAGTCTTAATTATCTACGAGCTATGACTAAAATTGACAGACAGACGGACAAGGTATATCTACAACAGCTTCAACTTCTTCATAACCTAAAAAACGACGAAAACGATAAAGCATCAAAGTTACACTGTACACACAATTGAGTAAACACCCACCCATGCTATAAAGTAGGCTTACTCGCTAATTTCCGCGTCATCTACGGAATCTCTGTTACTGTTAGTTTTATGGGGCTTAAGTATATAATGTGAGTCGATTTATCAGACCCTGAGTAAAGCTACCGCCGTCACAGTTTTTACAAACGACATACCATGAATGTTACTATAATAACGTAGTTACATTAATAGTGAAAAAACGTTACGAACATTGTTGTGACATTATTAGATTCGATTTGTTTTAACAAAAATAGTTTTGATATGGGTAGGTTACTTGTAACTTCACGTGTTTTTGTTTTTATTTAATTCCATTCTAATATTATTATGTAGGTAGATTTTGTTATGGACAATATGAGGTGCGCATAAAAGATAATCGTGTAACGTGAATAGATTCGCTCATAATCCCTCGTTGGTTTTGTAAAGATTTCTCGGAAGACTGACAAAACACGTTATATGAAAGGTAATTGGATGGGAATTCTGATGTGGGCAGTATGTATGTGTTTCAAAAATAGTGTGTTAGTGTGCGTTATTTCCCGGATTAAATGTATTAATAACCTGGGTTATGCCCTAGCCTTGTATAAAATTAACCTGAAATTTAGCCCACAAATCACACATAGGATACATTTTATCCTGACTTTGGGTTCCTTGGATTCAAACCTCACGACACGCACCTATAATTCAAAAAGTTGTGCTTATAAGATATTAATTATCACTTGCTACGGTGAAGAAAAACGTCGTAAGAAAACATGTACACCTCCGTGTTCTCCATAAAGTTCTAAAAGATGTGTGAAGTCTGCCAATCCGCACAAGGCCAGCATGGGTACCTACTATGGCCTGTACCCTATGAGAGCAGACCCGAGCCCAGTAGTGGGACAGTAATAGTTTGCGATAGGTACTGATGATGTAGGTTCCCTGAGATGAATGAACGTTTATTGTTCATTACAAAATTTAAGTGGAATTGTTTTGAATTAAACTAAGCTGATAGATAGAATATGTCCTAGGTCCTAATTTTGTCCTAAAAATGTGATTCATCTTTTGGGATGAATTTAATACCCTAGTGAAATACTTCTCTGCAGGCGAAGCATCGTCTAGTATACAATAATTATTGAAATTAAAGTTAGGTCATTTAATCATGATCTGATCGAAATGTTTGATCAATTACACGAAGTATTTTACGGCAGACATAGTTATGATTACATGGCCTCAATCCATAAACACCCACTACTGAGCACAGGTCTCTCCTCATTACTGAGGAGGCCTAGAATATACTCTACCACGTTGCTCCATTGCCGATTAAAGATAATCATAGTCTTTGCCTAAACATTTATTTACCTTGTTATTTCTTGTATCAGTCGTCCGTTGTTTGAAATTATTATCACTGTCAAATGGTAACCCCTTAAGGGATTGGCTACTAACCCTACTCCGGTATCCGATATTCGGTAACCACATACAGGGTTGAAATTATAGGGGAAGGTTGGAATGGAACTGAGGTCTCTTGTGCCACAAAATAAATCTCAACGAATTTTGATTTTTTTAAATCATATTTTAAAATACTAATTCCGTAGACATAGAACTTAAAAACACTAAAATTACGCGTTGGAAAACGTAAGGAAAGGGCGAACAATTATGGAGAATGCTCGTTTTTTTTCTTATTCTAAGTTAATTATTAACAACAACCCGACCAAATAATAAAATTGACCATGTATTTTTAAATAGTAGGATACGAAGCATAATCACTGTGGATATAATTAATAATTTATCTTCAATGTACCTGTTAATATCTATTACGTACTATCCACGGGTTATTAAGAACGCTTAAATTTTAACAATCAATTATAATTAACTAGAGTTTCTTATGCACGGAAATAATTATTTCATAAGAGTTTTATTTTATTTCTACCGCCTTAATTTCATTTTAATTTAACCACCTAAAACAATTCACTTTAATAAACACCCAAAGCTATCAGACAAAAAATTAAAAAAAACACAGAAAATATACTTACAACAACAAATATTCAGAATCCGATTTGAAAACAACGTCCAGCACAAAAACACACACACGATTTTAAACCTTCGCGGCTTCGGCACACGCTCAAGTTTTCATCAAGAATTATTTGAGCCAACCGAGCGAGTGGACCGCTCTGTACGACAACCGAAACTGAACTGATCTACCATCCGTTAACGATACGTCATCTGGATAGATACACCTACACTCGACTAACGAGTGAAGCACCTACCAGTGTCCTATCAACCCTGATCAGATTTACCATGTGTTAGGAATCCATTAAATTGGATATTAACGGCATAATGCTCGGTAAATGAGGAGCGTTAGTAACTGAAGATTTTCTTACGGATACGTTATGTTTTGACAATTATTTCTTTTTAAATCCAACTGCGTGAAATGTAATATTTTTGGAACGTATGTATGTATGTCCTTTAGTACGCTCTACGGCCCAAATGGCTTGATCGATAACAACATTAGATTCGTCTCTTGATCGTGGGAGTAACATGTTTTTATTACTTGCTCTAAACCCTCGAAAATATTTTTTTGTTTTTTTTCTGTTAATTAAACACCATTCTTGTTAATTTTAATTAAAAGAGCAGGTTAAAAGAGATGTAAAAAATATTAAAGAAAGGTTAAAAGGAGATGAGCGCTTCGGGGGAAGTTATGATGTTGGATCTGAAGATAATAAGTGATCTTTAGTTAACCGACGTCAAGCTACATTGTAGTTCAGAAAATGTAAAAAAAAAAACTTTTTATTCAATTTAAAAAATATATGACATCGGCAAGCTTTAGAAAGATGGTCTTTAATTAGAACATGACTGTTAAATTGAGTTGTATCATCATCCTTATTAAAACATGGAAAATTTTATTCAAATAACAACACTAATTAGGTATTAGGTATCCATAAAAAGCTTCAAGCTCTTAATGAGATGCCAATCAATTCATAAAACATGATTAGTGGCATAAATCGTTACTATGTTTTATAGAAAATATTAATTTACATTTTCGAAGAGTTTTGTAATAAAGCGTATTATACTAATTCTATTATTACTCTTCCGATAATATGGCTTATAAGGAATTCTCTCACAATAATAAAAAATACGTGAAGGGCTTAACTTTCGGTAAATTTTTAAAAATAATTTAGGCACTTTAGTGTTTGAGATTTGACATGGTGAAAGTTTACATGGGGAAGACTTGGCTTTACCGGTCTTATAAATATATACAGCACACAGTTTTCAAAAGGAACAGTTGATATGTTAATAGACAAGTGTATCATCCGAGTCTACAAAATCTATTGGTTAATTGTAATAGATATAAATTATTTGTAAACAGGCGGCTTTAAGTATGTCGTTTTGCCGATGCGATCGCTGTCTCGCATTGATTACTATGACACCAAAGCGTTCTGTAATTAATATTGTAAAAATCTACCTTTTCTAAAAAGAGTACCGGGAGTTTTTTTCCTCCGGCTTTTTTTCCTCCCGGCCGACACTAGCTTACCTAGCCTTAAGTATTGTCTTTTATAAAGCCGATGATATGACAGGTTTTGTCTATCGAGACTTTTATTGTAACATGTTTGTTTATATTCTTATTTTTAAAACTCATTCTGTGTTGTTTAGATTATTTAAAAAATTTTTGACGTTCGTTAAGTGAGCTTTTAGTTCCTAAGACCAAATAAATGATTTGAATTTGAATTTGAATTTGAATTTGATATTATTAGCTATGGTCGAATTGAACCACGGACTAGTAGTACCTCTACTACGAGTATCTACTAGTCATATAACACCCCAATGAATAGATTTGATTGGCCAGTAGCCAATTCGAATTTTGAAAATTTTAAGCGCCTGATACTGTGATATGACAACTTTTGTTTAACTAGCTTCGCTTCGGGAGATGTACGCTAAAAATTGCGAAAAAAAATTACGCATTGTTTTGCTTGACATTATTCATCAGTCGCTCAAACGCATAAATGTTCAAATCGGCCCAGAGGATAGTATACTCAGAACGAAATCTATCCTAACTCCTTCTCCTATTAAAGAAGTAGTCGTTACTTAAATATCAACTAAATCGATTAGTTTTGGCATGAAAAGATAGATAGATAGGCAGACATTCGGACAAAATTCTTTTTGAGTAACATATCGATACATAAGTTTGTCAAAATTTTGATTTTTCGACTTTTAGAAGACGGCTCAAGTTTAAGGACATCCTTAAACTTATTGTCATTAACAGCACAACCCGTAATTGTTTCAATACTGGGATCGGGTCTCCTCTCACAATATGTGAGGGGTACATGCGTGCCGGGGACACAAACCAGGGACTCCCCAGTTCTGGGGACCAAGTTGAAAACACTTAGTAAAATGTTTAAAGATCTATTAAAGTTTGAATAAATAAATGTTTGCTTTTGTGTGGGTGTTAGTAATGTCTTGTTTGCGTAGTCCATGCCAGGAGCAATGGATTTATTTGACATCTTTATTTCTTTGTTCTTCGCCAACAGAACGAAGTCAACCGTAACATGTAACACATGTAACAACATGTCCAGTGACCACATCCAGATAAACAACTATGTATTTGCCATTCAATGTTTGCAAACCAATCCCATTGCCAAGTCACTTTGCGAGACTAGTTGCGTTTTTAGGACATTAGTTTCTCTGGCGCGTCGTTTAGTTAATTACATCTATTTGGCCGTGTCTTTTGCTCTGTTGCTTTAACTATCGTCAATGTATTTCTATGTACCAGTTTTAAGTGAAGATTTTTTATATTTCTGTTTGTGGCGAAAGATTTTGACTGCATTCGTGCCTTAGATGTCATGAAGGGTCGGTGATTTCGGTTGTTGAGCATTAAATGACAGC
The DNA here is from genome assembly GCA_001278395.1 of Lerema accius. Taxonomy (NCBI): domain Eukaryota; kingdom Metazoa; phylum Arthropoda; class Insecta; order Lepidoptera; family Hesperiidae; genus Lerema; species Lerema accius. The sequence continues at coordinate 339,606 of LGAG01000135.1, forward strand.
TGTGATGTTATGTTGGATGCAGAGACATGATACCCAAGTTGGATGTTTTCGGGTTAGAACTACAATTTACAACTTCTTTTGTGTGGTGTATAAAATATTTTTTCTAAGTCCTTATGCATTATCTTGTTGTTAGGTTAGTTTAGTCATTCACGCAATTTGCACTAACTGTCGTAGAACCCAAACAATTTATTAATAAATTTAAATTCAAATCATTTATTGTGGACTATAGGTACCTATAATTACAAAGTGGTGTTACAAATTATTATTTAAAGTGGTCTCTATGCCTCACTGAGGCTTACAATAATATAAATTCGTCAAATTGAAGGCATGTCAAATATATATTCATTGCATTACAGAATTTAATATTTTGTAACATATTGTTATGTAGTGCATTTCGGCTAAACAAACAAAGGTTATCATTGAAAATTAAAATGAAATCCGAAACTGAACGCCCGAACATTACTTCACTTGGCGCCTCGTTTGACTTAATTACAGCTATTTGGCTAAGTCTTGCGTCTGTTAGTTTAACTCCTACAATCTCGAGCATTTCTGCAGAGCAAATATTTGTATTATTTAGGATGGATAGTCCTTACAAGATAGGTCAACGGTTAATTATGTTTGCTAGTAGTTAGAACTTAGTGTTTTCATTGTATGTCTGGCTTTAAGTTATTAGGAGGTTATTGTAGGATAATGTTTCGTTAGACAGATAATGTTTACTTACTTACTCGTAGCTGCACAAGATGATTATTCGATAGCGAGTGTAGTGCTCAATTTTAGTAATAGAAATGGTAGTGAGATATTTTACTTGGAAGACTTCATTCTGACGCAATCCATCTTATACATTTTATATGACGTGAATAGTTTAACTTTGAGAACAATTTTTATTATAATGCAGGCATACGATCAATATTTGTTAGGTAGAACCAACTACTCAAACTACTAATTTATGTAGTACAGTAGGTAAAAATAAAGGTTTATTTAAATTTTTACCCGACTACGGTGAAGGGTTATGATTTTGACCGGTATGTATGTGTGTATATGTATGTATGTATATTTGTAGGTATGTTCATCTGTTCCCTCCTAACTCCAAAACTACTGGTCATAAGTAGCTTTTTATTTATAGCTAAACCTTTATGATTAGAATTCAAAATGACTTAAATTTCAAATCAAATATTTCTCTAACGCCTATCAGAGTCCAATTTCAGAATAAATTACGAGAACGCCCCATCGCAGTATTATTGGTGTTACGTTCAGAATAAACAGTAACAATTAAATCGATTACCAATTGAAGAGGTTCCGAAGTTGTCCCTAGAATTATTGAGTTTAATTTACACTTTATTCGTATTGTTTTATTGTGAAATGTAATTGTATTTTCTTTGTTACCTGGTTGGAAAAACGGGAAATTAATGAAAAATTTAAATATATTTATGTAAGCGTCAAGTGTCTACTAAGATCTTACGACTACTTGCTGTGTCTACTAACGAAGTATGTAAGTGTGAGTATTGCTTTAAAAACAAAAAAGCACTTCATCATTATTAACTTTATTAATAGATTTATTTGAGTATAAATATAATGTATTATGTGTATGTATAATGTACTTGTAAACTACCTTTGAATAAACGCCTTTAGTGTTTCTGTTAAGTCCAATGGTTAACTGCTAGAGAGTGCATTAAGCTCGCCATTTATACCGTTATATTTATATAGTTATGATGGTCAAAAAGAGGTTAAATAAAAAACTTTCAAATCAAATCTCAAACCCATACCTGCTTGAATTATTCTCAAAAATGTATTAAAAGTTCTATTCTCCTTGTTCTATTCTTATACATAAACAAACCCTAATACATTATACAGTTTAGTTTATATTCGAGATAATTCAAGTGCATCGTCCTTCACGCGCCGGCAACTCCATTCCAAGTCGTCTCTATGGACCAATAATGGGATTAAGATAGATTACCCTCTCTGTCAAACTCCCCTATAGATACTTGGGATTGATTCTGTGAAATGTCTTCTGCGTTATTAGATAATAATATCACTTTATAAACGTATTAGGTGCTTATTTTTACCCAACGGCGAAGTCATAAGGAGGGTTATGATTTTGACCCATATCTATGTCTGTGTGCATTTATGTATGTATGTACCTACGTATGTATATACTTATGTACGAGAGTAGTGAGTTTCAGGTATATGTATGTACTAGTATGTCAATTTTCTTATTTAAGTAAAATATTTTAGTTTCACAATTAATTTAATCCAGCTTTTGAGTTTATAGACTTTAATTCGAAGTATCATAATGGATTATCTTAAATATTAGATTCTGTTTAATTTTAAATCTTAATTTTCTTCAGTTATTCAAAAACTTTAGTATGAATAAAGGAAAATTCAAATAATTTCCAAAGCTTTGCATTGCATGCATTTTGATTAACTAACTA
>LGAG01000135.1:344918-395833 GCA_001278395.1 Lerema accius
TAAGTATGATCATAAAATAAAAGATAGTTATACTTTTAAAAAATACTAAAGCACTTTTATTTTATAGCTAAATCATAATTTTGAAGTGTAGTGCTACACAATGCTACGCTATATGCTACGAAAATTGCTACGTAGCTTCGCTACGAACGTTGATTATAGATAGTAGATAATGTGGCCTATAATAACAAAGCTTGAGGTTTTCCTACTTTGAATACTATTTATAACGTCTATTCTTACAAAATAATATCTATGGCAATGTTCATTTTAAGTAAATAGTGAAATTATTAGTCTTTAATGACAAAGTGCTGATAGCGTTCTAATAACCATACCCCAATTTATATTTACATTTTAATCAAGTGTATTTATCTGTATTCTAGAGTTACTAACCTTTAATAAAAAACATTATTAATACAGTTCTTAATACGTGGTTATGTAAATGAAATGCTCCTCTAATACCTAGCGTTAGTCCATTAATATTATCAACAATTGTGATATCCTGTCCATAACCCAATCAAGATCTTTAGTTACCGAGTCAGGTAAACGTTCCACAAATTACTCGTAAGAAAACTAGCTTGGCACAAATTAAACTTTGAACTCTTGCAGCGTCATTACGTCGAAGTGTTATCAAAATGATTCATAACTTGGACCGGGAGTGGAAACTTATCTTCTGATTTATTACGTGTGCGGAAGGAAGAAAGACGTTTGGAATACATTTGCTTGATTGAAAATATTGTCTTACTCTCTTTGCTTTACTGGCACAATATAGCTAATACATTACGTTATCAATAATACATAAATAAACATAACATAACATATACCAAAAATAAACTAAATATCATATAGTATAATAATAAACTAAATGAAATATAGCGGGAAAATGCTGCTAGCGTTCTTGGTACTACCTCGGATTTTTTAGTCAAATATATTTTGTTAATATATTTTAGGCTTTTTTACGTTATTTAGGTAGTATTATAAATTGAGTTAATCTTTGCTTTTCGTTTACGAATTTTTTCCCTTACGAATTTTTGTCAAAAACGGATTAATAAATTTTAGATTTTTTATGTTTTTTGGCGGAAAAATATTGAAAATGTTATAGTACCTAGGTAGGTAGTATCAGTTAGAGATGATAGAATTAATTGACAGTCAGTAAACATGTATTACTAACAAGACCTACTAACCAACTAACAGTCCCGCCTTAGTCCTACTCGAAGTAGGTATGTTACGATGTCCATGGCAGAGGTTGGTGGCACTGTCAACTCGTTTGTTATTTTAAAACCATAAAAAAAAACAAACTGGTCAACTTTAATAGCCATTTAGATAACCGTATGGAATTCTTTACGATGCCAAACTACACAGATAACATTACTCGTATTCTCATTCATCTAGAAACAAATGAATGAAACATGAAACGAACGTAAGAATCAGTAAGACGTGAAAAAGTGATACATTTCTTTTCCGGTCTGTGTTCTGGAGATAAGCGGTGCCAGTTATGGAATAACCACTCTTAGTTTATAGCGGACGTACGGATAGTAAAATAAATAAAAGCCTGTGAGTACGAGAGTTGTCAACTGGAATCTTCTATCTTTAACGCTATTGGCTGACGCGTCACAAATAGAGTGCGGCGGATTATACAAAAGAGGTTTTATTGCGCTAACCTTTTTTATCTCTCCCATCGCTTTGCCTCTCAGTAGTCATCATTTTCTTTCTTTTAGAAGTAGGTAAGCATTTTTTTATCTTTATACCTTTCTTTTGTGATCGTTATATCAGATTGCTAATATTTCTAAGTGGTATCTACTGGTGGAGTTGTTTATGAATTAAAATTGTTTTAAATGGAATTATGGCCTTTCTATTTTATACTTGAAATACGAGCAAATTAATCTAACTTTGCTTTAAAAAATCTGCGAAATATATTTTAAATATTCAAAAATAGTATCCAAAAAATATTGCTATAATGTTTTATTAGGCTTTTAATATGATCCATTTTCTGTATTAGAAACCGAATTTTCGACTTAGTTCTATGAATTAGAATAATACTAACTAATATGAATTTATTGCAATTGCTACGAAAAAATACGAGTGAAAAAGAAAATTTATTTTTTATTACTTAATCTACTCGTCGATCACAAACTTAGAAAATGTAGACACTAAGCAGTAATGGACTTATCTGTCCATCAAATAATAAATTTCGTGAGAATTCGCAAAACTGTATTCTGTTCAAATTTGCTTATGACCTCCAAATTTGACACGACATTGTCGTTCGTCACGGGGGAAATCAAAGGAATCCAAATCATCGAATCAACGTCATAATGTCATTGATTTCCCTCGCGGAAAAATGTCAAAACAATTTTCTCGAAATACTATTCTGTGAAAATTTGTTTGCGTAGTTTTTTATAAGTAGCTATGTATGCTTTAGACGCTAAATATGAGATTATATTGGCTTTTTTATTTAAAACGTCTTTTAACTTTGTATATAGCTGTTTTAAGAGAAAAAGTTCTTCTGTAATATATTAATAAGCAGAGAACCCTGTTCTGAGCTCAAAATTCTACCATAATCATTATGTCAAACATTAGAGTATAGAATCATTTACTGTCTATCAACAGGGCTAACATTGTGTGTGTATCGGTATCGGTATCAAACGCGGTGTGATAGTGAGCGTTTTGCGTTATTTCCTAAATGAAATGTGGTTTGATACTTAATATTCTTAAAATTTTGCTTTATGCATTTCTTCTGTATCTAACGTAGGTACTAACTTTAAGTACCTCAAATCTCAAACACGCAGGTAATTTAAGTGTTTATTATAATAATTTGTGTTATATATTTATGCAAGGCCACTCTGTCCTGTAATGATAGATGTGCTTTTTTCCGAATAAAAAATCATACATTTGCATTATTCTTAAAAATATCCATGTTCTTGACGGTACCTGATTAGTTTCCATGGCACCTTAGCCGGAAATTTACATAAAATCAATGAATTGTGGGTAGTTTCAAAGGTAAAACCATGGCAGGTAAGCTTGGCACTCTCAGGCGGCCATACATTACTAGCCGACGACAGGACAATGCATAGATATCAGGCATTTACCACGGCGCGAATAATTTACACCAGCCTTTGAAAGCTGGTTTGAAGGGTTAGTATGTAGTCAGTAACCCGAGCCTCTCTATTAAAAATAAAAAGAAAAAAGTCTTTAAAATGCTTATTTTCTAACCTTCTTAACTTTTGCTAATTAGGATCGAAAAATATTACCATATTAAGGATTGTTTCCGAGAAACAAAGAGAATAAATGAAGTAAAAAGTATCTGAAATTTTAATCTCTTCTGTTGTACCTATACTTAAGTTTTTTTTTATATATTCGAAACACGGAATTTAATAATTATGTCATCATTTAAATTTATTAAATTGGTTTTATTCAGGTGTATAACAAAGACAAAAGAATAAATAGGTTACGTCTCTAATATCAAATAATATTTTATTGTAACTAGATTGATTAAAAACTAGGATTACTAGACGCAACTCATTTGTTTTAACATCTTTCTTTATTAAACACTTAAACAAAATGAAATTTTGAAAGAAAACCATGTTATAAAAACAATAATTTCAGGTTTTATGTAATTGAGTAATATATACATAGTATTGAAAGTAAATTTATCTCTTTTATTTTGCATAATTCTGGGAATTTTGAAATCTACCAACTAGGGTTGTAAAACTCGGCTTTCACAAACACCTGGAACGCTAGTTATTTTTCCCGCATAGAACAAAGACTAATAGACAAAGGAATTCCTCATAATTTTAAAAATCGGTGCCAAAAAGATAATATATGCGTTTTAGCTCCAGGAAGCGTCATTCTAGGTATGTTTTGTATTTCAATAGCATGCCATAGCTGACACGATAACAATTAAGAAAGCAAGAATTACGAGTAGGTAGGTACTTTTTATTTTTAAAACATTTGTAAAAGTACAGAGAAAACTTAAAAAGCAAGTGATTACTTGAAGCAGTAATTGTCGCCAATGGGTATCAATAACTCCAAATATTTCCCCACAACTAAACTCATATCCGCATCATTCGATTTGAACATATTGGAAACAATACCACAAAGAATTTAATACAAGTATTGCTTCAGACATCTGCGACAAATCTTTGACGCCTCGGCGATACGCGGCACAGATTAAAAACCTGCCACAGCAAGACAAAGCCTTCAACCCCATTCGCTTTTAATCAAAGCCTTAGCGAACGCCTCGAAGGAAGTGCCCCTTTTCGAAAATTAAATTCCTCGCAAAGATTCTGCGACACTAGTTCTGTTTGGTTTTCGGTGAGATTGAAAGATAGGATGTTGACTTTCTTTGTCTTCCCGCTATATTGTACTTGAAATAAATATACGTTACTTGTATAGGTATATTATTACTTCGTTACAGACTAATAGATTACACAATTTTCACTATATTTTACGACCAGTACCGATACTCATTAACACAAGCTACGGTGGAACTTGCACACCTGAGAGTTCTCCACAAAGTTCTCAAAGGTGTGTGAAGTCTGAAAATCCGCAGTAGCCCAGCGGAGTGGACTATGGCCAGTACCTCTCACGATGTCTGAGGAGACCTGAGCCCAGCAGTGGGGCAGGTATGTGTTGCGACGATGAAGTTGACGACCAACGTAATTGTTACCTTAATAGACTGTCCTTCAATGAGTCCTAAGTTCAATTCCAAGGAGCCTAAATTTTATATAATTTCTCTTAAATTACTGTTAGCGACCCAATTCCGAGAACTTGTACATTATCATTTTATTTTTTTATGAATATTCCTTTTATATTATCACATAAATTATTTTCCTTATTATTATTTTTTTATTATAAAATATAATTATTATACTTTATTTCTTTTACCATTAGTCTCTTGTACAGTAATTTCAATTTACAAAAAATGATTCATTAGTAAGTAAACAACTCAATTTTAATATCATACTATTTACCCCCCTAAAAATTGTCTTTGAGCTGTGGGGCGTATTTAATAAGATTCTTATTCTTACTTCTAAGTACTACACAAACATACGTATGAAAATACAGACCGAAACGGGACAAAGACTCTTCGGATAATAATTACAGCAGTCTACGCAGGAAATTGTGTTTTCTGTTTATTCCGACCGTTTTTTAAACGTTATACAGCAAACAAGGAATTTTCCTTTGATTCAAAGGCTATTGTTGTCTCGATGAAATAGTGATCTACTGGAAAAGGCGGCCTTTGTTGCTTGATTGGAAATAGTATTATTACTTTCTTTTTGTAAGAAGATGATGCGTAAATCGATCAGAGATGAGATAGAATTATCGTAGTGTTTGTCTGTTATAATGATATTTTAACGGTGTGAGCTTTAAGAGCCATTCCCGCCATTAATTCAAAAAGAAAAGTTTAATGTATAGGATTAAACATTCTGAATCTAGTCTGGAGGAGCCGTAAAATGAAAATAAAGATAACGGAATGGTAAATTAAGGAAAACTGTGATGAAATTCAACTCATAAAATGAATAGACTTGGCTTTATGGTATCGTAAACTTACGATTGTGGTCACAATCAAAACAGGGTAGGCAAAATAGGTACTCATATTTTTATAACGGAAAAATTTAGATTTATTATGCAGTCCAAATAGGTTTTGGGTAACACTAGTAATGGCAAAGGAAGGCTCCCTAGAACATCTTAGAGGTTAATATCAACCTTTACGGCTAAAATTAGTTTTCCAAGTGTCCACATAATAATGTAAACTGACCAAGTCTAAAAGATTTTATTTAAATCTTTCAAATGACTATAAATATAGTGTAGTTGTGGTACCAACTTAGAATGAGTAATGGTTTAAAAGAACGTATCATTATTGCACTTTTAAAAACGCACTATGACGCTAAGCATGCACATTGCACAAGCTCGTACAGGATGAAAAACTCGGCAATTATTATTAGTAATTCACTTGATATTTGCTGAATTTTATTGCTTCCAAACATCCTTGTCATCAATATTAGCTACGCTATAATAACCTTTACGTTTACGGCGTACATGGTATGTTTTCACAAGTCCCTTGAAATTAACTGTCATGTTCGTCATACCGAAGGGCTTCCACGCGTAGATATAGTACTGTTACTATACCAACGAAGTTAGATGACTATGATTACTATATGAATGGGGATATTTTAAAGCTAATTATGATAAGTTTTCAATGTTTCATGAATCAGAGGGATTCTGCTCAAAGATATTATCGCTATTTTTAGATAGTTAACGTTATTGAGAAGTATCTATGTAGTAGATCAGATTGGATAAAAGTTTCTAAGACTTGGGTTGACCACTTACTCCTGATCCAATCCACATTTAAGCATTGTAATGGAGTATGCTCTATGCCTCTTCAGTTTTAATGAGAGACCCATGCCACATTATATAGATGACTATTAATGGGTTGCGACCATAACTCAATTATTTGCATTTCAATCCAATCTTACCAAGGTCAAAAAACATGTTAAGAGAAAAAATATTTCGAAACACGTAAATATTTTTGAACTACCTGTATTCGAAATACGTCATGATATTACTTAGCCAAATAGGCCGACAGTCGGCAACTTAGAAATAATAATATGTCAAGGAGGCTTATTGAAGAAAATAATGAGATAGAACTAAAAAATCTGAAACTGACAAACAAGTCAGATATTCGCAAAAAATAACAATGTCTTGTAATTTCCCAGAACCATTGTAATTGAAACGAATCCGAGCGTATTATTTAAATAACGCAAAACAGAAACTTACTTTTCTAACTTTTAACTAACCGCTTATGCAATTCGAAACAGAACTGCAACTAGAATAAGCAATTATTTTGAAACTTTCCAGTATTCTATAAAGCCAACAAGTCCAGGAAGTAACTTTATCGGTGAAGAGCAAAAAGTAGACGGGGCCAAATCCTCTAAAGTTATTCAAATGAACCATGCCACAGCTCCGAATAAATGCATATTGAATTTGTTTACGTTTGCTGAAACCAGAATAGAGATAGACCATACTTTTCTATTTAAATTTTGTCCTACAATCTACATATTATTGCTCCAAGATTCGATCTGCTCCTTTGTTTAAATTGTCGTTTTGGATTTTCTTATGTCTTGTCTTTTTGGGTTATCTTAATTTTCCTGTTTGTGCAAACAAATATTCCTGGAAATATATCTTTAAAGCTATCTTGCATGAAGCATTAAAAGGACTAAAAATTTCAGTAAACTTTTTAAGAGTAATAAAATTAGTAGAAGCAAGATAGTTTAGTAGCAATTCAATAGAGTACTCTTTAATCTTGTTTCTTTATCAGACGGACTTGGTAAAGTGCGATAAAAAATATCAAAGAAACTAGCAGAGCAAATAATACAATTAAAGTAAAGGTAAGAAAGCGTTGGAGACAGAGAAAGGATGAACACCAAGTGGAATATAATCCATTTTATCGGATAGCTCTATGCTATGTACATACCCATTAGGATTGCTAAGGGCGTGGGCGAGACTGAGCGATTAGCGGAGAATTGGAACTTTAAGGTGAGGCGCGAAATACGCAGCCAGGCTAAATTAGCCAAATATCTAAGTCATAATAAACTATACTTACTCGTAGTTCTTTCGGTACACTTGATAAATTTTATTTTTCAATTAAACTTAAAAAAATATATACTGCAATATTGCAACTAATTAAACCAAAAAGTTATAAAGTAAAGTTTTTTCCTGTCATTTACCCGTACATAATATTTGTAAAATATTTCATGTAAATAAGAACAAAATTACTAACACTGATAATTGACAATTTCTTAACCAATTCCAATTTTTCCGAGCAATAACATCTTTGACGTAAGTTAAACAAACTTCCCAATTATTTTTACATAAACTACTTTTGTCTTTCAATTTAAAAATCTTATAAAGCTGTTGAAGAATAACCGCGCACACTGACAACCTATGTGAAACGAACCATGTCCAAGACAAATTCCCTAACGCGCCTAATTGCGCTAACATTTACTTCCTTAATCACGTACAATAAATGGCCTCTATCAATAAAAACGAATCTAAGTCATTGAATAAAGGCTACCTAAGGTTAGAACGTATTTTATTGCACTGCACCTGTATTAACAAATATTGAGACAACAAGACATAACTCTTTTATTCTTATGTTCCCTTCCATACGTCCGTCCGTCGTTTCCATACGTCTGTTGTTGCATTCATACGTTGCTATTTACGGAGAAAGACCCATAATCATGCAGATTAGACCAATAACCATGCCCGAATAGTATCCGTGTCGAACAGAATGTTCAACAAACCGTGCCACCTTGCCTACCATAGGCCCAAGACTGGAAGGATTGCCTCGAAGGTCCTACGCCCAGCAGTGGGCTACTCCAGCCTTTGGCTCCACTCGCTGTTGATGTGTTTACATAGCTCCTGTGTCCTGCCATGTCGCTCAGTGCCGGCCGATGACCCTGGGAGATCATCCTTGGAGGTTATGAATTCCCTAATACAACAAAACATTTCTACTATAATTCTGCAATTAAGAGTCTCCGGTCGACTTTGCAAATAGCTTCAATGAATTATGCCCTGCGATTGTTTTTATCGCAACTTCCTTGAAAATGAGAAAAGTTTCATTAACAGTGAACTCGGAATAACTGAGGAGAATAAATTGTAGCAGGTTTCTCCCAACCTTGGAGTAGAAATATTTCTTGTAATAAATTGTTTGTCTCGACTATGAAAAGAGTTTTAGTTAAACATCAATAGTTTAAATTATTAGGTTTTGACAAAACTGAGTCAAAAAAACCGTCCAAATTTTATTTGTCTTCCAAAAGATTCCATACTATATTCTGCGTAGGAAATATAATTTTAAAACATGGTATAAAGACCACTGTTCATCATTCTAAACATTTCAACTCGAAGCCCAAAGAAAAAGAATATTCGCTACTTCTATTATTATCGTCTCTTTCACGATGGGCGAATCTTAGATATTGAGTATTGTGATGTATAAGGCAAGTTTAGAAATGAGTATTACTCCATTTTATAAATAGGGACGATTCGTATCCTAATTCTTAAATACTTCAGCAAAATTAGAGTACGAAAAAAACGCAATTCTCGTTTTAGTCTGCCCTAAAAACTTTTCGACCAAATTACTAAATAAATCCTTCAGTTCTTATAAATAAACGTGAAGTCCTATTAAATAAATTGCATTTCCTAAGTAATGAACTGGCACAAGTGGATTTCAAAACGGACACTTAAACGCTTATCCCTACTATCCAACGAAGGAATAATTCTAATTCCATTGAAGTGAATTATGAGTGAGCTGGTCATAAGTCTGAAATGATTCTCTGAGGACTCCATTTTGTAAGAGTAACGATTTGAGTAATATTCAGTTTATTTACTTTATTTTTATCTTTGTATTTTATCCCTTCATCTGGATTTGAAGCTTTTAAGTCGATGTTTTTTTGCAGCAACAGTTTTCATTTTTTTATCTTTATTTAACTTTTTATGGTCACTTGTTGAATATTGGTCAATAAATCTATATGGATAACTCTAGTAATATACCTACTCGTATGGCTTATGACCTATTTAATACTCAGCACGTTGCTATTTTAACTCGCAAGGGAAGGTTCATTTTTAATGTCAGATACCACATACTAAAACACAATGTAGGTATTACAAAACGTTACACATTTATTCTTACATCTCTATATTGAGTTTAAAAGAGACTAAAAAGAGAAAAAGAGTAAAAATCACACAGTCGGATTAACATTACATGATGGAGCAATACTTATTCCTCTATTTTCTATGACCTAAAATCTCCATGATGTTTCAATATTGAAGTCTCACTGCGGAATCGTTTATTAGTTGACAGACAGTCGCGCGGTTTAGATATTGATGTAGATCGTTGGCGCAATTTGCAGAATGAATTGGTGGACCGTGGAGTGAATTAAATTGGAGATTTCATATTCTAGAACACCTGCGGTTTTGCAAATGCGAAAAGATGGAATTTGATATTGGCTACTTTGTAAATTATTCAATTTAAAATGTGTATTTTGGCACCGGGAATATTAACACCAGTTTTGTGTTGACAAATCAGTGTTATAAAAAGCGATAGAAAACTATTCCTGCTTGATTTAATATACACATTATAATTATACGTAACCGCTTTTTATTTAAGTTATCCTGATACGTTCTATCTCGATATACGATATCGTATTATTCCATAGCCCCAGGGTAACAGGTCAATCTTGATATGGAGACTCCATAACTACTAGGTTCTAATTTATAATATTTTTTTATTCCGAGATACCTTTTTGTTCCTGCCGGAGGATAGGTAATAGATCTACCGAAATGAAGCGAAATTAGGCCACTGCTTTGATTATTATTAACTATTTTTAGGTCAAAATCTTTAAATGTATTTAACAAAAATATATTTATGTGAAAAAATTATGTCATTTTCAACATGATTAAATTAATTTGATTACGACACACAGTTGTCTGTATTTGAGGACTTTGTTGGGAACTACAAGCGCTTTCTATGCAAATTACGTTCCAGTTTACCACCGTTCAACAAATAGGTATCTCGGTACATACAAATGTATGACAGAAAACAAATTAGGTACTAAAATATACATAGAATAAAGAATTACTTGGTAAATTTTGACATAGTTTTCGATGTTTTGTTTTCAAAGAAGACGTAATATTAATAGAAAACAAACATTTTTATTGGGAATTAAGGGCACTGTACTAAGAAATATATAGAGCCAAGGAGATTAATATTTATTCTTTAATATTTTAACAACAACAAAAAATGTGTAATAATTTTTGCTTGTTTACTCCAATTTACACTGACACAATAACTACGTTTCCTGTGCGTAGTTTCATCAGGTTTTATGACATACGATTTATATGATTTCATATACCTTCCTATAATATAACTAAGACAATTGAGTCTTATTAATCAAGACCCTGTAAAAGGAACTGTTAGGGGTCATTTCCTTAGTTGATTTCTTAGCAAATGTAATCTTGAACACACGCTTCAGCCTGTATTCAGTCACGGAGAGTTTCTACTCAACCGCATTCGACTTACCAGTTTCCCACATATTCCCTCGTTCTGTCTATTGTATGTTCCCCTATGTAACCCAGTAACCGATTACATAAAGCTAGTTTCGCTATTGGTAGCTAAGACGAGGATTTTGTTATGTGTCTGTTTTTGCTTTGAATATTCGGATATGTTTTATTAGATACTAAGTTATTTCATATTAGGGCTGATGGTTTTTTTAACCGACTGCGGCGAAAGGAGAGTAATGTTTTCCAAGCGTATGTATAATATTATAATAATGTAAGTTTATTTCTTTTGCACCCTTTACGACTCAAATGTTTTAACGTATTTTGATGTAACACGTATAATGAGGTATCATCGCATTTGTCTCTAAGTGACAACGAAAGCAGAAGAAAAACAAAATTGCGCTAAGCAAGTATCAAATTTTATTGATATAGTTTTATTTTAGTCCTGCAGATGTGCCGTTACTTTATCGACCGAAATTCTAGCAATATACACCACTACTAGCAGATACTAGGAGGAAGCAGTGAACCGTATAGACTTAGCAATGTATCGCCCTGTCTGAGAAATGTCGGATGTTCATGTCTCACCGACTTCTCAGTACTTCGCCCCAGTGATTTCTGTCTAATGATGCTACAAGTCAACATAGGTGCTAAATATTTTACTTCATTTCGCTTTTGAGACATGGTGTTCTTTTGTGACACTTGGTACCTATAAGATTTTTTTAATAGAATCACAGTCCATTCTTGATTTTTTCGTAGATCATATTTATACTTATACATAACTATCTAAGTCTAGCCGATAGTCAAGCTTGTAGAAATTTGACCATGTAATAATGTTGACATGTAACTTCAGTTATTCTAAATTTGAAACTGACACTTGTATATTCTCGTACTATTTAATTACTTTTCTTTGTACCTAGTAGCATTTATAAGTACTTAGTATTTACCTAGTAGTTACAGCGAAATAAGTCACCGAGCTATAAGCGCGTCAACTCAATATAAGCACGATAACTAGACCGCATGTATCGTGCTCACAGCCAAACCAAAGCATCATGAAGTTACCCATTACTACAGATGTTCTCCGAAGTTTCCCGGTCGATCTCTCGATTGACACAAGCCGTCGGGCAACGAACGCTTCCAGCTATATTATCTGAATGTTAACATTAATCTATGCTACCTCTGCAGATTGTCTAACCACAATCTGAGATCACGAGGAGCTAGATAATTAATAATCCTTCCTCCACCAGATTCTGATAATCTTGTTGTATTAATATTATTATTATTTCTATCTCTAGCCTAATCATATTTATTTCTTATATTATGGCACTTCTCCGTAAGGCACGTATTTAATAATGTCTTGTTTTATAAAGCTGCTCTTGAGATCTTATAAATTAAGAATTCAAAACTTTGTTATTGTTTTTTTATCTATCAGGAAGACATATTCTTTTTCAACAGACTCGACAATTAATAAACTGTCTTGAACTCTAATGATGTCCTAACAAATAACATTTATTTACGTCCAATACCAACATTTCCGTTTTAGTGCTGTACCAATTAGAAGTATGTCGTTAGCGAGTAATTTACTATCACTATCAGATGGAGAGAGGACAGCAAATCTAATACCGTGTCATAGACACTAACATGGCTATAATATTATCCGACATGATTATGGCGAAGGATAGATAATCCTTTTGTAATTACCCACTACCACCGGTACAAGTAACCATCACCCACATCGTTTACTATTCGTATTCCCAAGGATCCCTGTCTATGCTGTTGGAATCTTCAAGAAAAGAATGAACAGGTTTATCGTCAAGTGGGATCTTATTACTTCCAGTACGAGATGTAAGAGGAGTTAGTGACTAAACCAAGTGCTGACAATTTTAATAACATTCCCTGTCGTCATAGTCGCCTGCCATAACCGTGAAGGATGCGACGTGTCTTCCAATGTAAGGAAGTGCTCAGGAAATGTGTAAAAAACGGTCACTTGCTTCTGTTTATGGTCGAATAAGAATAGATGCAAGTCCCAAGATCTCCAGTCCTTTATAGAAACTGCTTGATGGACATTATTCTCCTGATACGTAATAGGACCCTAGCTGCAAGCTTAACTCGTGAACTCGTGATTAAAGATCGCTGTAGTTCTTGTTTTGTGGCAAGGAACTGATGTTATCCTTGTGTCGCACGGGCAAGATCCCTTAAAGTAATTATACCTACTGCTTTCCTCATTAAGAAAGCGGTTTTCGTAAGCCAAAGAAAGAATAATATTGAGTTAAAAATTAAAAAACTCGATAATAGATTGCCAGGTGACCTTAACGAAAAAACGCACAAATACCTAAGGGCGGTTTCAGATTAGCTTTTGTAGGCACTATAGGCGTGCCTTTTAACACATGCTCAACTTGTACGAGCGTTGACGCGCTTCTAAGCTCGTATCAATGTTGATACTGACAGAACGCCATTACCGGTCCGAGCAAACACGCCGAAATATGACAATTTACATGCATCCAGTTTTTTTAAAGAGCGTATCATAGCGTGTAAGCGCGTATGCTGAAACGACCGTACTATAAAATAAGCTAGTCTGAAACAGCACTAAGTCCTATAGATGTCCCAATCTAAGCATTGGAGCCATCAAGAAGTCCTAAATTCACTCAACAGACATTAGCATCCCAGACGCAGTCCATCCGATATCTTATTCCGTTCGTTCTGCCAGCGTCCGTTACAGATGCTTATGCAACGACTGCGCAACATATGAATAATTCCAGCGAAATTCCGGATTATGTTAATATCTGGAATCAGTGTGAAGAGTTTCCGTGGAAGCACAATTTACAATACAGAACTGAGCTACACAGTTCCACAGTATGAACAGAGTTCGATACAGGTCTAGAAGTTCTAGAACGTTTGTATAATATGGCTTTAAAAGCATCTGAATATTGACTGGGATTGCTTTTATTTACAGTTGAATAGAATATCTTAGAAGCTAGGAGCTTGGTGCTTTTCATAAATATTTACGAATGCTTTTGTAACTCCAATAAATAAAGGTCTAAAATTACTACTTAGAAACAGTAAATGAAGCTACATTTGTTTGTAGTGCTTTCAGAATAATGGAGACACGGACGTAGAAGTTCAAAATTTGCCATACCTACTTGAAATTATAAAATAATTCCAAACTAGCATAGACTCAGTTTGCCTCGTAATAGTGTAATCCTATTCTGTCCTGTAAGTTCCATAGATGGTGTAGTTCCATAGTAGTTCCATAGTAGGTTTCTTTCCTAATAGAATATATGATGCTAATAATATTTTAATTTTTTAGTAGGTATTTGTTGTTATAGCAACAATGGATATTGTATAATTCGTGAAAATTTCAGCTTTCTGTTTTATCACTGTTTATGAGATACAGCCTGATGACAGACAGACAACGAAGGCTTAGTAATAGGGTTCCGTTTTATCTTTAAGGTACGGAACTCTAAAAATCAAACCACCAATTCTTGTCACGATCTCAGAACACCACTTGCTATGCACAGTACCTTCCTATATAGATTTAACCCTATAAGCCTCGCAGTAACGGTGACACATTTCCCGATCGTTCTCTGCTAAGATATTCTCGCGGATGAACCATAAGCCCTGTCAGTGGAAAACGGTCCTCCGCTTTACGAGATCATACGATAAAGCGATGCGACGTGCTGTGACGTTGCTATGGAAGTATAGACCTTTGGTGTGAGACTACCTATATGAAACTTAGATGACCTTGCAAAACCAAAATCTATAAGTTAACGCTTGAAGACAACGATGATCCAAGATTTTGAACGCTGCTAGTAAATGATTCACTATTCTCAAAATAAATAAGATCAATGATATTTAAGTCTCTTCCATTTTTTGCCAAACATAGTGTTAACAATAATTAACCCTTAACCCGATCGCCTCTAAACTTGACAACAACGACTTGTTACAATAATTAAACCTTTACCCGATAACATGACCACCTGCCGCGACGGTTCGAATATGAATGTCACCGCCATTTTTTTTTTGATTGCCTCCGGGAGACGTGAGGAAAAACACTCTAAGTATACGATACCGGATCCGGCCGGTAAAGTTATGTCAGACTTGCCTCTGAAGGAGACACCTACTGACCAAAACAACCCCACATGACTATGGCCTGACGGCCTCTCAATCTTCATCGGACGCGAGGTCACCGCCAACCGCGTTGACTCTTTTATACCCTAAACATGGAGTCAATTGAAGTCCTCTTAAATAGTTGGCTTCTTTTTAAGAAAGTTGCCAGCAATAGTTCATTTCGATTACAAATACTAACGGTACAAAACTCCCTTGTGTACCGTAAAGTGTGCAAGTATCTGTATGAAGTTAAACTTTATCTTACCTTTAACAAAAGATCGTTAAAACATAAACAGTAACTTCAGCAATTAATACTATAAATTCTAACAACCCCGAATCGTTCACATCGCAATTAAACCTTGTTTAGACTTAAAATACATTAACAAATTCCACTTAAAAACTCTTAAAGTGCAATAAAACACTGATCCACAATGAGAACAATAAAGTTCACTTTGCAAAAACACCATTCCGAATTTGTCTTTAATTCTGCCACTAAACGCTTTCAGAAGGCGCTAAGTTCTCGACAAAGATAAATGGTATAAGACGTTTTTGCATTGCGATAGTGTTATAAAGTTTACCGGTTTCCCATTTAAGCGAAGTTTCTTAGGAATAGTTTAAATGCGAAGTTTGTATTGTTCCACATTATATTTATTTTCAACCGATGCTAAAAGAGGTCTGTGTCTTTGTCTGTGATCGATTTGAATGCGGTTTTTCTGTTTGAAAGCTAAAGTAATTGAGTTAGAAATTTGTTACAGTATATAGCAATATTAAATTTATCCTACCATAGATATGTACCCTTATTTCTTCTGAATATATAAAATCTTAATGCACATCTGATTGTCACTGAACAGCTTGTGAACATCAAATCCAATTGTGATTTAAATTCTATGACGTATTTTAGAGACACAAAGTATGGGAAGTATTTAGGATCATAGTTGAAGAATATGGTAGTGCTGATTCGAATATTTCAAGGGAACATCAAAACTTTTAGAATTATTAAAATGCCGTCATAGCAAAAGTTGTTCAATGTGATAAGAATTTAGCAAAGGAAGAAGATAATTGATAAGACCTCCAAGCGGAAGCCCTGGAAAAACTTAGATATAAAACAAACTTTGCACTGCAATTCTGTTGCCATACAATGTTTACCTGCATTTCTATTACTACTATAAACAGATATTAATTATCCTGAATTGTAATTACACCAATATTTGACAAATTCCCTATATTAATCAATTTTACCGTAACAAATTAATGTCGAAAACTCAGTATGACAAAATTTAATCCGTATTATATTAAAACAGACTTACGTCTACAAAGTTTCTGAGATATAGGATTTATAAATTCGTATTCTTCACGCGTACAAAGTCATAAGTAAGACATAAGAAGCATAATTTTAATCAAACATTTAACACTTGGCAACAAAGTTTAGAAAATAGTTAATTTAAATGTTAATATAACTTGTTGAAAGTCAGAAGCTAACGACTAATGTTTCTTACTTAATAATAAATTTTTACATTAATAAATATTCAGGTAGCTACTTACTGTTAGCTAGTGTTTATAAATCTAAGAAGACGATCCTTACTGAATACAGGCCTTTGACTTAAATATTATAAATTATTAACTAGTTTTTAAGTAAATACTTGCTAACTAAAGTTTAATGTAATACTGACATTAAATAATTTACTGTTTCACTAAAAAGCCTACAAATATGGCATTCTACTTCTACAAACAAAACATCTAATTCAAAACATTATTTACCCTCCTACAATCCTGGTATTTCTAAGAATATTACCTCGTGTTGTTTACGAATATACGTTAATAACATCTATGATAGATACGGAGATAACCTTAAGTAATTGCACCGAAGGCACTTACAAGTTCTCTGCTTGTAAACTGTCACAATACCTAAAGATCCCATTAAACTTTGGCAATTTGCAACTTTTCCTATTAGGACTAGCACATTACGAGTACGTCTACAGTCTTCGGAATTTTGTGATCGCATGCTTTGAAGGCACTACGGGGTTTGTATCGTGACGAGTGAGGTTTAATGGAGTGTAAAGTAGGGTGAAGTAATATTACTTTGCTGCTCAAAGCGCTTGGATAGTGATGGGGTGGATTATTAGGGACGTTCTTGTAGTGTTTTAGTACAACTTTTTATCGTTATGTCTATTTCGTTTATTTTTATTTTTTGTAGCTAAGTAGTGATGTAACAATATATTTCATTCCGATCGAGTAACGTTTTCTGTCTGTCTTCAATTTCATGCCTTTTTTCTCTATACTACTACGCAATAACAAAACATTGTGTAATGACGTTTTATTAAAATAAAGATGTTATTAATATTTTCCTTCCTAATTTCAAGGTAATCTTGAAGAAATCTATGTTAACAATTTATATATACAAAGGTTTACTTAAGTTATAGTTATATCTCAAGTTTTGGGGCTTTATAAGGTCCTTTCTCAAGTACGGTCTCCGCCGAGAGCACGCTTGACTGGGGCTTTGTAAAGGATGTCGAATAATCATAGTAATCGGTATGATCCCACATAAGTACTGTATTCAATATTTGTTTATGTGAGTTATGTCACGAATAATTTTGTGTCATCATCGCAACCTTTAGCTGTCCCACTGGTGGGATCGAGTCTCCTCTCACAGTGTGAGGGGTACAGGCTGTCCACCACGCTGGCCTAGACGGATTGGCAGACTAAACACACCTGTAAGAGCATTATGGAGAACTCTCAGGTGTGCAGGTTTCCTCACGATGATTTCCCTCGCCGTAGTAAGTGATAATTAGTATCTAATACGCATAAAACTTATTAAATTAGAGGTGCGTGCCGTGGAGTTTGAACCCAGGAGGATATAGGCTATATAACCATTTGCTTTGCATGCGGGGTCACTACCAACTAGGCTACGGGGTCGTCAAACTTCGGTTGCCTAATGCACCCCTATAAATTTTCTTTATCTGTACCGCTGAGATGTTTTGTAATAGGTATTGAATTAATTGTTTTTATTCCGAGTCTAGTCGCCAAAAAGGTACTGTGACGAAATTTAGTAACTGTATTTGTGTCCTCTACTCTACTACATATTCTAAATTTACCATAAATAATTTGAAACTAAAAAACATGCAACAACGCTTTTCAGGTATGGTAACGTTAAATACTTAACGTTGGGTCCCTAATAAATCTAGTTTCAATGGCTTTATTTGACAACGGATAAATTTATTGGGTGCGAAACGTTTAGCCAATTGTTATGCAAGAAACATGTGACGTTTTGGTCAGATCCAGGTGTTGCCAGGGTTTGTACAGGTTTAATTAACACAGATTGAATTCTAGATTTCTGTATGCCCTAAATAAATTTTGAGCTACGTTAGGTATTTGAAAATGTCAGATATAATTAGATATTTTCTGGCCTACAGCGACTTTTTGTTTTAAGTAACAAAGAGTATTTTGACTCGAATACTAACAATTACTAGCTAACCTACTGAAGTACTGAATATCAGTTTGAGATATCAATATAATTAACATACTTCGTCTCTGTCTACCATCTTTATCTACCACATTTGGGAATCGTTGTCATAAAGGACTCATCGAAATGAAGCTACTTTAAAAAAAAAAACGATAATTATAAATGAAAAAATATGTACTATAGATAGATACTATCACCAATTACATAAAAAAACTACTAATCAATTTGTGAAGTAAAAAATCTAAAGGAAGAAGAAAAATCCACTAAGTTTATTAGTGATAATTTATAAACATGTAGAAGGAATGCATTTGTTCACCTAGCCGAGTATTTTAGGCCTTTGTCGTAGTGGAAAGCGGGTGAAAGGCTTAGTGGGTTACGGGAATCACACTGTGATAGGGGAAGCGAAAAAAAAAGTAATTCCTGAGAAAAACAGTGTAAAAACTAAATTAGAAAAGTAAAAAAATACGCTCAATTTAAAACGTAAGATATGCAATATGATATCAGCTATTCAATTAGTTACACAGATTTTCCATTAGAATAAAATAACATGCAATTCGGAAAGCGAATAAAATGGGATCATGAAAGAAAAATTCAAAAAAGAAATTTCAATATTAAATTGAAATAAAGGAAGTTAATTTCTAAATTAGGTACGAGTATGTAAAACATCTAAAAAATACAGATCAATTGAGAACCTCCTTCTTTTCTTTGAAGTCGGTTAATAAAATGTAAGGAAAACGTTGCTAGCTGTAGCTATGTGTCTTCAAGTCTACTTTAAATAGACTTCTCCTAAGTTAATACGCGTTATCACCTAAAACTATGTGACCACGTTCCGTCAGGTGCGATTGTAGTCAAATGGTAGCTTATTCAGTATTTAAATAGATTTTATGTAGTATCAATATAAAGTCGATTAAATTAACAATGGAAGATATTTTACATTGAACGATACAGGTGTATTATAATGAAATTTTATAATACAAACCTGTTAATAAGATTTTGGTCTCGCTTTTCGCTATAATCTCATCTCTATACTCAATTTCCTAGAAATTGCGATGCGCCAAGGAATGTCTTTATTGCTTGCAAGAATTTACTGCGAGGAATTCAATAAGATGGTACATTGGGTTTAAATATATAATGTAGTGGAGGGTATAATAACAGTGTTGTTGGGGCCTCGCATTTTTCTAACACGAAATACTGACGACTTAAAAAAATTTTTTGGTGCCAACGCCTAGTTAACACTGTGTGAAAAAAATCAGATACAATTATTTTAATCAAAACTTGGGTACTCAAGAT
The DNA here is from genome assembly GCA_001278395.1 of Lerema accius. NCBI lineage: Eukaryota > Metazoa > Arthropoda > Insecta > Lepidoptera > Hesperiidae > Lerema > Lerema accius. The sequence continues at coordinate 364,822 of LGAG01000135.1, forward strand.
ATTTTCTATGTCAAAAAATTTACTTGCATTATTGGTGATGTTGAAGTCAAGATAACGTTGAGAAACACAGAGTCATTCAACACGTCTCCAACAATGAATATCTACTGTATTCATACATCGGCTACTTTACTTCAGTTCATGTTTTTTTTAACAACTCCATTTTAAAAAAAGGTTGCAGAACTTGACATCAATTTTCATGAACTACATACTAAACGTCATACTAGCCTGACCTTGTAGTCTTCTCACCTGCCATCTTTCTTTAGTATTTGCGTTAATGTAATAAGAAAGAAAGGCCTTGAATTAGCAACCGCTCAACAATATGGAGACACACGATACTATAAAATTAAATAAGAAGCTGAAGACCAATCTTCATATTTACTATTTGAAGTAAGTGAATGTGCATACATTTCTAAAGATATAATATTGAATTTAAATTATTTTTAATTTGCTGCAATACAATATACTTATATGCAAAGTTATTTCGGTTGTGGAAGAAAGCAAGATTGAAAAACAAACTGTCTGTCAATGGTGTTTCCATCTGTTTAGCTCAATTGATACATGGGTAACTATTTCAATAACATTAGTAGCAGTTCAACGGTTTAGTTTGAAACCTTTGATTTGTTCGTTTAGAATTAACCTAAATCAATTTTTTTTGTTATAAATATTTTTCTCGTATGTGAATTTAATAGGACTGTAATAGTTAGAAAATAATAACGGTTTTAATAAAAATAACAAGAATTTAAATAGGTGAAAAGACAAAAGGTATATATAGCCAAAAGTCATCTAGATGAATGTTTGCATAGAAACAACGGCGAAAGAGACAAACTAAAAGTTTTCGTTCATTCCAACTCGCCGCTTCTTTGAACCCGTACGTTTCTTTCAAGTGGAGAACTGAGCCTATCTAATATTTTATGCAAAGACGGGCAGACCCGTCTACGCCGCAGAGTTTTGTTGTTTGCACAAGAGAGATCAAAAAGGGAATTGCTTCTAAATCCCTGCTCTCGTGTTCTGAATACCAATCTAAATTCATCAGCCATTTCGTAATTTTAATAGGAGTGTGCGGTCGCTTCCCTCTTTGATAGAGGATTATAGAGCGTACAAAGTTCATCTTTCGTGATATTTATGTTAACATTGTTAATAGATTTATCGAGTTTCAACACGTTGTTTTAGACCTTCGTTCGGATAATAATATTACACTCTGTATAACAAATAGTTTATGTTATAACTGGAATATTATAATTCAAATGAATTACATAATGGATTGTCATTACAGGCTAAGGATATTCGAGGTACTTGGTACCTTAATTACGCATTCGCAGCCAGAAAAATGCAATGCTATTCGAATTTCTGCTGTCATAAAGGGAACACAGAATATTCTTTACGGTAAATGAAAAATAAAAAAATAAACTTTTAAATAAGGGTCACGGCAGTAAACTTTTCTTGTTAAAAACAACAATGTCACCGTAATGAAACATGCAAGTCATCACTCTCCAGCACCCTTGATAATCACCATAATGAAACCGCTGTCATAAATGCAAGACCATTTCGTCCACTTGTCACCTTACCTGTTGATAAACGAACTTTAGTAAATATTTTATCATTTAATATTACCCTTTCATATAACCCCATAAAACTGCTAGTAGTAGTTAAATACTGCTTGCAAGTATGAAGGTATGCTAAAGACAAATTCATACACTAATGATTTTTGTCATCCTAGGAACTTACAGCTCATTTATCGATCATCAAGAATTTAACAATGTCGAATAAAATTAATTAATAAAGCCAAGCTCCGAACGTGAATTTTATCTAGTCTCTTTAATAATGCAGCTACAAACGAAATTTATTTTAAAACGATACTTACATCCTTTCTATCATCGATAAGATTTTTTGTGATCAAAAAAATTTTAAGTTTCCACCGACGATGTTTAGTCTCAGAGACAGTCAGTGACTTATCTGCTGTAGTTGTAACAACTCCAATCCTCCAAGCATCATTTCAAATTGTCGTAATTTGTCGAGTGTTGTTATCCGATGTTTATTGTTGATTTTATTATTCAAGCTGCCGTTTACACAGTATTGGACAATAAAATTGCCGCTCGTAAAATCTGGCAGCCATATTGGTTTTGAATTCGGCCGTATCATCATGCGATCCCTAGGGCAGTTAATCGGGCTATGAATATCGTTTCAGTTATATTAAACCATTTGAATCGGTTTGGTGCAGATGATTCCATTATATTGTATTGGATTAAATCCATGTATCAACCCTGTGTCCCTAGCCATGTATCAATAGCAGAATAAATCCAATGTACAGTGAGCACTAGTTTAATATTCCTTTGACAGGATTACTTCAGTCGCTAAATGTAATTTTACGTTTTGGTTTGATACAACGTATAATTTATCAGGCCTTTGTGTTTAATATTGTCATAATGTATTACAATAAGGAAAATAAACTAAAAGCTTTTGGTAAAAAAGAGATTTCACTTAGTCACTTAATGGAAATACATGAGTTACTTAATGCTGTGTAGTCAGTCAGCTTCACCTAAGAATATCATTTAAAAGATAGTACTATTACACGAATATACCACACACAATATACTCAAGAATAAAAAAGATTTTTTTATGTTACATTAAAGGCCGAGAATCTGGACAAGACGAAATGTGTAACCAAGTAATATTTTATTTTATAAAAAATCCAGAACATAAACCATACGAGTACAAAAGTAATATTTGCGGATATAATAACACTCATATTAGAGATTATTCAACGCATATTTGGCCAACATGGTAGCCGTTCCTTTTGATAAAGTCCAGGTTTCTCTTATCTCAACAGAAATAGCTGAAGCACTTCTAAGCTTACAGTGTACATATTTTCGAAAATCTAAGCAAGTTTCGAGCTGAATTGAAAGCTAAAAGCGTGACCATTTGACGAAAATGGTAGTTTTTTGGAGAGGGATTGAAGTCATGGTTTGTAGAGGGTCAATACCTATCATTAGATGGATACTTAACTTTTTTTTTATTTATAAACAAGCTAAGTTTCGATTAAGTCTTAACCCTTAATAGTTTTGACTATTCGCATAAGTTCGACCGTGAATTCGTCACTGTAATACATTTTGTTTTACCTAAAAATCTTTCCAAACAAGTGAAGCCTTTGGGAAATAAATGCTAGTCTCCATTTAGATATTGGAATATTTCGTTGATATAAATCAGGTATTATTATAAATGTTTATGGATTTTAATTATCCAGTTCGTTGTTTGCCGACGTTTTTAATAACAAAATGCGATGTTACGCGAACGTGGTTATTCCCAAAAGGTTTTCTAACTGTACTTGTATGCAGAAAATGTTGATCTGCTGTTTTCCCTGATGGAAACGTGTATTTTTATAATAACGGCATATGCCTAATATGTTATGATTTCCTTTTAGAATCTATTCTGAAAGTACAAATTAAAGATTAAAGTTTTTAACGTTACTATAGACACAGAACTCGTAACGAATTGTATTATTGAGTAGTAAATTTGAAACCTAAAAAACTGTGTAGGGTTAGCAATCAAATCGTTTAAAGTAATAAAATATATTTAGAACTTAAAGAAAGGACGGAAGAACACACAAACAGAAGCATGATATTTGCCACATAAAAGTTATTTATATAGAAATCTAAATCTATTTAAATACGTAACTATGTAAGTATATTATGTAAAAGCGCTAAAGAGGGAAGGCGCGCTAGTTCCAAATATTTCGGATCCTTTTTCACGCTCCGTTGCTTTAATGGGCACAGTCGTTTGGATGAAAAGGTTTGATGGGACGATTATGGCGATTGCCCAGTTCTTATAAAAATTCGAGAATAGAGCCTGTTGCTACTTGAGATAATAACTAGATTTTTCCAGCGACTTTATGGGATATTTAAAAGCAGCCTCAAATGCAGATCGTCTTATAAGTAAACGCTCTTGGGACTTTCAAATTCAACGGAAATCTTCATCTACTATTGTTTGATTTAATTGGTTTGCAGTCAGAACAGTCTTAAAATCTATACAGCGTTTTGGATTACACAAATTTGGGGTCCTGCTCGAATGTAATGAGCAAATTATCCCTGGTACTTCATATCTGTCTGGATCAGTTATTTCCTTAAATAATTTCTATTTAAAATACATATTCTAGCGCTCAAATTTGGTAGATTTAAAACTTATTATTTCAGCCATTCCGGATCCTTTTTAGTGATGAGACACTTGCCCAGTCCCCGTATGCCCTTATGATAAAAACGGAACATTATAATATTTCTCCCAAAGATTTCCGATTCCCGAATCCTAAACTTCAAATCGTAATATTACACTATAGTGGTAAACTTGTACCAAAAGTACAACCAAAACTACTTACAGGTAGCACAGTTTACAAACTTTTCACTACAATAAACTCTTAAAGATCTACGGAGAAGTACTCCAAACACTTTAAACTCATTCTTAGTACCTAGAAAACAAGTTGAACGAAAATACTTTCAGAGGATATAAACGTACTGCTGCACATTTTTATTTGATTGTTATAGTGTGGAAGGAAGTTGAACAGACGAACTTATCAACTTCATTTTTGGTACTGTGGGTAGCAGAAGACTGTATTGTTGATGACGCAGTCTATGAATATCTTGAAAAGCTTTTATTTATCGAGATCTAGAAGCTAGTGGCTATAACTTGAGCATTCTCTTGCAGCACAGCTTGGTCAATTTTTGTCATCTTATAGCAGTCCCTAATGTGATAAGTCTCTGGTTTGGTCGAACTTGGTTACTGATCTCTTCATCAATCATCAGCAGCATAGTGGAGTACAGTTAAGGTTTCCTTAGTAATAAGAATAGTTCTATGTCCCTTAGGAGACGTTTAATGTATTGCAGCCAATCTTCAAAGAATAAACAGATTAAAATAAAAATATGGAAATAAATGTTATTAAATTGTATCTATAAGTAACTATATTGGGCCACTATTCCCTCCTCAATTATGTGGAGAGACTTGTGCTCAGTTGTAGGCTTATATGTGTTGAAGCCAGCCATCTAATGTGAGTGAGTATCCAAATGATGAACTAATATCTCGCCTGGGAAGGTCATAATAAAAAACAGAAGTGAGGTCAAAGACATCAAAGGGTTTCAACGCGATGGAAAGTTCAAATTTAGCCAAGCTTCAGTTGGCACTTTTTCATTTCGATTGCTTTGCACGTGTTAATATGAACACTAAACTTTAAATCAGAGAGTACTTATTATATTTTATAAGCAGAGTGAGTGAAAATTGGATCCTCTGACTAAAAAAGACACCTTATCTAGCTCTTACTTCTGCTAGATTGGATCAATTTTCTAAGCAATACCCAACGAGGCAGACATTTTTAAGATTAATTTTTAAGCTTATATTGATCTTATCAGTCTGGCCAAATAATCAGACCTTCACGTCTTTGTGCGTAAGACTACGGCTTTCCTATCACCTGTACAGAACGCTGAAACTAGCAAATGTTTCATACGTGAAGCTGAAGGCGCATTTAAAGTTATTTGAAGTGCACAATAGCGGCTGACGAGGTATATTAGCATGTCAGTGGCGTCGTTAGTTCCGGTGATAGTTAGCAAAATAAATGTAGCGACACTAAATTTTGCTTCAGAGCGATGGAATTGTAAATTGGTGCAATTTTGTTGCCACAAAGTTTCTCCTACGTTATTTAGGTTTGCATGTATTGTATTGTGTCACGTTATTTTATCTATATTTTATTCATAATACTGGTAACTTGTCCCCATCTCACAATATAGAAATTTTTGACAAATACGAGAAACGACAAATGAACAGGCGTACTACGATATGGAAATTATCATAAACTCGTAGACCCGCCCTCGCTTCGCTTCGGTATATCTTTTAGGTTAAAATGAATTTATATTACTGTTGTGTTTTTTCTATATGGCTGACCACGCCAGTTGTCAGTCACGTCAGACAGAGAAGTCCCATACAAACTTAATTTTCATAACTATTGATAGAGTGGACTGATTTAACTAAAATAAAGCTTAAATAACGCCCCGAGATTAGGATTATTTATATATATCATCCGTTGTTCTGTACAATCAGCCGTTTTTACGTGATGCTCTTTCAAACACACGGACAAACAGAGCAAACTTTCAATTTTATTATTGTAAGATTACGAGTCGTTTTATGGCTAAATATATATAATCAAGTATCCAAAATATTACCCTAGTTAGTTACAAACAGATAAGACTATTGTATAAATCATTGTTATGACATCCATAAACATTTTTTACACATACTTTATAAGCGATACTATCCTATAAAACACAAAAAACCTTAAAAAATACTATAATCAAAATAATAGTTCGTCGTCTTCTAAGAAAACTTATTTTCCGGTCTTTTGAACGTACCTCATACGTTTCTGCTTTGGGAATTTCTCAGAATTCTCATCTTGTATTAAGCTCTTGCGATACAATATTGCATGCTGGTTACCTGTTGCTAGCTTATGTACAGAATATTTACAATACTAGTCGACAGTATATCCTTATTCTGTGAAGGTTATTGTAGCAACGCCTTAACTTAGGCTTAACTAAATCACAGAATGATAGAGGTCTCTTCAGATATGATTCGTTGAATAATATTTACTTTTAAATGGTTTTGGTGGTTGCCATTTGGATTAAAAAGTCAGCTGTACTAGTTGAGCCTCTTCAATGGAAATTCATAATTATTGTAAAAATATAGGCATCCATTAAAATTTCTGAGAGAGAGAAAGCTAATAACCCAAAGTCAATAAGCATTACATAATTACTTAGTGCAAATACTATCAAAAACTGTAGTAACGAAATCAATTTCGATGATTTCATGATTATTAACAAACAACGTCGAAATTTTGTTTATTTATTTTGCAGTATTAACATTTATTGCTATACAATACTGAACTATAACGTCCTTGTCATATGGTTCAAATTTGCTAAAAGTGTGTTTAAGCGGTAAAATCGATGTAAAGGTAACAGCGAACCGATATTATGGTAATATCGCTCGTCATGCGCTATTGTATTTTTGCAACTAACTTCAAGACCTTCAGTAAAATATAAGCCATAAAGAATCACAGCATCTGAATAGTTCATTACTCAGCTTTACAACGATTAATGCTTTTGTGAGCCAAGATGGCGCTGAAAAGGAAATTCTCATTTTCCTTTCCATAGCCGTTGCGCTGTTAAATCTTTATGGACGTTATTATGGAAGCATTGTTGGATATTTTTATTTACTGAAATGCTGAAAGCTTCGGAGCGTCATTACGTTGAGGTTCGTGAAAGACGATGATTAGGCAAAATGTTCGAGTTTAGGTGCGCTTACCTTGATGTGAAGATTTACTTCTGTAAAATGGGCCATAATTCATGGACACAAAAACCTGGAATAATGAACACTAATGTTGTGTAGAGAGCTCCATCTACCTTTGATTCTAAATCTCTGTTGCTTTTAGTACATTTTACATAATTTAATTAAGTTTAATTCAATTTAATTTGATTCCATACGATTCGATTCAACTCGAAGTCAACTCGACTGAACACATAAGGACTGAATTATATTTCATTTATTTTCTAATACCTAACGAGACTTACACACATTTTTCTTGGCTCTGTAGATACCATCTACTATTGTCTGAGTGCCTGTTGTAATAATGCAGATTCCCTGACATAATAATACAGGTTCCCTGACTTAATAATACAACTCCCCTGACATAATACATAATACACATTGGACCGATACACTCTTAGATTATTTAGCTTAGCTTATTCATTTACCTACTTCCAACTAATTAAAAGCAATTTTATAAGCTTTCCAATGTAACTGAATCTGAACATTTGATATTTAGGTGTAATTTTGTTTGTTACACCTAAACTTCAAAGACTTAGTCAAGCTAAAGTTGGTAATACTGTTAACTTGAACTAGGTAACCCCAGTAGATGTTACCCTAGTTGAGACACTGAGACGTAAAACAATTAATATGGAGTTAAATGGATTTGGAACTGTTGAAACTAACCAATATGTATAGATGACTCATGTTACGCGTACATTTAGTAATACGGTAGTTGGTGTCTTTACCTTGCAAGCGCTATTTGTTTTTGATAATTATAATTTTAAAATCCAATAATTTTTGTCTTTGAAATATTATTTTTAGGTACCGTTTATTTATATAAAGAAAACAAACTTTCGTTGCTTTAAAATTCAAACAAGATTAATATCAATAGACCATTTATTTATATGAAAATTTATTTTTTTATTAAATCGAACATTGTTTTAGTTAATTTTCGAATTATTGTAAATTTTCAATCAAGTAATTCTCAAGTAAAAAAATGTTAATTAGGGCTTCCGTCATACATTGTAATAGTTATATTGAACCTTTGTCTAGTAATACTAAGGCTATTATCAACCCTATAACGAACTGTAGACAATAGCTCATATACTCCACTGAAGTCTACGCCAACTCCAATGAATTCAACGTTGCATGTCGTAAACGGTGGCATAGCACCCCCAAATCTGACGTTAGGGTGACCGATGTTTGAGGTCGGATATGCCTCAAACATGGTTCCATCTGGGAAGATTATGTGGCAGCTCACTAAAGTGTCCAGGAAGCTTTTAGGAATAGCTATGGCACGTCCTATTAATGGATTGCTGATGTGGTGTATGTCGACATCGTCAAGGCGAATTTCTCTCACGGCATTGACTGAAAGAGAATGGTTAATATGCTGTATTATCTTGTTTCGATATTTTAAACAGACTCCAAAAATAGGTTTAATAACTCGATATGTATGTACTTGTGACATACAGATACACAAAGAAACAAAAAAAATATAGATCTATGTACTATATGTATGTTAGTCCAGGAAAAAACTTGTATGTTCCGAGACTACCATTTAAATAAAACAAATCTTAGTTAAACCTTGACTAGCCTAGATAGATTACGATGAATGTGCGGACAGACAAACAGACCACCGATAGGCATTGTAAACTATTAGAGTTCTTTTACTACGAAACCTTAAAAGTACACTTTATTCGTGGAGTTTTTTTTACAAACATCCGGGGAAATCATGACATTATTCAAATGGTCGAATTTTGCGAATTTTTCGTCCAGGGGTGGCAATTAAGGTGACGGCAAACCTAACCCCTGGTTATTGGTTAACCACAAACCCTTATCTACCGAGAGAAAAGTTTCAACGTGTTTTGTTGAATGAAAACATTCACACGTTTTAGCCACTAACACTTTACTTAATATTATTTACATTCGGTGTAGGAAAACATTGTGAGGAAACCTGCACACCTGAGAGTTCTCTACAATTTTCTTTAAGGTGTGTGAAGTCTCCCAATCCACACTTGGCCAGCGTGGTGGACTATGGCCTGTACCTCACATTGCGAGAGGGGATCCGAGCCCAGCAGTGGGACAGTTATGGGTTATGATGATGATGGTGAAATTATATTCAAATAAGCAATAATTCTGTAATTAATAACTCGAACGCAATTTCGTCGTTATTGACTCAATTTAAAATACAATATTTGTTTTTGTAAAATGCAATTATAACTAGTAAAACCGTGTCAAAAAATAAAATATTTTATATCATTACCTAAATAAGCAACACTCAAGATAGTGGTGAATAACACACACGCTTTGACCACCATCTTCACAGCGAATCAAGAAACTGTTGATGAAATTAATCAATAGCCTTGTTTATATAACTTTTAGCAAGAATTACTAAACTTTATCAGTATTGTTTCTGATTAAAATAATCTCAAAATGTATCTATAATTATCTGATTTAATAAATTCCTAAAGTTTTAAAACCAAGTTTTATTGCTTAAATCAAAACTAAACTCAAATTAACTACACATATTATATAGGTAAGTATTTTTTTTACAAATTAACATTAACGCAATAGAACGCTTAGAACTGCAAATTCTAAGGTAAAATACCAACAAAATTATTGCAAACATTGTATTCTAAACAAATCATTTCATTTCACAGTCATTTCATAGGATAATGTCCTATAATGATATAATAGGTCCTATAAAATGATTTATTGATATCAACTTTGCCTTTAAAACGACCTTAAAATTTTGTCATTAATGACACCCAAACATCTCACAAATGTGGATAAATTTTACGATCCTTTTTAACGAACGCTGTCTGTTTGTATTCTTTTTATGCTGCTATTACAGGACGGTTTTACTTGAAGTTTAGTATAATAATAGTTCTAATCTAAGGATAGGACATAGAACTATATTTTATAACGATTTTCCCTCAAAAATACTTAACAATTTTTATTAAAATCGGTTTTGCCGTTTAGGAAGAGTTCGGTGACAAACACACGTACGCAAAAAAAAAATATATTATAGCAAAATTACCTTTGATTTTTATTTCTGATCTATTGTTATTAATTAATTAGATGATAAGTGTTGCAATCAGTCTTATCAAAATACGTGACTTGTAGTCGAGATTTATTATCAGTAATAATTAAATTTACGCTATGTAACTTTGGAAATTACACCTGTGAGTAATACTCTTTTATTATTAACTAGTGGACCCACCCTCGTTTCGCTTCGGGAAACCTATGCCGTGACGAAGGTTAAAAAAAATTAGCCTAAGTTACTCCTTATTACATCAGCTACTTGCCAGTGAAAGTCCCGACAAAATCGGACCAGCCGGTTTCAGAGATTAGCCTGATCAAACAGACAGACAGACAAAAATAGAAAACAATGTTATTTTGGTACGTGTATCGCGTATGTCATGCATTAAGTACAAAGGGGTTATTTTAATATTACAGACAGACACTTAAATTTTATTTCGTTGCATAGATTTTACACAATAAAATTATAGTACCTACAAGAGTAACGATTTTCGTTAAGTATATATCTATGCAATTTCTTTAGTAAGTACCTACGATATATAGCTCAAACAACTTGACTTATTACATCATGAGTTGTGATTTTTGTCTCCAAGTTTTAATCAGCTAGGTTTTTCTTTTTACATTAACTACTAGGAGTCATACAAAATTCATAAGTCATACCCAATAACATAAATAGTAACTACCTATATTTCTGTTTCTAGCTAAACAAACATTGTAAATTATTGTAACACACATAAAACAACTCATTACAAAACTAATTACAGCACCTCTACTGTGGATCGTAACTGGCTTTTTAATTAATCTCAGGTTTTATGTCATCATAAAGCAAGCTTAAAGTGTCGTGGCTAGTGGCTCTCAAGAGTAACTGCCTAGATTGCGATAAAACACGCTTTTTAGCTTATCGTTTTCTTTACACACTTTAAGTTTTTGCTAAAAATAAATTCAAAATATTAGGCGAGTTTGAGAGTATTACTGATGGCCTTTACTTTACCTAATGGACATGGCCAGTGACAATACATTTTTAGTGTTTCTGAATAAACTAGTAGATAAGAATTATTTTTATATCTGGTATAAGTTATTTGTTTTAAATAGTTAATATACAGAGTGTAAAACTAACTTGATCGTGTCCTTAAGCGTTTTTTGCCATCATAATTTATCAATGGTTTCTCTTAGTTAACAACGATTTTCTGATACCCTGGCATTAACGATTCCAATGTAAAGATGTTAATGCAAATGGCTGATAGATTACGTTTTATTTAACAGTGTCGTGTGTGTGTTACATTTTATCAGCGACATTTTTGTATTATTAGATTGTTCAATTACACCAGTGCCTTTGGAAATCTTAAATTACGTAATTTTACATAATAATATACAACCCACATAAGATGTATAATTTATCTAGCATTCACCCGCAGCACGCCCGCGTAATTTTGCCGTTTTTACAATATTTTTTATTGCTATTCCTCGCCTATACATCTTAGCGTGATGTTATATACTCGTAGGTAGCCTACAGCATTCCTCAATAAATGGACTATCTTACAGTAAAAGATTTTAATCGGTCCAGTAGTTCCTAAGATTAACACGTTCAAAAAAACAAACAGACAAACAAACACTTCAGCTTTATGTTATTAGTATAGATTAACACCTTTTGGACCTCAAGAGGGTCAAATTTTAAGGCGTACTTAAAAAAATTGACAAAAAACATTTTTTTTTAAATCAAGAGTTGCGGTCATCGAGATAATTGCAGGAAAGAGTTAAATTAAATCGGAAAGCGAGCGAGTGAATGTTAGAGATTCGAAACACGCACAGCGAGACCTCTACCGTTCGTTATAACGCGTCACGTAAAACAATTTCCAGGCCCCTTAGCCGAGACTGCGTCTAGAATACAATACACTCGCTACAATGCATAGTACAGTTCGACATAGAGAGTACTTTTACCATTGATTTTATTCGTTTACTAGAATATGCCCGCGGCTCATGTAAGCGTTATGCAAGCGTCATAAAAGCGTTACGCTAACATTACGAATGCGATACGCAAACATTACGAAAGCGTTATGTGAGCGTTACGCAAACATTACGAGAGCGTTATGTGAGCGTTACGCAAACATTACGAGAGCGTTATGTGAGCGTTACGCAAACATTACGAGAGCGTTATGTGAGCGTTACGCAAACATTACGAGCGCGTTACATAAGCGTTATGCATAAATTACGAAAGCGTTACGCAAACATTACGAAAGCGTTACGCACATATTACGAAAGCGTTATGTGAGCGTTAAGCAAGAATAAAGTCAAGATGGCTACCAATTTTTACATCAGCTGATTGTCATTCACACTTTTTTTTTAATTAAAGGAATTGTTTTTTTTTCTGTAACCCAAGGTCTTTCATACTTAGTAAATACTCTTTGGTTTCATTTCAGTAATAAGATCAACAAAAATTGTTATTTAATATTTAGATGTTAATTAAAGAATTAAATAAACATTATTACTCCATGAGCATTTACTAAACTAATTGAGCAGAATGATTTCCACTATTAATTAGAGAAAAATAGTAATAAGAGAAATTTAGTTTTCCAAATAACTTATATTCAAAGGACATTCACCGTATATAAAATCCATATTGATTATTATTACTACATAACATATAACATTATTATTGCACGATTACATACTAAAAGTAAAAAATATATTAATGTAAAAAAGTAAAGACTTGCATTCTTTGCAGGAAACATTTTCTTCATAAAATAATTTATAACAAGAAGGTATGTCAAGCAAGACTAGCTAGTACACAAGTAAATCTCGTGACAACCTTTTATATCATTTAATCAATAATAATTGTGTAATAAAACATGTACTAAATTGATTGGTTTAATCTAAAGATTATTTTCATCTTTTTAGATCACTTAATAAAAGCTTATTTTAAAAGTTTTTTTTACATTAATTTATATTTCATTAATCAATTAATCTATGTAGTATTTTTTTATTATCAAAAATTAAAAAAATCAACAGTGAAGTACTGTAACGGTTGAGTTAAAGAACCCGCGAAAGTAATGATTGTCTCTGTGATAACATTAATCTGTGGCTAATGTAAAGTAAACCGTACCCTTCATTGAGTCCCACGTCTGGTTTCGAATAGAGGGCGAAAGAGAGTTTTGTATTTTTTTCCTTACAAAACGGAAAAGAACAACACTAGAAACATCACGGTAAATTAAAAAAAAATGTACTCCAGAGATAAAAGAGATTTTTTGGGGCGCAGAAAAGAAAAATTGTATTAGTGTAAATTTAGGTTTTCAGAAACGTGTTTAGATATAAAATATAAGGCTTGGAACCGCCTTTGCTTTGCTTTAATAAACCAATGGTAACATTGCTACTCAATTATTTTAAGCGAAAAATATTACATATATTTTTTTATTTAAAACAATATTTTTCTTAATTTTTGTATTACCTTTTTTTAAATATTATCAAAGTATTAATTTAAAAATTTCACAGACTAATAAACTCTATATTAGGACGAGATTCCTAATATAATAATATACAAACGTGGTACGTACCATATCTTATCTTATTGCTATCTTAAAACCATAAAAAAAAATATGAATCTATTCAGTAATTTGTCTCCGAATAGATATTCAGACATATAGACGACCCGATATAAAAATGTTGTAGTTGACAGATTTCCTTAGGGCGAGCGCACATGTCCGGAATTAGCATCAGAAATCAGATTCTGAATTCTAGAAGCCTGGCACAGACTTCCGGAATTTCGTAAATTCTGAATTTACAGTAGGGGAGAGTAGGGTAGAAAGAGACTTTTTTAACCCCGGTCTCCCCACTGTCAATTCAGATTCTTAAAAATTCTAGACAAGCGCCGCCTTAACAAGTGAAGAAAAGTATTGTTAACATTGCGGGGGCATTGGAAACAAGAAAGAAATAATGTTAAGTACAAGTTGTAAATACACAACAGCCTCTCGTAACGGTTCAACTTGGGCAGTTTGAGTAACGAGTTCAAAGAAAATTGGCAAAACCCTATCGAACATGTTTTACATGCTCAATATAATGGAGATTTTATAAATGTTTTCTCAACACAGAAAGTACTGGTGTACTGAATGTTTTTCGCCTATTTATTACAAACGACTTGTATTTTATTCAAGCTCAAACGAATACTTTTATCATATCTTTTGTGGTCAATATCGTATTGATTTATATAACTTTGGGTTTGCTGAAATAAATGAATGACAGTAACCACTTTTATCATAGACATTTTTTCCCTTGTCCTCTCGCTTTTCTGTTATTTCCTGTCACCGTCTGTCAAAATAACTGTAATTATTAATTCTATGTACCAAGGGAAGTTCTTGTTTAAATATTTTAAAAGCAAAAGTCGGTAACATAAATAAGCTAAAAGCTTGTATATAATGTATAACAGTAATAAAAGTTGATATTCGTAGTCAGTAAGTATCTCAAACAATACTCGAATGATGCCATATAAACTAAATTCTCGGATAGCAACATTTACAAGTTACGAGTCCAAATAAACACATCCTAAGCTTATCTTTGATTGGCGTCCCCATTCAACCCAAACCCATGAGGTACAAAATGTACCACTTAACTTGATTAAGGCCTCCAAATCGTTAGCAATCATCTATCAGTGTCAAGATCTTGCCAGCATTGTCTTCAGAAACTTGGTATCCCAAACTCGCTTACTTGATATATCGTGCATTCTAATATGGAAACACATGGGCGTTTCTGGGCGTTGGAACTGCTGCGTTTCGGTACTTAAGCAGTTTTTGGGTTTATACAAATGTAGATAATAATATATTTTGGGTATATCGTAATTGCCAAGCTCATAGCCCGATGACTTACGTTGATTCTAAGTGATCGAAGAACTTAAGCTACTACAGAAAGTGGATTGGTGAAAACTAGAAGCAAAAAAGTTTTGAGAATTTGCGTGCTGCGTAAAGTATTTACATACCTAAAGATCGTGAATGAAATTATAGGTTTTACAATATGAAATTCTTTCAAAGTCTTATTTTGTTTAAATGTTTAAGAGACATTTAAGAACACATAGGTTACGTGTTGTAGTACATAAATTTTTAGTAAATGAAGTAATTTTGAGTGCAAGTGCCAAAAGCATATATTTGAAGAAACGTTAACTTCGAAGCAATTTAAATCCGTATTTTTCACCAGCTCCCATATTTAAACTTATGTGCTTAGAGTGTTCGTTGTTTCTGATGGCGTGAGTTCTCTTTGGTAAAGTGTCGTTAATCTCCATGAGTGTAATTAGTGAGTAAAGGATTTTAACTACACGGCCTTAATTTAGTATTACCTCATTTGTTCCCCACGCCTGTCCTAGATTTCGCATACTTTTGGTTATTTCGAGAATATCTAAAGCGAACGGGGATTTTACGAGAACCACATGGTTAAATACATTTTTCTGTAATGTAATGAAAGAGATTTTGAAGAATAAAGCTAGCGTGTATCTTGCGATAACATTCCAGAATGAGTAAATAGATTGTAAGAGATGGTTCTACTTATTTACAAATCTCTATGTAAGTAAAGCAAGGTTTATAATTATGATGATAAATGTAATGAATTGGGTTATTAACAATTTACCAGAACACGAATATTTTACAATATCCATGAAATTTGATTATGTTATTCAGACCATGAGCATTATAATCATCAGAACAATTACAATGGTTGCAATATTCAGACTGATGTTAGTTAATAACAAAACAACGAAATTGAACACTATAACAGTTTTAATTCTATTACATTACTAAATAAATAAATTTCTAGTAGGTATCTTATAGTATGAGAATCATTAAGGTCTTTATAGAAAACATACATACACACAAACACACAATTCAGATTGAGAATGGAAAATTTAACTAATCCTTAGAGTTTCTTCCTCAGTAAAAATCGAATCCATAACCCTTTTTACAGGAGTCCGGCATTATGTTAATTTCTAATTTCCAAACTCTAAATTACACCGTACTCGGTTATCATTCATTAACAGTGTAATAGCCGAGCGAAATAAACTTCGCTAAAACGGCTATGTTTAACACAATCTCCACTGAAATAAACTAAAATAAAGGGATTTATTAGCAGCCATTAAAAAATAAGTTGGACCCGTTCCAACTTTGCTGCGTTATGTAAAGCATGTAATTCACTTCGGAACCATTACAATCTGGATTCTGTTTTGCCTCGGTATAACTCTTGCTGGGCATTAATTAGAGAACTGAGCACCACATCTCAGATGTATTAGTGAATGAGATTTGAGTGTCGCATCTGAGCCACATCTGAGTGTTAAGGTGCGATTTCGTTGAAGAAATAGCACGTGCCAGTTTTCAATGGCAACGACTATATTTTTTTTAAAAGATATTGGCACGTTCAAAGTTCAGCTTGCGTTTAATAATCGACGAAGTAAAGCAACTGCGGGCGCGGTCAGAGAATGGGTGAAGTAATGGGTGAATGGGTTAGTGGTAAAATTTCTTAAGCACATCAACACGTTATAAAAAACCTGGCTTCCTTTCGCAGCGTGGCAAAAGCATACTGCGAGACTAGACTTTTTTTTTGTTAAACGTCTATTGTTTGTCATTATTTAAATTTAAGTTTGAGAAACCAATTCCATTATGGCATTATTGTAGGAGATATTAAAGCAACATGTTGTCGTATTTTAAAATTGATCTCACACCATAATGAGGTAAGTGTTCCTGTCGGCGACAAATGTCATCGTTGTTTCTCGTCTGTCGTATGCTGCATTAACGGAAATGTACCTTTACTCAGTAATTTCTTGGCAAGGATAACGTTAGAATGTTTGTGTCTATGCTAAAAGGAAATGCAGTTATTCGTTTAATTTCCTACGAGTATATCCGGTAATTCCTTTCAGTACTGTTTCAGATATTCCTAGTTAACTAACTTATT
Organism: Lerema accius; assembly: GCA_001278395.1. Taxonomy (NCBI): domain Eukaryota; kingdom Metazoa; phylum Arthropoda; class Insecta; order Lepidoptera; family Hesperiidae; genus Lerema; species Lerema accius. The sequence continues at coordinate 382,114 of LGAG01000135.1, forward strand.
AGCGTCATTTATGAATGTAGTTTTATTTACGTATATTTTACTGAATAAATAGTGTGTATAGGCACTTTATAGAGGATGAAAGAAAGATACAGATATACATTATGAAGATATGAATACGTTCTGATTTTGCTTTTTTTGTGTACAAACGAGACAGCAAATAATTATCCTTAAGACGATAAGGAAGTATGCAATGTTTCACGAATCCTTTTTCAGTTGTTAACGAAGAACTTAAAAATGTATAGTATAAAACATCATGAGTTTCAATAAAAATAATAAAGTCCTACACAAGTTTAGCGGCGTTATAAAAGGTGACAAAATTTCCTAAAGCTCGGGTAAAGTTCGTAATGACATCACGATAATGACGTCATTACAGCTGTTCGACGGAGCTTGCAAGGAAAAAAGGTCGAAGCAATTAAATTTTAATCCGATACTTGATTTTCGTGGTACTTTAATATTATTATAACTGTTTATTATTTCCATTTCGTTAAGAGACTTAGGAAGTCCCAAGTATTTATTTGAAGTGATGCGTTGAAGATTAAATTATATTCTCGCGATAGAATTCTCAGTGTCACTACAGGTTGGATAATATAAAAAGACGAAAAAAATGTTGGTGTTGCCATCTGTTTTTACATTTACATGTACAGGGTACGCTATTTTTCAAGAGTTTTTGCACGTATATGTGTGTATTTGTGTGTGTGAGTGTGTGTGTGAGAGAGAGACAGAGAGAGTATTTAAGTAATTATGTTTGTTCGTTTGCTTGCAAGTTCTGTAGCACGACTTGACGGATTAGAAAATAATGAGTTGTCATTGGATTCATAATTTTTTGCAGTCAGGTCTTTTGTTTTTATATAACTTCAGGTTATGTATTCAGTTAATTTCTTTACGAGAAACAAAAAGTCTTTTAAATACTAACTTAAAAACTTTTCATGGAAAATAATTTAAAACGTCGCGTCGGCCTTCACGGGTCTCTTGTAATACTACTTTAACGTCACTTAGAAGAAACCGCACTCTTAAGTGCTATGAATTTAACTAGCGTTTTATTTTATCCTATATAGTATATTAATACGTAAATATTTTAATTTGTCGTAATAAAATTGTCATAAAAAATTCAAAATTATTATTACCACAAAATAATACAATGGTTACAATATTGTGGGCCCTTCACTTGTTAGTTACATACAAATTTGTGTTAGGGGCTGACATGGAAAATAAATTCTTAAAAGTTAATGGACAATAATAATATGTGTTATACCTAAATATATTTCATTTAGGAAACGAATTAAAACGTACGGTACTATAAGTAGGTACTTGCTTTGTTACATATACTCGTCACACACGATAACTCACAGGGAAGACCTCGTTGACACATATATGACGTTGTCTATCTTTTGACATAAAGAGGTATGGTTGAATATCAACTACAAAGGACTCCCTAGTATTAGTAAAACAGTAATAAAACAAAAATTTCCAGTCAAAAAAGCACTAAACATAATAAAGAGGTGTTTAAACACAGACGGCTCAGCAAAAAATTTAAATGTGGTTGAATTATTACGTTTTAAGCAAACATTTAATTTTCATGTGGCTACAGCAAAGTCCTTTTCACAATTAATTACAGGAGTTAAACTTCGCATAAACAGATTTTTTTAAGTTACGCTTTATTATAATAGATGAGTGAAATGGTGACAGCTTGAAACAAGTTTCAACCCATTAATGCCCCAGTAATGAGTTATTTCTCGTAGCCTAGGCGGCTTAGGGCACTGTACCACGCTGCCACAGTGCGGATTGTTGTAGGAGTTTGTGGCCAACTTAAGTGTCGTATCTGTTCTTAACTCGTTAAAAATGGAAACTGACGCCTTAATGTACTCTTCAAAGCAGAGCGAGTGCTTAAGAAATATCGTCACTAGCGGTCACCCATCTACCACCACTCCAACTACGCCCGTAGTTGCTTAATTTCACAAGCCGCTGGGCTATGAGCGCTTCATCAGCAAAAGCTAGTCTTCAGCACTATGTCCTTAATGAAGATGTGACTATGAAATATAACACGTAATTCTACAGGAAACGTGTAAGTGTCTGAGGAAGTTCGCAAAACTAACGAAGTTAGCTTCCACACAAAGCAGGACGTAAGCGCCATTTTGCCAATAACTTGTTGAGCACTTCTTGTTACTTGCTCCTTATTGTATTATACATTATGTCTTTCTTTGGAACTTTTGTTATCATTCATTACTTCATATATTGTCTTTAGCTTAACTGACTCTGACATCCCGACTTGGCCACAGGTACTTTTAAGTGCCAGTGTTATCATTAAAAACCGGCCAAGTGCGAGTCCGACTCGCGCATGAATCTCTATCATTATTTATTAAAGATACTTACTTTTTAAAAAAGTCCAAGTTTCTACCTGTTTATAAAGATCAAGTAAAAAAATTGTTTAAAATACGATTATTGTATGGGGACCCCCTTTATTATTTTCTTTTTTTATTTCTAGTATTTGTTATAACGGCAACGGAAATCCATAATTTGTATAAAATCCGGCTTTCTACCTATCACGGTTTCTGAGATACAGCCTGATGACAGACAGACAGACAGCAGAGGCTTAATAATAGAGTTCCGTGTTTACCTATAAGGTACAGAACCCTTAAATTATCCCAAGTTGAATCCTTTAAGTTACTTAACTTCAATATTCAGTCTTGCACTCGAGTGGATTTATTAATTCCTGCCACATTAATATTAAAACCTCTCTGAGAGGCTTAAAGCGCTAAGTTAAAGGCAGTGCTTAGCCATCGAAACACGTTCGGCATTATGAAAATAGGAAATAATACTTTCCTGTAAGATATTAAACTACTATATTTACACTAGTGGACCCGCCCTCGCTTCGTTTCGCGAAACCTATATCGGGAAAAAAGTAAAAAAAAGTAGCCTAAGTTACTCCTTATTACATCAACTACCCGCCAGGGGAAGTCCCGTCAAAATCGGTCCAGCCGTTTCAGAGATTACAAAAATAAAATAAAAAATATTTTGGTAGGTATGTGTACCATGTATAAATAGGTAGGCATTAAGTAAAAAGCGGTTATTTTAATATTCTAAACAGACACTTCAATTTTATTCAGTTGTATAGATAGCTTTTGTATTTTTGGTCCTACAGTGCACTGAATTATAAATTATCGATAAGTTATATCTACATTATTACTTGTTTATTTCATCTTCTTAACGAGAACAATAATAATATACTTCGCGTGGTGTTTACCTCATAGACTTTACTTGCTTCTCTTATATAGTCCAAAAGCAATAACAAAAGACATCAAACTATTGCCAAAGTTGCACAAGTAAGTGCACAAGAACTTTGCCGAAGTAACAAACTTAGTTTCATCACGGAAGACAACTCGTGCGGTAGAAGCTGTTGGAGGACACTTTGTGGTACTCTAAGTATGCGCTATTGTTATTAATATTGACATTATCTTTGTAACAATAACTTAATCTATAAACATTTCGTCAAAAATCTTGAAAATTGCCTTACTTAATATTGGAACGGTCCCAAACGCGTGTTTATCACTGAACTCCTAATCAGTTTGATGGATTCAAAGAAAAACTAGGGAAGTATTTTAAAGGGACAAAAAAATTAAAAAAAAAAAGTTTAAACACAGTTAAAAGTGAATATTGATTTATTGATGTTCTAATTTAAGATTTAAGATTTATTCAAGAACCATAAAAATTAGACATCTAATTAGTTCGTAAACAGTGGCAATAGTATAAAGCTGTATCGCCACTGGTTAGTGCCACCTCGGGATACAATTTTGAATATAAAAAAAAATACAAATATTTATATTTAACATAGTTACAATAATTGTATTGTCTAATGGATATTAATTACGCTCTACTACTGAGGTCGAATTTTTCCTCGTACCTGAGGAGGCCTAGAGCATCCTAAATGTAATTTTGTGTGTAAAGTATATTAGATCTACGAGAATAAATTCGCGGGCAAAAAGCTATCTTCTATAAAACTCGTATCATCTATTTATCTTCATAACGATATTAAAAAGGTTATATATGGGTGAAAGTTTGTAAGGACCAAAATCCCCGCAATATAAGCTACTGAAAAACTGCAATGCAACAAAATACAGCAAATTAAACTTTATTCTGTCAACGTCACAGTTCCAGTTTTATTGCGGATGAAATTCCGGGTGTTACTTGTTCGTTGTTCCTGGTATAATTTGCTGTTTTATTTACATTCGTGCTTTGGAAATAAGTTAAATTTACAGACAGAATTAGGTCGTGCCTAAAAAGTTTGCTGGTTTAAATCAAATTTTGGGATTAAATTGTGTATCATAGAGTTAATAATCTTTAATCCCTAGATGGTATCCAATACCACAAAATATTTTGAGATACAATAAAAATTTTGAGAAACTCAGACAAGCTCCGATTTTCTTACGATGGTGTTCCATAGATGGCGTTTAGACTAGGTTTCCTTAACTTAGCTGAATAGAACTGCCTCTTTTGTTGTTATTCCACAAATAACTCGGTAATTAAGGCAAACAACTTACGTTAACGACGTATGCATGTACAAAATAGATGTTGCGAGCTTGTGTAATAAAAAAGGTAAAAATAATATTTTGCTATAGTTTCTATAACTGTTTGGGTTTGAATGTTTCTGCGTTTTTTTCTTATTTCTGCTAGTGTTGGATAAACGCCTAAAATTGCCTAATAGCAATGTTGTGATTTAGTAATCCAGCATAGATTTCTCGAAGTAGAGCGAGAATGGGCCGTTAGTGTATAATGTTATTTTAATACTAATTTCTTTATACATAGTTTTTTTTGTGAAGAGTGTCCCAAAACGAAGCGAGGATGAGCGTTGCTAATTATAAATATTTTGAACAACAAATATGTAAATTCACATAATACCACTCATCACCGGTGAAATTACACCATTTCAGAAGGTGACGTTGACGTTGGGAATATTTAAACATGCTTCCGATATGAACAAAGGCGAGGGTAATTCAATTAATTTGAATTTGGAACGCTTCTTGCCCCAGATCCGTCGTCAGCGTTTGTAAGCGAAAACACTTTGCGGGTACTTCATACAAATATGGGGAATCAATTACTGAGAAAAGTACCTTGTTATTGGTATTAACTCAATCTTGTTTCTTTCTGAAATATCTATGTACATCTTAAGGTACTTAAAGTATTAGGCATCCTTGAAGCTTCATGTTTTCAGCAAACAAAAGCCCAACGAATCAAAAAAACAATGTAGCTTATAGTCTGTGATGTCGTAGCTCCTAAAAAAATGAATCAAATTTAATGTGTTTTCGTTTTAAATCTAACGTAATTGAAATGATTCTTGACTATAATTTGTCTCTATCACACTTGATGGTATTTTAAATATTTGCTGATTGAGTTTCTGTCAATTATTATTTACGGAAAACCGCGTCAAGGAATTTAGTTTCAAAATCCTTAGCACACTTCAGTAGTTGATTTCCAGTGGGATCCAACTTGCTTGTAGTTTCAATTAAATGTTTCTCCTTTATGTTAAGGAAGTTTGTACCTGTAGGAAGTGTGTAGGGTTACTTTGAACCCGATGATTATGTCACGAAACAATGAAAGGGATGGTTTATTAATATTAACTGAGAATGCTCTTAGCCTCGGGTGCTTCAGTACAAAGCTTTATGGAACCCATAGACTTTCAAGTGGCATGTTTCGGGTTGCCATCAGTTAAATCACCGGTCCCGGAAATGTGCGCAAAATCTTGGTTTAATATCACTCTCACAATGAAGACAAATCTAATGATATCTCAAATGTTGAAATTGGTGAAGCCGTTTGGACTGTAGAGAATGCCGAATAAATGGACATATATACGCTTGTGATAAATGTATCTTCCTGGTGGAATCAGATAAAAACTGACGAAAACCAACGATCTGACTCATTTGAAATTGATTATTTTAAACAGAAGGTTCGAGGAACAATAAAGATTATAATCCTTTAAAACACTCAGACGAAAGATGTCTTGATGAGCTTGCCTCGGTTTCAAAATAATTGAAGACTTCTGCCTTTGTTTCTCAATTTATATTGTAGTGGTTATTAATAATTTCGACGTCTTTACGTTTTGTTTTAAACTAAAGAGATCTTAATAAAACAATTGAAGTTTCGTTCAATTATATTCTAAACTGTAGTCCGGCGGCTTTTGTCGATTCTAAGTGTTCGACAAAGTTAAGCAATTGATGGAGCTGTCAGAAAATGGGTGGGTGTTCTCCAACAGCAAATTTGAGCCCTTCCATGCTTTGGAGGAGGACATTTTAGATTAAATTTAATATTATTAAGTACCTTGAAGCAGAAATACTCCTCACCCTCTAAGAACATCTGCTACTTGAGAAACATTAACAATTATAGTCACGCCTCAGGCAAACAATACGAAGGTAACACCTATCAAATTATTATTATGGTATTTGATAAACAATTTTCTTAACGATGTACATCTTGTAAACTACAAAACGCTAACGGCGTCATATACACAGTATAATGAACACTTTACGAAGTGTAGCCTATCAAAGACATCCTATAGGCCAAACCACAAACGTACGACGGATGAAGTAAGAGGACTTCTCGGAAGCTACCGTTATTCACAATTTGAAGCAGTTTATCTATAACAATGGGAACGGATTTCCGAGAAAAGCACTAAAGGGGAGCCTACTGCAATAAGTATTGCATTTAGGTAAGATTTAAGTTAAGTATAAGATCAACGTAATTTTCGAAGGGATTTCATGGGAATTGCAGAAAAACTAGCAAAGAAGTTACACAAAGCAAGTGGTCACTCGTCTGATGAGTCTGCTGTACTGCTCCTAGAGAGTATTGTTTAATGATTCTAGTTTTTCCGAAATGTTGACAAATGGACTATTCAGTAAATAAATCCATTCCTAGAGGCGGCTAAGCTACCGACCTCTTTTCCTCCTTACACTGTGGCAGAAGGATTAACTCGGTACCTCGTTGTTTCATGGTGTGTTTAGTAATTAGGGCAATTTCTCATGTTTGTGTTACGTCCCGCTTGAAAGGGAACGCCAAATGTTTGGTTTGCCAACTCGAGGGAGAGTTTACGGGGATTAGTATATGGCGTAAGTAGGCATATTATGGACATAGGCTTTAGGCGAGGATAAAATATTTATGTTGTGAAGAGGAATATTCCCATATTGCTCAATTAGCGCACGTTTGCAATATTCACGTTTAGACATTATGTATAAACGTGTTTATATGTATATGTTTAGACATAATGTATGTAAGAGAACTAAGAGAATTATAAACGTTTTGGCTTATATTTATACGTATAATAGAAGATCGTGCAGATATTGATCTGCAAAATATTTTAGCTCTTATAATTTAGTTAATCCTAAAATTTTTCACATGAAATTCTTACAACCTTAAATTTTCATGTACCTACTTTTAGAAAACACTCGTCATATTGAAGAACTTTTACGAATGTAATATTTTGTAAAAACTAATAATCAACCATTTTCCCTTCTACCTTTGCTACAAAAATATTTTTCTTAGATTCTATTGTATTTATACAGCCATTACAGCCATTACTCACCTTCACAACTTAACTTTAATTCAAGTGTTGAAAACACTTAAAAACCCCCGCTAAATCTTTCAGGTAACCTATCAATCCGTCCTAAGCTTGACGGAATACATCATGGCAAACGAGAAAAGTTTGATACGCAGGGGCTTCAGAAATTCATTAACGCACGCAGACGCCCGCTTGAAATTACTTGGCGTGAAGCGTCTATAAAAACTTTGGGAACTCAGAAATGTTTGGGATCAGATGAACGTAAAGTGCAAAGTGAGTAATGCCTATTTTCCTGAATTCTGACTTATATATCTCTATAGCTACGGCTATAATCACGCTATGTCGCATTGCTTCATTCAAATCTCCTACCACTATGAGGGTTAAGATTATTTCCACATGTGTTGCACATGGCACATAATGACATAAGGAATACTAGTGTTAGGCGTTATTTTAAAATTTTAATGGTATAAAAACGAAAGTAAAGGAATATTCTGGCTGATACAATTATTGTGACCAAAAATAATTTTCAAAATTTTAAAAGAGAAAATTTTTATACATTGTTAATAGTTTCTACAATCTACAATCGCGACATAATTATATAGACGAATTAAATGGGCTATAAATTGGTGCACTTTGTTCAGCTTGGCATTTTTTCATATAAAATAATTAGAATAACTTGAGTTCAGAAATTGATGTCACGTAGTCCTGATTTTATAAAATTCTACTCTATTAATACCTAAAAGCGAAATTTCGTCTTCTTTGAGTGAAAGAAAATTAATAGTGAAATTGGTTTTTAACAAAAAATATATTTTATTTTAGAGTTAAATTCCTTTTAAGAACAAAATTACATTGCTTTATATTAAAAAATAATTTCATTTTCTCTATGACAGCTAAGTTATTGTGATGAATTTTCTGAAACAAGTACATATTTGATTTTACATTTTCAATTGTTGTCAATTTTGTAGATAATAATTATTTTTGAAAGTGATGTAGGTAGGTATTTTTAACATATTATAAAATCAGGTTTTTAATATCATATCACTGATACGCAATGTGTATCAGTATACATAATGTGTATCATGTACGATTTTTAACGCATTTCCATTTCAGTACGTTTTATTCCATTACATAACGATTATGACTGAAATGTCAATTTCTACTAAATGGTTCTCTTTCAAACTCTAATCGTTTAAATGTCTGAAAGGGACAAAAGAATAAATATGCTACGACTTGATGTCCCAACATTTAATAGATGGAGCATATCCTGTGTCGTAAAAAAGAAAAAAAAATAAACAAAAAGAATCATGCAGAAAAAGTATACGAGGGAATTGTGTTTATTTTACACAAATGTATCGCAAAAGTTTAATATACAGTTTGGATTACAAGATCACAAGCTAGATTTACGTCGTTTATTACAGAACTTTTGTTAGTACCTAGGTATTAAGGTGCGAAATTGTCGCGCTAATTAGCCGAGCAATTCCAGTTTTCTAGAAAATATTTTCAAGTTTTTATTCAACTGCTTTGAATAAAAGTCTTACTATAGCTATAAACCTGGCTGATCTCAGGCTAAGTATGAGAAATAAAAGTTTTATGCAGTGGCTGGAGACGGTCGCACTTTTTATACTTTTCGTAATTCAGACTTTATTTTCTGTAGCTTTTCAATAACATTTTTATCTGTTAAAGTAACAGTCCAAAACTTCGGTTGAACACTACCAAAAATAGCTATTTCTATTGATTCATAAATGTTTATTATGGTGATATTAAGTATTATTCAAAACCGCTGTAACAAAAAAGTACAATAGGAATAGGTGAAAACATTATTATTTTCAATTCGGTAAAAGACTTACACAAACTAAAATAAGAGAAAAACTCCAACAGGTACAATCTGTAAAGTAACTAAAGCATAATATCTACTTCAAACGATATGAAACCCAATCAGTGCGCCAACAATTGAAAACCAAATATTTGCTCCAATCAACAACGGAAAGTTGTAGTTTCAAAGTCCACCGGCCGCAAACTCTGCTACGTGCTAAAAATAAAACGGTAAATCACGAATTTTAAATCATCCAAATCCAAATTCAAATTCAATCCTTTTATCCAGATTCGAAAATAAAACGGCTATTGGCTGAAATTGACAAATTTAAAACGTTCGAATTTTAAACATTTAAATTCGCTGAATTCTTTGATTCGATATGCATTGCAAATAAGAATTAAAAATAAACTTGTCGGTTTGGTATCATAAATAAATTCGTTCAGGAATTCACTCTAGGAGATACTACTTTTATATTAATACGAACACAATGTTATATCAGAAACAATATTTGCTGAAGTGACTTAACAAATCCATTTCACCATTTTCACGAAATCCCGAATAGGTATCTTATGAATACCCTGACTCCTTGTAGATTTGATTGACGGGCGCTAAAATTATCTTATTCTATATTTCTTAAAGCCTTACTTTATTATAAAAGACTGTAACCCTTGAGGATACTCTAAACTCTCCAAAGAATCCTTGTTAGCAAAAATCTTGAAACCCATTTGACATTTCGTAAAAATACCCTGAAACTCTTATGAGCCGCTGAGTAACTTTCAGATGATTTTTATTATTATACTGTCTGTTCTCATTAATATTGAATAATTACATGACTTTGTGACAGACGTTTTAAATTAAATTAGATTTTATAAGTTCGCTTCGTTATGTAATATTATATTCATTATTTTATCAACGTTCATGAATTCAGTAAGATCATAATTATGTAAGGTATATTTTGTTATATTATTTATAAGCTTGATATTCAGTTACCTATGTCAGGGTTTCACCTTACAATCATTTTGTAATCGCTTAAAATGTGCGTATCACTACGGTCACAAATATCTTTACATAATATTTATTACGCAAAATATTAAAGCAAATGAGTGAGCAGTCGTCATAATTAAAATGATATTATCAGCTGTCACGATAAAAGTCGATAAAAATCATTCATCTTATTTAGCTTTTATTTTGATGAAAAATTACTAAAAAGGTAGCAAATTTACATGCACTAAATTATAGTTCGGGCATCATTTTCTCTGTTCTTGCTTTACCCTATGGCATTATTTATTTCAGTATAAGCGTGTTATATTCTACTAATCTCTTACAAGTGTTGGGTGACCCTACAGGCAATTAGTGACTGTTATGAAACCAAAATTTGAATGGAGGGATTTCATATTTCAAAAGCTTCATATTTCAATAGATTTCAAAACTTTACGTTATTTAATTTTGCACAAGGCGGCCGAATAAAGACTTTATACATATTTTGTTTGAAACTTTGTATCATATATTTTCAACATGCAAGGTCTTACGTCGAAAATAATGAGTATTATATAATTTCAGGATGTGTATGTCATTTATTATAATGATTGGATACATTAATAATTAAGTTAAAAACAAAATAAAAATATTAAAAACATGTATTTTCGAAGTATCACCGCTAAAGTAAATTTCAGTTAGGAAGGAAGATGTAACTAAAATTATTTCATTTTATAAAGCGAAATGCAGACTATTCCACAGATTATAAAACTGTACTCCTACCGTAGTATCCCTTTCACAGAAATCCCTAAAAGCCATTCGACATTTCTCGCAAAAACCCCATTGGAAGTTTTCTGAATTTTTCTTTTGATTTCGTCCTTCATAGAGTGACTTAATTTACTTTACCACAAATTCGGGTGGATAGTATTTTATTGTAGAAGGCCACCCTCGCTTCGCTTCGTTGAATCTTCTATACCTCGTTTTTTTCGTCGTGATTTAAAAAGTAAACAACTTTACAGTGTCTTTTTATTGTAATCATCGATTAAAAAATAAAACAGACACAAATTAAAAAAATTAAAGGATAAACAATAATTTAATGTTAAAATAAATTTCTGTATACTTCTTAATATTTTTTTTTAATTAATGAAATATATACAAGTAGTGCCAAGATTGTTTACCTTTTAAATCACGACGAAAAACGAGGTAAACGTGATATCCCAACTGAATAAGACCGTTATCCTGATAAAAACTTTTCTACGACTTCATCCAACACGTAGGGTAGAAACATGTCCAGTTTAATTTAATTTTAACCTATATACAGCAGGAACAAAGCTAATTACTAGAATCAAATGTAGGTATACTAAGACCATTCCTTTCATTTAAGCTGCAAACTCGCTAAGGGTCATCTTAATCTGTCTTATACTATTGCTTTACCAATACATAATGCTACATAATATTTTATGCTACATATTTTGTTAACCATTAGATATCTTTTTTCCTGTCTTTATTAGCAAACCACTGCCCCAATACCTGCATAATAACTAATCTCAAAATAGGTATTACCTCTACAACAATACGTCTAAATGAAAACAAGTTCTTTATTCAAAATTTTAATTAAATTTAGCTGAGGTCACGCTTTAATCATCACACGTAAACGTGTCTCATTAGACATAACATGCCTACACTGAAATCTTCATTTACAACTGTAGGGGTAGCACAGCCGAAAATGAAATATACATACCTAATATTAATCCTTATAATTCAACTAATTAAACCTAATGAATTCGACAGACTAATTCTACCAGAATTCTAGGAAACCTTATTGAAGTTTTCAAATAGAAATTAATTTGGTGTGTTATTCGTAAAGGCCCATTTTTGGTGCGTAATATGTTTGTTCTCAGTTACAATAAAAAACTTCGTATGCCGTTAGTAACTAAGTCTCAATTATTTCTTCGTAACATATAATGAGACATTAGGTGCCTACTATAAAAGGTAGCATTTTCTTCTGCTTTTTGTACTGTCATAACAATATTTTAATAGGTCTTACATAAAGATTTTTACGATTATTATAAGGTAGAACCTTTTCGTGATGTAGGCGAAAGTACCTTAACTTGCTCAGCCTAGCAACTGAGTTCTAATGATTACTTTGTTAATATAAAGTAGTAGAGATGAATAAGAATAAAATCCCGGAATGCTAAAATTCGAGGCGGGGCAGATTTAGGCTATGCCAATCTTGCTAGATTTATTCCGGTCTGATCCCCAAAATTGATCCACTGGCATTTAATTTTTTTTTTCGATCAGTTCCACTTTTAAATTTTTGATCTATTCCTTTCCGATCCCCAAAGGTAAATCAGTCATATTTTAAATTATTTTCCATTACGATCTGATATCCTATTTATTAACACATTTTAGACAGTCAGGGAAATATGATCCTTAATTAATAAGTTGTAATCCGTTATACTTATGGACACTTTTTGACTTCCTATTTAACATTATCTTACGTGTAAATGGAGTTTCATCGTCTGATGGTAATTAATGACCAGCGTCTATGGACATCGACGTCAACATCGCGTGTAGGTCAAGGAAACGAAGCATCTAGAAAGACCCCATAATTATTATCTTCTAGAAACATCGATACAGGAAGTAATGGACGTAAAAATCGAACTGTACGCGAACTTTTTCATCTACAGGGTTGATTACTCACCAACTTTAATATTGTCAAGAAACTTTTATAGGAAAGGATTCTTATCAAAGCCTCCGTAAATAGGGAAGCCTTAATATCTTTGAGGCTGGGAAGGAAATTCGCCTTCGTTGTTATCCTAATTGATAAAGTTTTCCTTGTATGGTTAAACTTCGTAAATTATTCAAAGCGACAAAAATTTGGAATATTTTGAATTGGTGCAGAGTGAAATATTATGTTCGTGCGTTGGCTATAAAAGTTTGTAGCTACGATAAAACTTAGGCTATAAACTTAGGTTATCTAATAATCTTAATTAGTTGTGTATACGACGGACTATTATGAACTGTATTTTTTGATATCATGCTTACTCAAATTCATGTATTAAATTATTTATCCGCGAAGTTAAATACGTAGATACAACACTTCTTGCTGTTGACTATAGTATACTATACTAAGGTATTTAAATTAAAACAGCGTTTTGTCACCATTGTTATAAATTCAATTGTACTAGTGGCGTCGCTCTTCGCTTGAAATTTGACCTCAACTTATTATGTCAAACAATAGAACATAGTCTACAGAAATACACAGTAAATTTTATCAAATTACGAGCTGTTGCCCGCAGCTTTGCTTGCGGAAATTATAGTTTTGCGGTGATATTTGCCCACTTAGGGGTTGATTTAAAAAAATCGTTGAATCAGGTTTTTCATCC
>LGAG01000135.1:409147-438233 GCA_001278395.1 Lerema accius
CCCAGAGGTATCGATATGTAATTGAAATAAAATTATCATGACAAATTTCTATTTTTTTATTTTGTTCGAGATTAGGGACAGTTAAAGTTTACAAGAAGAAGGAAAGCAGAAAGTCAAACTTTTATTTAGTACCTATGTATTATAAACACATTTAATTCAGAAAAGAAAGCAAAACCTACACTACCATATTGGGTTTGATACACAAACACGTTATGCTGAACACCATGATGACAGATAGGCATTAATAAATTGGCAAATGTGCCAGCTATAATATCGAATAAATCTATTTTTTGACACATGTTTTATGGTCGATCATCGACCACAGAGCATGTCTTATAAAAATATTATTATAAAAATGCTAATTGAATCCTGTAAAATTACTACAAAAAATTGATGTTACTTCAAAAAATTAATGTGTGTAATTTTCAGTTTTCCATTTCCTCTGCATGGCATTTAATTTCAGGACGAACATCGTTAGAAGGCGCTAGTGAATTTTACAGAATTCTCAGTATAATATTACATTTATTCTGGAACTAAAAAACACATAAATGTAGTCCTTCTAGCTCTCGAATATTATTTTAGGATTCCGTACTTAATTTGTAGTAAAAATACCCTATTATAGCTTTACTGTGTTCGTCCGTCAAAAAGGTTGTAACTTGATATTTTGAACTATTGTGTTACCTATCCCTGCTATCCTAAGCGCTTGACACTGAAATTTTTTGTCATTTTCTTTAAAAAGAAATTGACAGAAATTGATTCCCATGCTACATTTTTTTTCGTCAATTAGCTATCAATATCTTAAAAACCACAGGTAAAAACTTGATATTTTACAAAGCATTATGTATATTAATCAATATAGCTGCATTAAAAAGGGATAGAAGTAGAAAAAAATTTATTTTTTCGGCGTAAATATTACCTACTCTGTACGGAACCTTTTGTCTGCGTTATATACACTGTATATTCGTGTTTTGATTTCTGAGAATTCCTAATATTAGTAAAGTTAAGCTTTATTTGTTGTCAGAAACTGTCATTTTATCTTTATATACTTTTACCTCGGAGTGATATTAAACACAACATTTTCCCCAAGTTTTGATATCTGTAATAAGTACGGTATCAGGTGGCAAATATTTTATAAGCCATTAAAAAAGTAATTTTGTTTGAGAAAATCATCAAAACAGCGAGTATTTTCTTAAATAATGTCTTCGGACATTAAACTTCATTATTTAGGACATTGCCTCCAAAAAGTGAGCTTTATTAAAATCTCGATAAAATGGTGTCGTCTGTGGCTATCGTGATTAAATATTTTTTTTCGAGATGCAATCCAATCCCACGCACTTAGTGTAATAACCCATTAATAGCAATTTTACAAGTCAAAAAGTAAAAAAAATCCCTAAGTTTATTCTCCATTGCAAGTAACAGATTAATTATTTACTCCGTTAACCTGTAAAACAATTGCCTATTCGAAAGAAAAAGTTAAGAAAAATTCATGAGAGAATTTTTTGAACAAATTCTCCGAGGAATTTTAATAGGTCCTCATTACCAAGGTCTAATGACTTCGGTTATCTCGATAAGGGAAAATTTCGCGGTATTTTTGCGCTCCGTTGTACGTTGATGAGTTTTAAATAACTCGTTTAGGCTAGGCTATAACCTGATGAGAAAAAAATCTAACAATTTTTTTCTTGTCATCACATCAGTTCGTTTAGAGGACCTTGATGCCTTTTGGTATTGAGAAAATCATTGTTTTTTTTTTGTTGCATAACAACATAACATTACAACATTCGTCTAGTATCGAATAAAATTATTCTATCAATTGAGAAAATAATCGTAAATAAGTACATCAGCTATTGAACTCTCGATCGAGTCTAACTCAGTATGTAACTAATAATTAAGTAACCCCAATAATTAAATCAAGTTAAATCCTTTATAATCCAGATCACTAGATACAAAGCATAATAATATAATTGTGTAATTATTAGGCATTAAAACCTAAGATCCTGGTAATAAAGTGATTACGCTTTACGTTACGGTTGGCAACGGTCGACCCTTCGGCTTAATCTAAATATAATTAAACAGTTACCCTTAATTATTATCATTGAATTACAAAGTCCGTTTGCGTTTAGTTAAATTGAATAGATATAACTTGCTGGGGTTATGGCTTAAATTATAATTGCTTTGAATAGCTCAAAATCTAAGCGTATTTTACAGTAGCGTTAGTCCACGTACTAAGAAGTTACTACCATTCACTAGGAAAATCTAATTATAACCTTCCTAGATTCTTGTTTACTTGAGATGATTTGAAATTAGTTTATAACATTATTGCGTTGGTTAAAACGGATTTCAATAAAACTTTTAGGCTTTAAATATTTTTTTATAATGTTAGTTCTACGCATGGCGAAGCTGCGGTGAAAATCTACTGGATAATAATAATTATAGGCAAGTCAGAACTGCGGGATAAATTGAGAAGAGTTTGTAAAAGTTGGGCGAGTTCATCTACAATAGAACTAAAAGGAAACGGGGAAAAGTCAAAGAGAGCGCAAAGATTAAAGATAATAACGCGCTCGAACTGTATTTAAATACATCGCTAATTACTTTCGGGTTTAATTGAGTGTTGAACGCCTTTAGCTGCAGAATTTTTCAAATTAAGTCCAGCTAGGTGAAGTTAAATAAAGAACTTTTACAAAGTTTTCTTATTTTCATTTTTTTTTATTAAATAGTTTTTCTTACGCGTTTTAATCTTAAAGCAATTTTGTCGTTTCCAAATGTTTTAAAAGATATTTAAAATACTATTAAAAAATTTGAGACCCTTTTTAATTTGAAAATTACATTTTTTATAGCACGGGTCAAAAGGACGAAAACAAAAAAATAGAAAAGTGCATAAAACAACTAACTAAATTATAGAAATGAACAATAGTTCATTTTTTTATCCAATTTATTCGTACCCAATGCATAAAAATGCTAGTAAAAGTAATAATTACGCTGATAACCCAAATAATAGATATCAATTCTAAAATTGCTCGATCGTGAGCCTCGAATTCATTGAACGTTTAATACCGTCATTTGATGCTAATTAAAGCTATTCATTACCGCTGATCCACTCGTTAAATTAGCGCATTCAACACTCTCTGTAGCCAAATGTTAGAGGGCAGCTGTTTTATTGAATCTAGACAACTTATCGACGACTTTATGGTCAAAATTTGACCATATATTTGACCATAATTTGTATGACATCCCTGGCTGACAGATGTCAATTTCAACGTCAACTATCTGTCAATGAGGCTTTTATGTTTTGACGTTTGTGTGTCTGTGTATCAGACACAGAGTGTAGTGTGCTTTTTTATTTTTTTCAAATATGTTTTGTATTCAAAAATAGAATGTTAAATTGGTTTCATTTAACCTTTGACTAACGGCGGCTAAACTAGGTCAAAACAAGGCAAAACAGCGAAATGCCCACCTGCTATTAATTTTAACTTGTCTTCGAAGCCCGTAAAGTTTGTTTACCTTACTTAACATTTTCCCTATCAGTTACAAATTCTTCGTTTTTGCTTGGGCTTAATCAAACTGTCTACCATTAGCGATGAATTAGGAAGCAAAATAATATTTTATAGTAAACTAAAATGCGGACTGCTAAAAATTTGTGTGGGGGCAAATATTATACACCTATAATAGACTATCACTCTCACTATAAAAACAAATTCAATGACACAGGGTTTAGGATGTAGAGCAGTCAAAGTAATGAACATACATACATACGAGGAGCTTGAAGGAGTCGCTTCATACGATCGTGGAAATCAAGAGCTTGAAACTACGTGTAATAATGTTTGAAGCAGTGCGTCTATGCCGTCTAGTCTATGATTTACAGAAATATATTCCACCCAAGTCTTTTCAATAAGCTATCGCTAAAGGTGGACAGCGTACCTTAAACAAAAGAAATAAGATTGACTTTTGCAACTTTCGGTCCATCGAGTTTGTAATTGCCGAGTAATCTTCGGTGAATTTAATATTTCAACTGGTGTTTTAATTTAGAAGTTGAACAGAGTTCCGATTACTCGGCAGAATAAAGAAACTTTACAAATGATAGCTCTTTTGATTATTGTATTGTTTACACACTCAACGGTTGAATTACTTTACGTAATTTGATTAAAGGTACTTGTAAGACCTACAGCATTGATAACTTAATGGTTTGAACATTGGTTTCTGAAACTGGAGTTCTTGTGTTCAAACCCGGGACCTTTAGCTTTAACACACAACTATAGGAATACTTATTACATATAAGATTTTGTACATGAAAAATAAAATTATAGATAGTCAAATAGTTCCAGTTTACTTTCTTCTTATATTTTACCAAACTAAAACGTTGTTTACGATCAAAGTTCTTTGAATTGCGTAACAATTTTCAGTGAAATCATTAACTAGTTAGAATGTGTTTTTAGGAATTTTCTCTTGCTTGACTGTTTACATGACAGTAATAACATTCAATTATTACAAGATCCCGAATGGAAAATCGAGCAAACTATTATAGTATTATAGGTATAATTGGTTCTTACAAATGTAAAAAGTAAAATTGCGTCATAGGTATTATTATTATTATAGCGAGCAATTCAAGTTATTCCCTGTACTTTTAAGTCAAATTATTAATTTATTTTGAAACCTATAACAGACTTAATAACATTACAGAATAAGTTATGTAATGTGATCGGATCTAAAAAAATCCATCCCATCAAGCTCAATGAAAATTGTAAACTGTAGTTTTGTATCCAAGAATCGATTATCCTTAAAATGTCTCTTTACATCATTTCCTTAAACTCCAACGATTGTAAACTCAGAAATAGTTTTTCAGGTAACAGGATGATAAGTTCCATCAAACTTTAACAAACTTTGCATAAATTGCATTAAAGTTTGCACGGGACTGCGAGCTTTATAGTTGAAGTGACATAATTAATGATCTAGGACTTAAGATAAAAATTATCATTTCATTTTAAAACGCGGAAGATCTATCTGATATTTATAAGCATAAGTATGACTATCTGTCTGTCTGTTTGTCACCGTTTTATGCTTAAAGTATTGGATTTAGTTATATAATAGCGAAACAGTAGTTTTTACCAAGGACATAGACAGATTATATTTTATCCCAATTGCATGATCTCTTAGAATGGTTTGGTCAAAATTATTTGTGTTTGATTTACATCAAATCATTACTGATTCAGTAAATTTTTTATTGAAAAATACTGCAATAAGGTGAATTAAGTCTACTTTTGTGACCCAGGTGAATTGATTTAGGGGCTTTAAGTCTACTTCCCCTAATTTTTTACATACATTTTTTAAGAAATAAGTTATTATTTTCTGTAAATATTTATAAAAATATTAATTAAAAAAAAATCCTATTATTACTCTATGGTTACAATAATACTACTTTTATACAATAATGTTACATTTCAAGCATTAACCAAACTACCTTCAAGCGGTATCATAAGATCAAGTAAAAGCAGTGACAAGTTTGATGAAACTTTGCGTCGATGGAACGCAAACTTTGCATAAATTACATTAAACTTAGCACTACCACGCTGTGACTAAGTTAGTCTCTCACTAACTCATAATTATTGGTGCTGCAGTGCACCGATTGAAGGATTTCAAGAAAATTTTACTACAAAATTCTGTAAATGGGAGAAAAATATTTTATTTTCACCCTGAGTTATGTCTACTTTTTGGCATGGTCTATAGTCGAATCTATAGTTGTTAAATAAGGTGTCAACATCACTAGATTCTTCAAATTAATAATTGATTTGCTAATTTTAAACTTGGTAGAATTCAATTATTAATAGACTTAACTACATATTTTAAACTTGCTAGAATTTAAGTACAATTTTTTCATGAGGTAGATAAGTAAACATTTAATGAATTCACATAAACATTATTATTATTAATCTCAACTTTACTATTATTTCCACTTTAGCATATCAAAACTATCCTCTAACATGATAACCAAATCCCATCACCATAATCACAATAATCATTTGCATATCGCCTCCTTAATGCATAGCTTATGGCATTATGCTGCAACTAATGTTGTGTAAACTGATAACTTAGTGTATTGTGCATTTGTACCTGAATAACGTCGTACCTACTCAATGTACGTATTATAAATGATGAGTGATGATACTGGAAGGTAAAAGTGATCATTTTCTTGATGTTAACGGAGCATAAAGCAAAAATTTACTCACTTAAGTTCCACTTCACCTGCGATACCCAGTATCATATTCATAATAATTTCTGGGTTAGCATTTTATTAAGAAAGTATTTATTAATGCCTACTTTTTTTAGAGTGACTTTGTATTTTACATGTATGTATTGTATTATACTGTATAAGATACCCAGTAGGTACCTTTTTTTGTAATGAAATATTTTTTTTAATAAAAGCTAAGTAAATACCAGAAAAGAAACTAATAAAACTAGCAAAACACCTACTCACGTTTTTTCCTTTATTTAGTTAATATTGCCACTTAATTCTCATAAATGAGTAAATCATCTAAAAACGCTACCACTGTCCCGACGTCGCGTAACCATCTGCTGTGTTAGAAATGGTTTATAATATAATTTCCCGAAAATGTATCGCAAGCAATCATCTAAAGGATTCGTACTCGACCAATTGCTTATCCGGTGGCAGCGATTGGCTCCACTCCAAATAGATTTGCAGCAAAACGCGTTTGCAGAATCGACTCGGAACAGCCAATGAAATTATAAAAAAAGTCGTTTGAGGTTGCAAGGCTAGGATTTAGATTGGGAGTAAAGAGGTTCTCTGTTCTTTGATACGAACAGTTTTGGTTTGCAAACTTCGCTATTCGCATTGTGTTTCGTGGAAATAACTGATAAGCTAGTACACCAACAATGTAATGGAAAATAGACATTATCATGGTCATGGCTATGGAAGAAAAGTAAGCACTAATTATCAAAAGGAGTGATTTGGAGGTAATTGAAATATGGTACAAATCCACATAAGATACAAGCTAAGCACTCATAGTTTGGTCGTTTTGTCCATCTTAAGGGGTCAACTAAAGTGGATGGGTGACCGCTGGGTGCCATTTCTTAAGCCCTTTAGGTCTCCTTAGTTATAAGACACTTAAAAACAAATCTCGTTATTTAAGTCGGCATAAATTTTTCCTCCCAAATGTACTCTGTTATGTCTGGATGGCAGTATTTTAGTAAAAATAAAAAACATTTGTAAGCAATAAAACTGGCAGCGCGACATTTTTGCACTTAGTCTTGAAGTGTTGCCATTTTCGTTTACGCTCCCTTGACGATTGAAGTTCTGTTGTAAAAAATAAAAATATCTACTTACAAGAAACGAGACTGTACGTAGATTTTAATAAAACAACTCCTAGGAAAGTTTTAGATCAAAAGGTCCAATAAAAAAAATTAATAAAAAAAACTATTTACAGTCCTATTTTTGTAAACTATTCAAAGTATCATAATTATGCTATCATTACCTGTTTTTTAATACTGCATCAAAATAAGCTTAAAAAACTTGGTACTTAACAAAGAAAAATGTAGGTGGTGCATCAAACTGGTACAGAAAAGTTAGGTTTTTGATATTGCCGAGTTGAAAGGAAGTTGGAATATCATTTTAAATGTAAAAAGCTAAAATACTGAAGAAACCAGTTGTGCACTTGATGAAAATGCTGAACAAACTTGAACTCAGAATTCGTTGCTGTTTTTAAACTGTTAAGTAGGTACTCAAATTATTATTGTAGTAAGCAATTATTGTAACAAATCGGATATTCGAGTAGTGCGCCTTTCTATAATTATGGAATTATTAAAATATCAGAAAATGATCAGTACTTAACTTCATTGTTCATGACGTAAAGTTAAAAAAACAGATGAACTAAATTTTTTAAATTTTGTCTAATTGTTGCATTCATAAATAACTGTTTGTATTTACTAAGTTTTTTTAAATAAATTGTATATTTTTATGTGTAAGTAAAATCCAAAAAAATATCGATTACATAGAAATAAATTAGGTTGAGCTTCGTGACAAAAGCAAGTTGTATCAAAAAATTTCCCAACTGAGATTTATTACATTTACAAGCAATTAAAAAATATACAAAACTCGAAAGAGGCAGCCATAAATTTTACTTCCCCGACCCGCGTATTGTATTCTCACTTCAACAAACTTTATGAAACAGTTTGTCTTCATATTTCTAGAACCAAATGGAAAGAATATTATTTTCCCAAACATTTTTGAGAAATGTGTTTTGAACATCACACTTCATATTTGCAAAACTTTTGTGTAACAATGGCATGAAAACTTAATCTTTGAATTATGAATTATATTGTCGTGTAGTTTCAAATAATACTTTATTTTTTTCTACACTACAGTATAGTAGGTTTGTTAATTTTAAAAACTCATCAAAAAAAAAATTGAAAACTATTATTTTCAGAAAAAAGTAAATTTCCAGGAAATAATACCTTTTTATTCGGAGATGACTTCATTTATAATCATAGTTTATAGTCGTCAATTGAAAAACTCATATAGTTATCTAAGCTTGAAGGTCTTGCAACAAACAGGCCATATAACTGTAATGTGACTTTGAAAACAAAACTTATTACTAGTCTATCTATCCAGTCAGATCTGATATTATACGAATTGGACAAAGTTAGTCGGGTAAGACATCCAGACGAATCGAAGGCCAATTGCTTCTGAAATGGAAAAGTTTTGTGGACGTAATGGAGGTTACGTCACCTATGAAGTTTAGATGTGTTTTTCAAAACAGTGTTCGGTGTTTATTATGTTGGCATTCCTGATAAAAAATAGCAATTTAAAAAATATTTACCAATTAACGACCCATAACTATTCCACTGCTGGGCTCTGGTTTCCTCTCACAATGTGAGCTATACCAGTTATGTATAAGGAAATATGAAAACACTTAAAGTGGATGGGTAACCGTAAAGACTACATAAGTAGGTTATATTGTAGTTAGGTGAAAGCTAGAGGCGACATTTGTTAAATGCATCCCTTCCGTGCGTCAGAGGAGACGCTAAACCGTCTGACCTATTGTTATCGGTATATAACAAGAAATAAGTCGTGTCGGTGGCTTTTGGGCGTAAAAAGTTCAGACATTAAGTCCATCCACCAATCCACATTGGAACTGAGCGGTGTCATCGGGTGTGAAGAGAGAACATTGAAACAATGACCGATAGATAACTTTCATCAAACTGTAGTAACTATTTCAACGCACTGAATAAATCAATACAAATATTAGAAGTGAAATGTTTGTAATCGCTTCCCGCCTAGTAGAAGCTTGATTTAGTTGAAATTCGGCGAAAAAGTAATTCTAATCTATTGTAAAACATGTGATATATTTTATCCTAATGAAACGAATCTCTGGGAATGATTTGAACGTTTATACATTATGTTTTATGTTGGAACGCCTGATCAATAACGTCAAGCAATGCGTCACGAAGAGAGTTAACAAAAAAGTTAGAGAAAACCGAAACGAAGCGAAGTCTGGACGCTAGTTATCAATCATAATAATTATACTTTCTTTCATTTACAAACTCAATATTAATTATATTTTTTATTCCGACTACGCTAAAGATTTATCAATGTCACCCGCATAGTTCGGCATCAATTTTCGTTTCAGTTGACGAAAAAATTACTTTTATGTTTGGTACGGGATTAAATTCGCGAAAAATGACCCAATTCTGTTCGACCGAAGTACCGTCGTGTACGGGTGATACGTCATTTTTATGACCGAACAAAAATATTTATATTGTTTGTGGACGGGAAGGCTACATTTTTGCATTTTTATCCCCCTTTTTCTATTAAGGTTAAACGGCTGTCGTAAATACAAATGAGGCGTTTTTATTATTTTGTATACGATCGCGATTCCTTGCTGGGATATAGGTGAGTTTTTCTTTTTTTAGGTTCCGTTTAACGCGAATGAAAATACGAAACATTTAAAAGATAGCTTGCCAGTTGGTTTTTACGTGTAATGTATTAGAAGAAAAACATAAAAAAAACAATTCAAATTCAAATCATTTATTTCGTCTTAGGAACTAATAGCTCACTTAACGAATATGTGCAGTTAAGCTTCAATCCAAGGCAGTCCACGACTGAATATAGATACCTACTCCTAATAGATCAGTGCTGCAGACTGCATCATACTATGCCGAAATATTTCATACTGTTCGAAGGCCTCCCACTTGGCTTAGCAACAGTCTTCTAACAACAACAACTAAGATTGAGGACTTAACGTACCCTCTTGTTACGTCACTTCCTCGACCATTTATTATTAACTAGACGATCCCCGTGACTTTGCGCAAGAGTAGAATTCATCCCAAGGGTTATAAACGGGATAAAATCTATCCTATGTCCTATTTTTGGATTCAAACTATCTGTGTGACAAGTTTCAGCTTAATCCGTTCAACGGTTAGAGCATGAAGGACCCACAAACATCCAAACATCCAAATATCCAAAAATCTTTACAAACTCTCACATTTATAATATTAGTAGGATGTTACCTTCCGGACTATCAGGACTTCAACGTAGCTATACTGAAGGTCTAACTAGATAGCAGGGTAGGTGATAGTAGCTTTATCTATACAAAATCTATGGCCAAAACCTTTTCATAATAATGAACCGACTGTGAAACCTTAAGCCTGGTATTACGTGGTACTTGTAAGTAACCAGTAACAAGCGTAATACTGATATACAAATCTGCGTGAAACCGCAGTTCAAATAACTAAAGCCTACCACGATCAATATTGTTTCGTGCACACAGTAACATACGACCTCCTATATTACTGCGAGTACAGTCGAAAAGAAAATCGTCAAGGTCGGCTCAGAACATTAATTATTAATTGTCTAGACTTTTTTCCAGACAAAAATATTTAAATTTTAATTCAGAATCACTTATTTATATAGATACAAATCTATGATTTTTTTAAGTTACCTCAGAAAAGACGGTGGATTAAAGATTCATTTAAAAATAAAAAAACAATATTGTATTGATAATTTCGTTCTACAAGTTCATTAAAAAAGTACTAAAATATAGAAATAATCATTTTTGGACCTGAGGATGCAGATATTACTGTAAGTTAAACTATGACTGTTTTTGTGGTTATTTGTGCAACAAAATAAGGTTACACTCTTTCGTGAAGTTACAAATTTTATACCCAAAAGCTTTTCACATCAGCGATTCGTACCCACGACAACTAACATTGAACCAAAGACGTAGGTAACGTGCTTTCGAAGCACGAAAGCTCTCAAGAAACTTTGCTAAACGTTCACCCATCGTATTACTAAACGCAGCCGAACTACAAACTATTTGGCGAGGAAGTACAAGCAAGCTTAAAATCATTTTATATGCTAACGATAAACGACGTTGTACTGAACTGTACCTCCGACTCCCGTAACCAAAGTTTGGTCTCTAGAGAACAATCGAACTTTTGGATGTATCTAGCTAGCAACGTATAGGTGTAAATAGGAGAATATAGTATACTATTGGTTAGGGTGAACTTATAATTTACATAAGTCTTACACATCGTACATATTGTCTATTTAATAACTATTAAAATTTGATTGATCTGTTCTTTATTTATTGTAACAATCGCCTGTGGCTCTGCCCGCGTAGTTTTCCTGTTTTCGCAATACTTTTTATTGCTGCTCCTCTTCTATTCATCTTAGCGTGATGTTATATAGCCTTCCTCGATAAATTGACTATTTTACACTAAAAGAATTTTTCTAATCGGTCCAGTAGTTTCAGAGGTAGCGCGTTCAAACAAACAAACTCTTCAGCTTCATATTTATTAGTATAGATAAACGCCTCAGAGCAGGGTGGTAACCATCGATGACATGCGATTTAATTCCTCTAGATCAGAGGTTCCCAAACTTATTTCTCAATTTAGCTGGTATCGGTTTATTCCCTAATACCTCATACCTAATACCTAATACCACCCCTGGAAGTTTCTAGCATATTCCCAAAACATGACAAAAAATGTGAAAGTTAAATCAAAGTAGGGAGATTTGCGTTGCGGCTCAGGAGATTTGTTATATTTTCGTGAACCCCCAATAACAAATCGTGAACTTTTTGTCGCAGACGCAGACCCCCGTTGCGTCTCCCGTGGGTCCCTAGGGATCTGGACCGCATTGGGTATCAATGCGGATGTTGGTTTATGAATCCTCATAAAAGAAGCAATTTTTTGCATCTCAATATTATTTAATTTAATTTAAATTCCTCAACTTTCAGCTATTTAAACTTCTAAATAGTTTTAGCTAAAACAAGTAGCCAGCATTTTAATTAAATTGCGTACTTAATAGACAACCTTGTTGCTTAATTAATAGCGACTGAGAGAAAATTCAAAGAAAAGTGTCGTTAGCCGGATCTATTAATCTTTTAAATAACGGACGGAGTTGTGCCAGGTGTGTCTTATAGGATATTACTAGAGTCTGTATGTACCAGATTTACTAAAAATAAAATACTTTCATACATATTATAATACATACATTATTATAGGTCTCATAGACCAGTGGCTTGCTAATCCTAAGTGATCGACAAAGTTAAGCAACTGCCGGTGCGGTCGAAAAGTGGATGTGTGACCGCTAATAGAAAAATGTCTTTAACGTTTCCGTGCTTTGGAGGACACACGCTGTCGGTTCTAGTTGTTATCGTTAGATGAAAATCGTTAAGATTTATCGTAAGCTTTGGGAAGCATGAAAACGTCTGTGTGTAACCCCCTACAGTGTTATGAATAGAGGGTGAATAGTCAGGGCGTTGACGGGCAAATTCTTTTATAAATAACTAGTGGACCCGCCCTCACATCGCTTCGGTAAACCTCTACCGAAACCAAGGTAAAAAGCAGCCTAAGTTACTCCTTACTACGTCAGCTATCCGCCAGTGAAAGTCCGTTCAAGATCGGTCCGGTTCAGAGATTAGCGGGATCAAACAGATAGACAGACGGATAGAAATTTAAAAAATGTATATTTTGGTATGTGTACCATTTATACATAAGTATTCTACAATCACGGTAAAAATTAAAAAATAAAATTTACAATTAAATAATTCCGTTTAAACAGTTTCCCGATTGTAGGCACAAAGGGTTTCCTAAACTGTTCTATCTAAAATTACAAATACTTAAAGCTATATTTCCACAAAGCACCCCAGTTCTTAAACTTTATTAACTTTACATTTACTAAATTAATAGAGTTGCGAAGCCTTATCCAATATCAGCCGGTCCTAGTTAAACAAAACTGAGGATTTCCTTTACACTTTAAATCCTTAGTCGGTAAATACGCTTAGGTAATTTAAAATAGTAATGAGTACCTATCAGTTGAAATTATTATTCATAATCTATACAATGTTTTTTTTTTCTATTAGATCTAGCGAAATGAACGGATATTCGAGAAAAAAATTATTTATGAAAACTCGATTTTTTTTCTCTTCATTTATTCTGTATATAAACTTTAACTATGCAAAATCTCAAACTCATAATTATGTAGCTTCGATATTCTTAAAAAAATAATAGATGTACCTATAGATTTAAGTACTTCCAAATAACATCGATGTATTACATCAGAAAAACCTTCTAAGGTTAATAAAACAAAAAACCGTAAAAGTTATCAACCCTCACGAAGCCAATAAAGATAAGACGAAAAACTCAGTCTCGCAGATCCCTAAGTCACATAAAACTATGACGTCACGCTAACTTCCACTGACGTTTGGTCACGACCGACGCTGGGAGCCGCTGGAGAGGAACTTTCGATCGAAGTTTGTCAGATTTGAACAACGTGATAGCTTAGTTGTTCCTTAGTCGAATAAAGGAAGGCAGGTCTGCTGAAAAAACCAGTTCATTTGACGATTTCTGGAAGAGCCTTTGTATACGACGTTTTTAACACAAAATGCGCATTATACCAAATTTTCAAGAGCAACTTTATTTCGATGAAAGACCTAACTTTTTCTATGGCAACGATTGTCAAATGACATACCTAAAGGAGGTACACCGAGACAAAGTTCGAGTATGTTAATTTATTGATTTTAAAAAATGTATTCCTTAATAATAATTATTTTATTCAATATTACTAGTAAGGAATACATTTTGACGAAAACATACTCGTACTGTAGATTCCCATAAATACATTTTACATTCACTTTTCATTCAAACCTAATCCTAGGACCAATAACCATATTCCAGTCACGACGACTACATTTAGGAATGACCAAAAAATATCAGCATTGATACAAGATACTGATCGTATCGTATCGTCATTGTATCGAAAGTCTATACCAATAGATCCATGATGTGTTCCATAGATGGCGTTAAAACTGTTTTTTTTTTTCAAATACTATTGATCTTAATCCAGATTTGAGTTCGTTAAGTAAACTATTGCTCCTAAAACGAAATAACTGATTTACTTTATGATCGAATTTAAACTACTGAACAGATATTTCAGTTTATTATACATTAATATAAGAATATTTCTATAACGATATTCCAATATTCCCTTTACATTCCTAATTATATTCGCCCTCGAAAATGCATGTCACGATTAGGTAAAGGGCGGTTTTGGAAAGTTTTAAAGCTACGCTTAGCGACTACTTAATCGTCCTAAAGTTAAATTCTAGCTTGACTTGGAGTAAACTCCATTTAGAAGCTTTAAACTTGCGTAAGTTTCCTGATAAATTGATACTCCTAAGTTTACTTTTACACAATATTAAGCTATGGGGGATTCACTTTCACTATACTATTTTTACATGTCAATCACTCAAATAAGGTGATTTAAAAATTTGACGGCATTTTTATAAAAATAATAAGCTTGTACGTGTACTTTATTATCGTACAGCTTGATTATTATTTCTATTCAAGGAGTGGTAGCTTAATGATTTGAATGTTGGTCTCCTGTACGGAAATTCCGAAGTTCGAACTATACGCACCTCAATTTAAAAAAAAGTTTATGAGTTTTAGCAATAAATTAACACTCGCCTGTACTAGTGATAATGAAGCAGCAGCTATATCCATCCATCCTCATAGAATATAGATTTAAACTTCGCTCGTGAAATCGGTTATTTCATAGACAATTCATAGACTCAGTATTCAGAACAAAAAAGTGAAGTATTTTTTTTTCTTTTCTTACGATCTGTCGCATGTCACTGAGCACGGTCTGCCAAACAATGTACCGGGAAACGTCATTTGTTATTAACGTTATGTTCTTCCCTACCACGTTTTTTTGTTTCGAAGACTGCGTCTATATATTTTTTGATACGTGTAATGTACATTACCAATACATAACTTCATATTACCAGATTACGACCATTTTTACTGCGCAGGAAAACAATAATGCTATTACCTCACCTGCGTCGAGACGCGTACACTAATGTGATTTTATAAAGTACATGTGACAATATTTTATAGCGGCATTGCTCGCTAACGTTAATAACGTTAATGGCTAAGCCGTTATTAGATAAGCCGTGGTAGAAAACGTTCCATAAATAAATTTCAGCTGATTTTAAATGCAGGAATTTGTAGAAGTAACGCGACAGCTGATAGGCGAGTTTAACCGAATTAAATTAAATTAAGTTTATTTTTAAACAAAATTTACAGCTTTCAAAAGTTTTATCCATCAAAGCTTTTACGACAAACTTAAAGCCAATAACGAATTTACTTTTTATACAAGCAATACTTAATTTAATAATCACTCTGTGTGAGTATATAAATGTGTGTGTGTGAATGATGTATTACCTATAACTATAACTCATAAACAAAAAGAAAATCTTCGGAATTAATACTGTAATACCCACAGAGCAAGGTATGTATTTTAGTTCTTTCTTCCGTGGTAATACCCCAAATATTTTTACTCTATACATAAATAACGCAAAAAGGCGCGAAAAGTAGTACAAATTGACATGACGACGATTCTGACATCAAATGTCATAACACACGAGGGACGCTGAAAATGTCATTCCTAATCATAAAGTTAATGTCATACGTGAAAAAAGTTATTTTAGGTATGTTTTGTCACGTGAAAATCTAGCTTTATTTACACCATAATTATTTTGCTGATCGCAAAGCTAAAAATAAGTTTGTGTTCTATATTACCTATTAATTCAATTATGAACTAATACGACATAAAAATTATTATTGTAGTCAGCTACCATTATCTTTAATTCCTTTGCGTACTGTTAATCCACTAATTGGTTTATAGATTAAAAACTTTTATTGGGGTAAGTGCCCTACAACTACTTTACTTCAATTAAAATAATATGATGAAATATATCAATATAATGAATATTATTACATGGTATTAGGAAATAAATAATGAGTAATAAGTACCTTGTAAATATTATGTGATGTGTAGATATTATAATACCATGAATTCCTATCAAAATTCAATAAACATTAAAACAGAAAACCCGGCATTGTCTTCAAAAATATTGGACCGAAAACTATAAAACGTTCGTTAAAACTGCACTGCAGAGTTTCGACACCTGCGCCCTCTGCAGGCACATAAACTGTAAAACTTCGAACAATGTGGTTTCCTATTATATAGGGATCCTATGGTATTCCCCTGCGAAATATATTCATCGCGTCTATTTTATTATTGTTAAGTTTAACTTGTAATTACTACCTACTGGAGCAATGGGTTGCAATGAGTTGATAGTTGAAAAATATTATGTAACATTCGATTTTGTAAGCCAATTTTATTATAGTCTTAAAAGTCCGAATTTTGGACCAGGATTCCTGATTAGGAATTTATGCGTACTGACAGTAAAAGAGAGCGGAGTTAAAAGTACCGATGTTAAATTGTACCAATGTGAATATCTCAAATACAAAAAAAGATAGAATAAAATAAATAGATTATGGTTATATTGGTGAATTGGTTTTAACTCAAGTGAATTACAAATATTTCTTGTATACTTAATCCTAGTAATAGCAAGTTATCTTGCTTCTTTTTAAGACGGTAACAAATGAATAATCATTATGGGTCACTCACTTCGAATTGTCCAGCCAACGGTCAGCTATTTATCTACTGACCATGGTCAAATTTACTTCCTCGCTCAATCTTCTTGTTATCAATAATCTGAATTATGTTACGAATAGTCATTATAACCTTTTAATTTATTCCATTTCCTTCGTTTAATTTCATTCCAACCTTTTCTACCGTATCATTACAAATCAATCAATAAGTAATTATTATGTTAAGAGTAATGTCAATTTAAATGGCTTTGAAAATGTCATTGCGCTACATACGCCCTACACGTAAATTACGTAACATATTAAATGTGCTATTACGTAAATGTTTTTCTATATCCATAGTAAGAGGCTGGGCAGACGTTGTTCTTCAAGATATTTTATCTTTTATAGTTTGGTTGGTCTCTTAAAGTATCTCGACAACAGCATCACCTAATCACCTAACAGCAACACCTAATCAATTGTGGACCTAAACTATGCTTGGTACCTTTAAAATACAGCATTTTTTTTATTATAATGACTTCAGGTTTAGGAGTTCAGTGACAAATACACGTATGCTAGGATTAGTTATAATAGAAGACCTCAACCCATTAATTACTCGCTTAAGGGCACAGGAAAATTAGTAATACGTGCTGGGTTTAAACTCAGGAACTCTCCTTCGAAGATGATGTTCAAACAAGCTATCACTACTTTTTTAAACAATAAGAATAAATGATATTATCTAAACTGCATTCTTTCTTTCAACTACTGTATTATGAGAAACAAGAACCTTCACTGAGAAAAACTCTCAGTCGTGTGCAATTCCCTTGCTATTAAAATTGTTTTCAATTCACGAAGTTTTCACAAGGACCTTATGTCGATGACCATACTATCTAATTTCGATTGATTTCTAGCCGTTATGAAATGCAAAAACACGTTCCGTAAACCGATATATGTAACTCGAGAGCAGTGATTTAACATACGAGAAATTATTCAATGTTTATGCAATGCTACATTGTGATATGATCGTCATATATCAAACTGCTTCACTGAGCTAATCTCTTCAAGACAAGGACACATACTCGTACCATCAAACACGTTAGCCAAGTAAATTGAAGACCTGTATGGCGAAAGGCATTGTATAGCCCAGCAGTGGGACAGATAGGTTTCGATGATGGCAAAAATGTATTAGAAAGTAAAGCGACACATTTCCATAGATATCTAAGCCGGAATGAACATTTATGAGAACGTACTTATTTGGAATTAAAACAAAACCCACACTAACACACGGAGCTTCATTCAGACACGGCAAATACATGTAAAAACATGTTTATTTGTACAATGCTATTAAGATAATGCTTTTTGCGTGGGTATGAGTAACAATCCCATAGGCGACCTTTAATACCATTAGCGTATGATATGTAATATTTTCGGTTGATGTATAAAATTTATTATACAAATGAATAGATTAAATAATTATTATTACCAATAATAAATATGGGTTCCAACCTTAAGTACAGTTTTACGAATAATTCAGATATGTACGACTTTGGATTTGACATGGTTAAAGTTTACATGGCGAAGAAGTGCAAAAAGCTACATAATGTTAATCCACGTAATACAATACAAATGCATTTATTTTGTAATTTAATGCAATATTTTTTTTTGAATTGAC
Organism: Lerema accius; assembly: GCA_001278395.1. NCBI lineage: Eukaryota > Metazoa > Arthropoda > Insecta > Lepidoptera > Hesperiidae > Lerema > Lerema accius. The sequence continues at coordinate 427,761 of LGAG01000135.1, forward strand.
AAAGCAGACAGAAGAAATTGATAGAGTTGACGTTAACATTGCCATTTTTAAGCAGATAAGTTATGGTCGAGTTTCGAACACAAAGCAATCTGGTTACTAATACTAGTTAGTAACTATTACTACGAATCATAATAAAGTTTACATCGTAAACAAATTCAAACAAAACTATCTCCTAGCACTAACTCTAAAGGAACTCCAATAAAACCTAAATAAAGATCTAAGAGTTTATCTACCGTATCTTCTAAGAGCCTCCAACGTAATGAATGTTCCCTTCCCACGTTCTAATAATAACTTCAGGTATTCCACTAGTCCAACAGGGTTGGCCCTTTGACTCAGGTAGACCGGTTCTAGCTTCTCAACTAAAACTGAGACTTAGGACAACTAAATTAGAGTTGAAATTGGTTTGTATCAATCATGTTTGGAGTAGGGAATCAATTAGTTTCTTACTAGTCAATTTATTATGTCGTCCATTCAGTCAGTAACCAACGGTGAAGAGAGTGAGTGCTCTATATTGTTTCTTTGTTCGAGTGATTAATGTGTACTGGTGTTCATCCTAGATCGTATTGTTTAGGTGAGTTTGTGCTATTCGTCTTGTATTTTTATGCAAATTTTGTTTTTGTTTTTTTTATTTTATTTTTTTGTTTTAATTTTTTTAATAAGATTGTGATTATGTTAATGAGTATTTTACGTAATAATTTAATAATCATTAATTACGTAGGTTGCTCTTTTTTAATTTAAGTAGAATTCAGCGTTTAAAAGTTTTAGGTACATGTTTAAAATATTTTGTGAGAGTTAACAACAAATATAATTAAAAATTATCGAATTATAATTCAAATTTTCGTCAAAGTTAATCGTAGAAAATAAAATTAATTAGAATAAAATAAAATACTCCTCAACACAATTAAATGTAATTAAATAGGCTACTTATAAAACACATTTTAAAACTAATTTTAAAACAAAGACACCAAAATTAATTCTAAAACTTTTGTAATGGTACAAAAGCGATATAACCATCAAAATACCGATTATTCGATCGAACATATCAAAATTAATTCTTAAACTTTTGAAATGTTACAAAAGCAATAACCCTTAGAATACCGATTATTCGATCAAATAATTTCAAATCCGCTACAAGTTCCTAGTCTTTGTAAAACGGAAGGAATGCACCATGCATACCATCATACCATGAAACCTGTTCCTCGCGTGCATGAGTATCGAGTATACGAAACAAAAATATCATCTGTTTTGCTGCAAAGGTCACATATGTCCATTGAACAATACAGTATTGTTATTATAAAGAGACGACCGGCTCATTTACAATGACTGTGACTCTCCACCTATATAAACATCAATGGAATTCGAGGAATGACACCCATTGCGACACATTTAATACTGAACGGTGCTTACGACTCTTTTATACTCGGCATTGGGTGTAGCATAGATCAGTTTAAGGTATCTCGTGAGTGATCAGTTTAAGGTATCTCGTGAGTTCAGAAGAGTGTTGTTGTTGATATCTTATATGTCAGATGATCGTTCAATGGGTTCTGGGTTCGATTCCTAGCGAGGTAGGTTCCCGATCTGGTTTGGTATGGGACTATTTGTGGTATATAACACTAAAGATACAGAAAATGGTATTGGTTGGGCTATGGGTGTTTAGTATTGTTTATTGACTTTGGAGGGCTCAATTCTTTAGCAGTTAAACAACATATTATATTTACCTCATTATAATTTTGGTTCTAAAAATGTATAATTTTCGTTAAGAAAATACGGAGAATTTTGAGGAAAATCGTAATAACAGCAATTTTTTTTATATAAAATATTTTTCTACTCGTAAGTGAAACTAAGTTAATTGAGTTATTTAGTTGAAAATATTTCAAAGTAGATTTCATAAAGGAGGGCAAACCACAAGTAAAGAACCTCACTATAATGAGGTCCCATGTTATGCTTGTCTCTAATACGATGTGACTTCAATAACTAGGCTGTAAGCTTCAAAAGGGTCTACTACCTGGAGGGATTAGACGGAGATTATAATAATAAAACCTAACTTTATATTTGTACCTAACTGTACCATAACTTGCTTTCTCTTTTGTGTAAGTTCTACGAAGGATTTCCAACTTGGGTATCGTTTTGTATACAGTTTATGGTCGCAAAAAAACGCATTACTTTGTAAGGATAGGTACCATAACTTTTTCTGCGCACAGCTGAAAAGTTGTCATTCAACTTCGTTACGGAATGTCTGTGACTATTTTGATGTGTATATGTGAGACAGAGTTATTCATAGGACCTGGAAAGTAGTATTCTGTTAAAATTAAATGATAATTTTGATTGTTTACTTTTAAATTGGATTTTCATTCTCTTTAAACAACAGAGCCTTAAAAGTTTGATAAGATCGTATTGGTACTTGTTTCTTAAAATTGTATTGTAAATTGCAACGTCAAAGTTTTCTAGATACTTGTATAATATCAAGAAATACGTTAACCTAACGTAACTGTAGATCTTTCTCCACGTTATAACTGGTTGTGAACACTCTCTGTCCACCATTTTAGGAAGACAATATCGATTTAAATCAAAGTTAATTCCGCATCAGAAAAAATGGTTAAGTTTAACACGCCGGCACCTTCTCGGTCTGTTGAACAAAAGAAACAATGACTTATAAATCTTCAATGATAAAGTCAATCACACTTACATTTATACATTGAATGGTTTAAAGAAAAAACATCTTTAGACAGACGATAATAATTCAATTGTTAACGGAACAAGTATTCTTGAACGGATGGAATATTATAACAAGAATGAATTCAGTTTCTCACAAGCCTCTAGGGTAGGGTTCGTATTTGTAATTAATGTTTATAATTAATCTACTGTCCGTGACTTCTATCGTGAAGTTAACAATTGGGTCTAGACTAAAATACCTATTTGTTTTATAGATGGAATATTCAAAGCTAGAAATAGAAGCCTTCACTAATATTGTTGAGACAGCCCAACTCCTTTATAGAGTTATTGAAATTTAGTAAGATTACGCAATCTAATAAATTGGATATAAATCCAAAAAAGCATGGTAAATCATTTAACATTCTGAGACAAAAATAAAGAGGCGACAGGTAATGATAATGATGTAGGTATCAGAGTCAATTCAAATTAAAGTTTGATAGGACTAAGGGCATTATTTTTTTCTAAAGATATGACTGTATCTTTTATGGATAACTTTACTATAATCCAATTTAATTTGATTATTGAAAGCTTCTGAGTTAAAACAATTAGGATTAAAATTCTTCTACCAGAATTAGCAATCATAAAATCTGGTTAACGTAATATAGCGGACTAAATATAACAGCACTTACACCTAAATAGTATTTTAAACTGTCTTAATTTCTATTAGGATCGTTAGAAACTCATTAATCATTGTTAGTTGTGCTAAATACCTCGCGGAATAAGTTAACAGGCTTCTGATTTACGCAATGTAATCATTAAAGACGTTTTCTATTCAAAGTTGTACAAATTAGATTCATTTTTTGTTTTACTCAATTTGCTGTTTTAATGTTTAACTGTAATCGTTCATTAAGCCCCGTCAGTAATGATGTCTTGAGAAATCTAACAGTGAATCATACAGTTCCGAAAGTGATAAAGAACATGCAGTATTTTAAATAGCAATTAGAGCCCATTTAACTGAGTCAATTAAACTTGATTAGGTTAATCGCATTGTGACAGATTAAACTAGTGATTGTTGTGAAGGTTACGCTTTGATTTATCGAATTTATTATTGGCGTTAATTGGTATGCGGAACTGATTAATGCAATATTTTGTAAATATTATTAAACGTACAATAAATAGTTATATACTGATTTTTAAATATTATAGTTCCTCTTTGGTATATATAGAAAATATATCACTATTAAAGACATAAGTAATAACGTTTACATTTCCTTTTTTCCAGATCACAATGGAGAGTATGCCGGCAGATGGTGATAAAGAAAATGTATTACAACCAACGACTCTACAAGAAGCTAAAAATATTATTAAGTTCCTAACAACATCACATAAACAAGAAATAATGAAGTTAAAAGAAACTTATATCAAACAATCAGATATTATAAAGAAACTTGAAGCGAACAGAAAGAAGGAACTCGAGTTTTTGTCAAGCGAACTTCAAAAGTACGAATTAAACTTAGCCATAAGAACTGAAACAGTTACTACGCAGTTAGCACATAAGGACGAAATTATTCGACAACAAGCAGAAATGATTGAAGATCTCAATAAAAAACTTCAAATGAAAGAAATAATAGTACCTGAAATAACAGTTATGATTGACTCCAATTCTGATTCAGGTATAGCTATGGAGAATGAAGACAATGCTATTAAAACAGAAGAGATAAAGACTGAAATTAAAGCTACAAGGAAATGCAGTAGACGATTTGGTGATCCCATAAGCTATTTACGAAGAATTGATTTCTCGCCAATGAAGTACAAACCTAGCAACACAAAAAAGAAAGATGACAAGAAGAAAAATTTAGAGGTACCTTGTAAATCTGCATTAGAGCGTCAAATGAGCGTCGATAAAGCCACTAGTGAAGATGAAAGAGGGTTAATATCAGAAGATTCTATATTATCTGATAGCACTATCGGACCTGTAGTTATAAGACCGAAGAAAATGAATGATAGTATGAACAATCACTTTTCTGATGACGGAAGCGAAGATACCAGTGAAGAAATCTTCGATAGAGTAATGTCAAGGAGTAGCATCAGAAGATCAGTAAAAGCAAATCCAAAATATAAAAAAATAAATAGAACAAAGTCAAAACTTCTAGACCAAGTTAAAGTTAATATTGTCGATTGAAAAGTTCAATTCCATTAGGTATTATGGCATTCATTTATTACGTCCTTAGTGCAATGATAACTGTAATTTAATTACTTAATTTCATTAAATGAAACTAGTTTAATTTACTGTACTTTTTAATTATTTAATCAATAAATACATTCGGAAAACATGCAATAAATTATTGAATATCCCATATTAATTTTAACTTATCAGTTGTTATAATCGTATCAAAAATTACACAAACTAATTAAATTCAGAACTTAATTGGAAATTTGGCTGCAATTGTAAAATCATAATAAATTTCAAAGCTGAAATAACAATTTTAATGCTTTCATTAAAACTTTTAGAAGTAAAGTAGTTAAGCGTTTTGCAGAACATGTAATTGCGTGGAACTATTAAATGCCGCTTAACATTCAAAGAGACAATTGTTAATGTTATTAGTTTCATAGTTTTGTTATCCTCACGGCGTTTTAATATAATTTCAATTTGTGCTAAATGCTGTTAAGATTAGCAGTTGAGAGTCATTCCGAGATTTGAAAGTTGATCTTTTTCCTGAAGGCCTAGAATCAAATCCTGTAACAACTCAACATTTTTGAGAACTACCTACAGCTATATTACTCACTAGACTTCTAAACAAAACCATTGTACGTGCTTGAGAAACTAGGACCTTAAAACACGTAGTTTGTAAGATACTTCGACATAGTCTAGACATGAACAGACTTGTTGATCAATGCGTAAAGTCAGTTAAGCCGCTTGATCGCCTAGGTTAGGAGTTACATGTAGCTCGGGACCAGAATACGAGCTACGGTATCCCCTGCCTGTCGTAAGAGGCGACTAAAAGGGGGCTTCCGGGGTTGTGGGTGGCAAGGGTGGGAGCCCGAACCGTCCAGCATACAGCCCCGGGAAGGACAGCGCTGTGTGTGGCCGCACGGCGCTGTGGAGCAAACACCGCTCCGGGTTGGGCCCGTAAGGGGCATCGCGCTTAGAGGGCACCGGTTGTGTTCCGATGGAAATCCCGGAGCCCTCCACATAGTGAGGTAGGCCACCGGGGGGGTTTTAGTGGGTAAAAATCCCACATAACCCTGTGTCGCTCCCACGGCACCGGGTACCTTTTGAAGGTTTCCCCCTCGTTAACAAAAAAAAAAAAAAAAGGTTAGGGGTTACAAAGAATATAAGATTCCAACTTTCCAGCGGAATTGGAACTCAGTTCACCCAAGAGGAAATGTGACCTTCAAGTATCACTGCCTAATCCCATTCTTACAGCATTTAATATAAAATTCCCTTTATTTCGGCTGTCTTAAATTTCCTCTGTTCACGACTCGCGTATTACGTGACTTATCCCCAAAAGAGTGCTTCCACCCTCATTCCCGTAAATATCTTGTTTTCACAATGTCTCTCCAGTGGATTTCGAAAGTCTTTTGAATACTATTGGCAGTAGCATTTAAGCAGTATAAAGATATTCGCCCTTTTGATATGACACTGAAAAAAGGCTTTTACGGTTATTACTGAATGTGTTTGAATATTGTGTGAGGAACGAAAAATTGGAAGGTGTTCTGAACATTTCATTATAGCCACCGTATTATTCTGGAAACGAAAATGTGATTGGGATTTTATCCGCACTGTACTAACATTGTCATTGCTGTAGTCTGAATTATTAAGTTCAGTTAACGGGAAGAATAATGTTTTTAATGTAGGTATTTTTGAACTGAGAAATTCACACCTTTCCATTACAATCCAACCTAACGATAAGTACTTATCGTCGTCCATACAATCATGTCAGTAATAGAATCATTTTCAAAAGAAATTTTGATGAGTTGTCGACTACCAAAGACAAACTTAAAATGAAAGAAAGAAACAAGGTATGCTCTAATACTCAAGCCTACAATTTTATCTACATACAATTCAATTTTTACAACCATTTCTATCCCATTCATCGTACAGCACAAATTTCAAAATAGGTATGGTGTACAAAAACCACACTTCCTATTATGCTTCTGCAGTTATAGACATTGAAAATAATTAACAGTGCCTAATGATGTCTTAATCAATTAGAGTTCAATTAATGTGCATAATTACATACGCAGTTGTATCTTGAGCTGATCGCATAATACCTGTAACGTGTGGTTGTAATATAATAGGGATTATAATAACATCTGTATCAGTAATTGGGAGAACTAATTCACTAATATGTGTGTGACCCTTGATAAGATGTAGTTCTCTCTCGCACGTTACCTTAACTACATGGCTTGCATTAGCTTCACCCGTGACAGATCTATTCTTCCTTTTTAACGTGAATACGTCTTTAAATTTGCTACTATAAGTATAATGGGCAATGCTAAAAACCTAATAAAAATTACAAAATCGGAAGATACTGTTTGGGTTGTGGTTTCGAGTCTATCGTTTACATACAAAATTAAATTATACCCCTGGATAGCTAAAGGATATTCTGAGCCGTGAACACAATATTTCTTTTTTTATTATCATGTAATAACATGCTCATAATAAACGTATTTATGCACAAAACCCGGCCGTATCAATGACACAGCTATACCCAATCTTATACTTTACACTCTCTGTGAACCATTAGTTCGAAACACTATTACCGAAGTAAGATTAGTAGACATTTTGTCCTATTTATTTTACAAAAGAGTTCCAACAGAACTGCGATAGGTAAACGAGTTAGCGATTCAATCAGCAAGTCGAAGAACAAGCACATCTGTTGCGAAACTTGTCTAAAACTTCCGAAACAGTAGCAGGTGGATTGAACGCAACTGCGTACTTTTAGCTTTGTTTGTTTTAGATTAACTTCTGTTGGTCTTAACGAAATCTCCTCCCATCAAAGTTTAATTTGAACAAGGATCCCCGTGTTACTGCGGGTATTTTTCACTTTAGTGCTAACTTTGCACTGAACTTCAGTCGGCGTTTATGAAGTGTTTTTCAACTATTGAGTCATAGTGTTATTTTGTTATGAATCATTATTACGTATGTTTGTGTACATACTTACGTATTGAAACACGTGGTCCAAAAAATATGTAATAGGAAATTATTTGCCGATATTACGAACGAAATATAAATTTTATAGTTCGTCTGTGTCTGTTATTTACTCTCAGATAAATTTGTTCACATTTCAACAAGTATCCTTAATCGAAGAGTAACCAAGCCATACGATAATTATTATCTCTCTACTATATATTTTCTAGGTATAACAAGTATATCCTACAAATAAAAATGGTGTCTTTTCATATCAGCTGTATTTGAGTGATTGACATTATCCATTAGAATATAATTTTTTCATCAAGATTTTGTACAGTTCAGTGTAAATGGAAAACCTATTAAAATATCCTGCTTTTACATTTATTCATGAATTGTTATCCGAGAATAACTAGTTTCTTGTATTACCGTGGTAAAAGGTATAAAAGTATTAGTGCAGCGAACAATATTATCCTTGTAATAGCTTTTCTTGGATAGCGACGTTGGTGGAATCGGTTCTGAGAAACATGAATGTTTTCATTACATCTTCTAAGGTTTGTAACTTCAAGAACTATAGACCCAGACACACTAGATTTACATTTAGACGGCTTTACCTATATTTTAGAAGCGAGTCAAACTTCAGCGCCATCTGGCGTCGAACTACAAAGATATCAAACGTGAGAGCGTGGTCATTAAACGCTTATTAATTGTTTCCAGGGGGATAAATGAAGAAATGAGATTATAATAGGGGTTGGGGTAACGATTAATCAATTGTTAATTTGATACGCAATTAAAATTCATTGGGTAAGTTTTAAGCCGGTATACATTTTATTTTATGTAATAAGGATAAAGCGGAGTTTACATTGTTTATTTAGATAGCATATACTTTTCTGTAAGTAAACCTTTAGTGTTACAATCTCGGGTTAGAAAATATTTTGTCGCAATGATAAAGTGTCCCGAGTTCCGTTAGCAGCACAGCAGAAATTTAAACGATGAGTTTAAAAATTTGTAGATCTGAGTGTGACCTTGTGCAGTTGTGTAGCACATGGCCCCTACGCCACAAGGAATCCTATAGAGTAGCTATTGAGCAACTAATGTCTATCAAGGTGCTTGCGTATTAGAGCCAAATTGTAAGACAGGGCTATTTGTTATAATACTATTTATTAATATGAAAAACACACTTAATATATTACAAGTATGTAACATGCGTTATTGATAGTTTACTTACTGACGTCCATGGACAACGGCTGTGACTACCATCTACCACCTTTTGACTCAAAACTTGTTTGTAATTAAAGGGGCATTTCACTTCAAGCGGACAGCGAAGAAAATGTGAGGTTCTGGAATTCTTTTATAATTTGGATAATTGAACATTTATAGGGCCTAAGGCCTTTTTTGAGACAAAATCTAAGGAACGATTTTTCAACAATTATTGTTGGAGTCAATTAAATGGGTTCAATTAGCCAAATTATAAAAGAAATCCGGAACCTCATATTTTGCTCGCTGTCCACTGGACGTAAACTGCCCTAAAATCAAAGAAACGAAACCATCGTAGCTACCTACAGCTAGTCAATAAATCTAAACATTATTCAGTACAACATTTAAGTTTAAATCAATTTTCGTTCGCAAGTCGGCGAATATAACCAAATATTTCATCGGCGCAAGCTGTGAATATGTGGGAAAGCTTAGTCCGTCACAATATACATTTTTCACATCCATTTGCGAAATAAATGTGTGCGAAGAACGATAAATCCACAACATGTTTAAGCTAACCACAGTTTGTGGTTGTTTGCTAAGAATACTTTTAAAATTTTCAATCTCAAAACACTGACATTTTAAACATTTTATAATATGTGCAGAGTTTTATTTTCAACCCGTTTCTTAGAATAAAACGAGCGCTTCTAAGCATGAAATTTGGCATAGTTAAATTTCACTTGAAAAGTATATAGAAAATCAAATAAAACACACACTATTACACTAATCCTGTACACATACGTCTCAGACGGAAAGCCCCACAAATATGTAGAAGATATTATAGTCTAATGTTTTATGTAGATAAAGTATCTTCTAGTATCAATATAGAAACACCGATCACCAATTAAAATTAACGTAATCTAATAAGCAGTACCACAAAAGGCCAGTTTGACACAATACTTAAAAGAGGATAGATGAGAATATTGCTTTAAGTGAATTTCGCCTGTAGATTGCTTTGCTGAGGGAGTGGATGAATGCTGTTTACACGAACAAATGGTTACCATCAACAGAGATGACGGTAAAGATTCGTTCGCATTAAAGTAACGCGAAACACGATTTAAAAACTCCGCTCCTATTATTGTGGGACGTCATGATGCTTCAAAATTTGTTAGAGAATAAAAGAGATTTTATAGACGCTGGTTTAAAGAAAATGGGTGTACATAATCGTTAGTTTTGATAGTGTTCGTGATTGTATAAATTTTTTGTAAGTATACATTTTTAACGTAATTCATAGGCTTTTTAGTTTCCACTAACAATAATATCGGATAAATCCGATTTTCTCATTTCTTAATCATAAAATAAAGACACTAAATAAACAAATCTATGTATAAAAAAAATCGAAAATTTTTACAAAATAAATTCGGCGACATTAACTTTTGGTCATATGACATGATACTTGACGTCACGAGGTAGGAAATCAACAATCAGGGGTA
>LGAG01000135.1:439077-454931 GCA_001278395.1 Lerema accius
ATCACCATTAAAATTAACGTAATCTAATAAGCAGTACCACAAAATGCCAGTTTGACACAATACTTAAAAGAGGATAGATGAGAATATTGCTTTAAGTGAATTTCGCCTGTAGATTGCTTTGCTGAGGGTGTGGATGAATGCTGTTTACACGAACAAATGGTTACCATCAACAGAGATGACGGTAAAGATTTGTTCGCATTAAAGTAACGCGAAACACGATTTAAAAACTCCGCTCCTATTATTGTGGGACGTCATGATGCTTCAAAATTTGTTAGAGAATAAAAGAGATTTTATAGACGCTGGTTTAAAGAAAATGGTGTACATAATCGTTAGTTTTGATGGTGTTCTTGATTGTATACATTTTTTGTATACATTTTTAACGTAATTCATAGGCTTTTTAGTTTCCACTAAAAATAATATTGGATGAATCCGAGTTTCTTCTTTCTTAATTATGAAATAGTGATCGGAGAAACCATTACTATCTTGAGCATTTTTGAAGCAAACTAAAAATCAGTTATTAAAAACGCAAAAGAAATGTTAGTACTTATCATATTTTGTAGAAAAAAAATTGCGTATTAAGTTTCAAAACTTCAAGTCTTACAATACATGCCTAGTCTAGGTGATAGTTATAGATGGAGCTGCAATCTTTACATTTAAAATAAATCTACCCTTTGAAAACCAAAATCATTTAAACATTAGACTAGCGATCAAACCTGACTTCACCCGAATAGGTGATGAAAAAGAAAATCCTTAGATATATGGTTTATTCCGACTTGATCCGTATTTATCGCCTTTAAGTCGTTACTTTACTAAGCTTTCCTCGTAAATCACTTTATCTATCGCTAAAAACCACATGAAAATCCGTTTTCAGACAGACATACGGGGATTTTGTTTTATAGACGTCACCGACTCTAATAATAAAACTGTAGAGTAGTGAAATCATTATTTAATATAGATTAATTAAAGGTACATGTAAATAATTTTGAATTTTAATTAAAATAAAATATTTAAATATTGTTTATCCAAGTAGATTAAACTGGTTAATTTGGAACGCTACCAATATTGTCGGTTATCAAATAAAATAATAGTGCTATTGTGTTATTTTCATGTTCAAAACGCCATTATAATTATGGAAATCACAAGCGTTTAACACATATCTAAAATTGTGCAGCCATTTTAGGTCTAACAAGCTTATAAACGAATATTAGCCTATAAAACCAAATTCTAATTATGAATAAATTAACAAAATCGTCAAATCCGTGCTGTTATTATTTTGAATATAAAAGACAATCGTTCTGTTTGTTACATTTTCACAGTCAAACCGCTTAGACCATTGTGGTCAAATTTGCCATGATGGATTTGCCATGATTTTTGGATAGACTATACATTGTAATGAGTTAACTGATAGCAAATAAGCAATATATTCACGCCCTTAAAACTGTTACACCTATTACCAATCACCCTGTATATATGTATCATTTTAGTAATTAACCTCTTTACCAGGCAACTTCAGAAGGAACCAAGCTAAATAGACCACCTTGGTAGTCCAGATATGAACTAAGACTAACTAAAACTACATGAGCCATAGGTGTATCAAGTACATATAGGCATCCTCAGTTATGAGGAAATAGCCTTTCCTGTAACATATTGAACCCAAGTTTATAAAGTACTAGGCCATCATAGTTTCTGTAAACTTTGTCTAGTGAATAGAGTAACAAAATCAAAACAATATTAAGCTCAACGCAAAGTGATGTTCCATTCAGACATATTAAACAAGGTACAGTCGTCCAAACAAGTTGTTGAGAGTTTTATCAGCTCCCCACAGTTCCTATGTAATGGATACGGGAGGGAGTACACAATTTTGTTTACGGTGAACAATCTAAGTTTACCGTTTCACTTAAAGTTTTAATTAAACCCTCCTACCTGCTATAGATGATGACATTATTATGCTATAGTTTGCCAGCCATAATCTCGCTTTGTTGAATAGACGTAGCTAAATCTGTAAATAAAACTTTTAAGCAGTTTACTACGCTGTTATAATTTTATTATTACTGAAATATCACTACAAAATAGTTTAAATAATTTGTTTCAATCTACGCAATATGGGTATCAAATGAAAGAGCTAAAAGAATATAATGTGTTATGAAAGTTACAAATTCAACATGGCCGCCAAGACAAAATGGCGGATTACTTATTTTGTTTCAACTCCATCTAATGTTGAGGATAGTAGATAAGTCTTTTATATCTAGAAAGTAGTTTTGTAGGTACATAGGTTGGACACATGACCCAAGTTTTTTCGTCTGGAAACTAGCTCAGAGAGACACAAAACACAGGAACAATTGGATTCGCTGTCGATTGGACCAAGTTACAAACTACAGCGACCTCTTTTCCTTTATACATCGCATTTCGACAACCAAGCAATTTTTAGAGACGGAAGAAAATTTATAAAAAAACATTTAGTTACCAGTCGATGACTAATCTTTGAATCTCCGAAAAAAAGCTTTAGTTACATAATAATAATGCTTATAGGTATTAGAGCGCCCATTGCCCAGAGACTTGGGTCGATTCTAACCTAAGTAATCGATGGACTTAAGCAACTGAAGACGTGATTGACAGAGTCCAGAGATTTGATAGGTGATCGCTAGTGGTCAATACTCTTCAGGGCTTCCCTGCTTCGGAGGACACGTTAAGCCATCTATCCCGGTTGATATCGTTAGATGATTGTCGAAGTAATGGCGGAGGCTTTTGGCGGAATTTAAACTTCTGGTACATAGGTTGGCCACTAACCCCACCACCAATCCGCACTGAACTAACAAGGTAAAGCTTACTCAAGGCTTCTTCAGTTTTGAGGAAAGTAAAACAGAGATTAATGCTTAAAATTTATTCATTACTTACTGCGTTGTTATTGCTTACAATTTAGACCCAACGTCATAAAACCCGTGCTCCGTCAGTCCTCCACGTTCGTTGTGGTCAGACTTTTATCCACATTCATGATATTTTCTCTGAAAATAAAAGTTATTCAGATGGTTTGGTAGTTTTTTATTGGACACTTATACATCGTATAATTTAACTTTTTCGTCCCTATGAAAGTGGAGAACTGAAGTACCTACCTAAATTGCCAGAGGATATATTACTCTGTAGTTTAACGCGTGACTACAGCAAAAAGTACTTTTTAAGATGACAACACAGATAAACGATAACACATTCATACCCCCGCAGTAGGATTCCCTGTGTCGCGGATGGCATGGACAACACCAATATCACATCACTAACACACCTGACCCGAGAACAAACATTTATCTGTCACATAAATATCTGCACCGGCCGGGAATCGAACCCGGAACCCCTCGCTTCGCAGGCAAGGTCACTACCAACTAGGCTACGGGGTCGTCTAACAGATGATGGCGTGACTCTCTTATAAAATAGATATATGAAAAACCCCTCACAACAAAACGCACCTGGCTCTGAAGGGCTTCCAAGCACGGAAACGCTCAAGAAATTGTTGCCACTAGCGACTACCCATCCATTTTGATATCACGCTCCCAGCAACAGCATAAGCGGCATTATAGCCAAGAATAATATACTACGAATAATCAGTAAATTAGCAATAACAAATTAGTAGATTAATAAGTATGTACCTAATCCTTTTTCCTAACATCACAACTCGGTTTTCTAGAAGAAATCACTTCTTAGTGATAAGACCGCCTATTGTCTTTTTTTTTCGATTGTCCTAAGGTGGAAATATACTAAATAAATAATCCCAGGAAAGTTTTAAGCGGTTGTTAGATAAACTCAAGCTGCCCGCTTATGGCAGTCAATGTTCTAAAGGTCATAAGGTCAGACAAAATCTATATTTTCTTCCAGTTCATTAATTCAGTTGTTACGTTCGTTAGATCGTTAATGTCACAGGTATTCAGACGGCATAAAAACTTCTGATCCACCAAAACATCAAAACTAAATCATTGTTCTTTCCCGAACAATACGAAACTTCGTTCAAACAACACCTATAGTATAGGTATAAGGTTGGTCGTTGATTTCAAATCACAGCAAAATCCGAAACCCTCTAGTGGAATTGCTTGAGAACTTTCTGTAAATACGAAATGTTTGACCGCAAACTTTCAAGAGCTTGGAAAGGCCCTTAAAAGAACAACGGCGTATAAACTTTATTTTATTCGAACATTGCCAACTGAAAATCAATCATTAACTACATGTAATTTATTTCTTTTTCATTTTCAGTCGTTTACTAATCCTCTAAAAATATTAGAACCTATCATACGTTTTTCTCTGAACTTCTAATAAACATGTGAACCAATTTAAATACTTAATAATAAATAATTTGTGGTATATTCAAGAGGAACCAAAATAAATGATTTAAGATCACAATGAAGCCAGTTAGATCACAAAAACATTCTCCTTATTTTAACTGTTTTTTTAAGACAAGTATGTATCTGAACAATATTAATAACTACACGTAATGGACCAGTCAACTGCACTTCGAATTACATAACCCTATCACCTACCAGGCTACCACACACGAATCATTCGAATCATTAGACAACAAAAGCTTACATTGACGACAGTATAGGTATAAACATAGTGTACATTCATACATTAGCACGATGAACATTACACACAAATGAACGGCTCAGTCCACACAGACTGACCTCAATAGATTAAAAGCCTCACCGTAATGACCTAATAGTTATTACACAACGCCTAGACCAGCACTAAATGAACTTAAATCAATACGCGAACTAATTCGTTTTACGATGACACCTACGCTTGCGCTACTCGGTGATAATAAGGTTGAAATTTGTGTGAATCCCGTGGCATCGTGAATTGCAACAACTGTAGGGTTGTCGAATGAAAACGTACAATGGAAGTCGTTAGGAACAATCGCGACAAGGGAAGCAATTTGCAGGAGAGAATTCTTTCAGAAAATATACTCAGTGACAATCTATGTTCGAACTGCGCAGGGGATTATCGCTCTTTTGTGTAGATAATAAGAGCTGGGATAGAACGGGATCTGGTTGTATTTGTTTCATTAGAGCGAAGTATCGGTGTTCCATTCTGATACTTAAAGCAAGGGTTAATTGTTTCGAACAAATAGAATTGCTTTTTATATAAACGTCTACACACCTATTGTATAAAAACGGTTAATAGTTTAGTTTTGTATATTGAATATTTTAAACGGATGCATAATGTGTATGCTTTATTAAAATTTTGTATGATAGTTCAGAAACGCCTTCACAAAACACAAGAAAATATCCATTTATTCAACACTTAATTTATTAATTTTATAATTTTCTTATTTTCATAAAAATGATTTTTAGATTAAAATCATAACCATAATATTATATTCCTAAACGTATTTTCATCTTCAAAATGTTTTTGTTGGCTATGACAGTAAAGTGCGCTAAAATTATCGTACTTTAAAAAATGCAAAAATAAAGTGTCAAAAATGACTTTAGTTGACATAAATCTAAGATATTCTGAAATTAAAAAATGAATACAAAACTATAGTTGCTTTTGAATTTAAGAACGAAAAATCGAACTACCTTCATTCACAGTAACAAATTCATCACCGTGACAAATAAATTGTGATTACTCACATTAATTACGCGCCTTTTGCGATGTTACTTGCAGTTTTAATTGTCATGACGAAAGTATTCGATATACTTAAATATTTATAAAATTTGTTTATAGGCACGCTATTTAAAAGGCTGTATATTAAATATGCATAGAACGGGAAGATTTACAGTGATTTCTAAATGAGGAATCCCTTTCCAATGATCAGAGTAAGTACTACGTGTTATATTATTTAAAATCAGTTAATAATTTGTGAGTTATAACGTGATTTCAAAATGTATATCGGCTAGTTACTTTAGACCCACATAACCTACAAAGATCTCAGAAACATTCGCTAGACGTGAGTCCTATTAAAACAATCGTTACATTGTTTTAAAGTTCAATGCAATATTTTTCATTTCCAGGTGTATTTTATATGAGATGTCAGGAAATAGACTTTATCTAACGATTTCATCAGGAACTAAGAGGTTTTAGTTGCTGGAACTCGTAAAGAGTGCAATTATTATTGCAAATCGTCTCCAATTTATTGAAAAGTAGTAGCAAATTTTGTGAGGATAATAAATAAAGGAAATCATGGCTACTTACTATCAGTACCAGTTACAACCAAGTTATACTTATCCCATTACGTTGACGGAATGGAATCCAATGGTAAATTCCATTCAAACTCCAGTGTATACGTCAGCCTTACCCTTAGTACTGACGCCACCACAAGTAGTAACACAAATATGCCCATATACTGGAGCATTGGTTGCAGAATCTTTGCTGCCTACCGTAGTGCAAAATTCGGCTGTAACTGAGGTAATACCAGTTATCTCTAATAAACCAGTACCTTGCTATTCATCTGAAGAAGTAATAGCATCGCCTATTGATGCTCCAATTGAACAATCATACTCAGCTAATGAGATGATAATGGAACAGGTAGCAGATAAGAAATATGAAGATCCTAATACAGATCCAGTTGAATTTTATTTGACATTACCAAAAGAACTATTTCCATCAGCAAGAATGTTCTCACTAGATCCAAATCCGCTTATAGATGAGTTCTGTAAACTGGTCAATATAACGGAGAACGCATCATGGATTCTGGATTTAGAATTCGGTATTCCAAAAGTTCCTATAACAAGAGCGATAGCTGTATACGATGTGCAATTTAATAGCATACATTGCAAAAACACTCCCGGTGCAATTCATCCAGGTTTTGAGAAATGTAACAGCGACTTCAAAAGAGAATTTTTGTTCTACTACGATTGTATAATATCGGCCTGGTATAAGGGCTACATAATTATGAACTACGATAAATCCGTGAAGAATTTCCAGTCATGGTTACTGCTACCGATGCAAATATTCGGAATGTGCTGGCCGTAGCATATTGCATGTTTAGCTGTAAGTGAAAATGCATTGTAAATTTTGTAAATTTCGATAGGTAGATAAGAACTTGATGCACATTTTTTGTAATGCTTGAAGTTAAACGCTTGCTTGTACATAATAAATAATAGTGCTTTTAAATTTACTGTGTTAATTTTCTTTAAACCTTAATGATTATATTACGGGACACTGGCTTCCCGTAATTAAGGGTATTCGAGATTACTCTGCAACTCATGTGTAGTGGGACTTTGTGAAACGGGTTAGTGGCTAATCCTAGTGTAGCAAGTTTATACGCAACTGAAAAGGTTTCGACGAAACTTAACGACTTCTATCTAAATATGCAATCTACTAAGACCCGGTTTATGTATTGAAGGAAAATACATTTAGCTTAAACTCCATTACTTTTAAACGTTAGAGGATTCGGTAATGTTACGTCTAAAATCAATACAATTACATTCAGCAATGTTTTAGGTCCATTAATCATTTTGATTAAGATCAATTAAGACTTTCAGTTTCAGATATTTTCTTTTATTTTACTCTATATTTTCTACAGTTTTCTAATTGAAGATTTTGGGGTAAATCTATTGTTTTTTCAATTTACAATGAATTACAAAATAATACCGTCGTATTAAGCACTGTAATTCCTAAAAAGTCTAATTTTCTCCTTTAAACTATTTCATCAATATAAAATTCCGGTTTAACATTTCCTTTTAGCTGTTTCTTCGTTAACTCTAATGTAACCTTGTTAAGCAAAGCAGGTTTAAAGCAGATTTAGTGTCCGAGCAGCGTTTTAATTCTCATTAGGTGCATTTTCATCGTAGCCGGTAGGTGTAATTCGTATATAATTTCACACCGCTAACCCTCTTACAAGCTACCCTTCATTGACCTATTTCTTAAGCGGTTTTAACTTGAATTTAAATTTATTTTTGAAATTTTGGAATAACTTTGCAGTTAAATTTAGTGTTTAATGGGCTTGATCTATTTTTAAGGTTAACTACGATGCCATGCATAGCTATGACATCATGATAAGTACTTTTAAAATGATGATGACAGGTTCCACTTATCATGATTACTGAAATCTGTACCACTTAGCTAATTTGTAAGTACCTAAAACAACCAACCAAACTATTAAAGAAGAGATGAATCTAAATCTAAATACATATAAATCAATGTCATTCTGACTATCCCATACTAAATTTCAAATCAATAAAACATTACCCTATTGCTTTACAAAGATTAGCAAATTAAATTAAAATTTAGATAAAGATCTTACCTTACATGCTGTGACTATTAAATGGTTATTTAGAAGCTAGAAACATGACAAAACGAATCGGACTTCTTCAGCAATCACAACTCTGACTACGACACGAGTCCTTAAATTACCAAGTCGTTAAAATTAAACAGTGTGCTAACTATGGTTACATAATTTTGGTATTCGGGTTTCATCCGGTAACCGGAACGTCCCTAAACCCTAATGACCATTCAAATTCCTGTCCGCCGGGAATTCCGGGCATGCATTGAAGCTAATTCATATACCAACCAAAGGACAAGCCTATCATTTTGTATATAGATGTCTAACTGAGGTTTCATTGTTAATTATGTTTCCAAAGCTGTAATAGTATTTGATTAACCTAGTAGTTCAAGAGACTTGGTTTACCTAAGCATTTTTTCATGCAATGATTATAATACTCTGTTTAATAGAAATTACGCCTTAATAAGAAATAATTAAAAAGTCATTAAAATCAAGTCATTGTTTAATCAATAACAAAATTGTGCAAACGAACAATATGGAATCAACGTCATCATAAACTATTCATTCAAACAAAATTAATAATCATAGGTAATATACTTCATAATACTATCATAAAACATCTTTCAATTAACATTCATTCATTTTATAAACCTGATACCTGTAGAAAATAGATACATTTTACCTACTAACAGAAATATTCCTCTAAAGGATAAATCAGATGGCAGGCAAAAGGAATTCGTACTTTACAATAGGTAACTGGCTTACGTGTATGTTGCACTACAAATATAGAATTATTAAGCTCTGACGTAAATGTAAATATGTATTTACATTTCATATTTTTCTTGCAACTACAAGACAAACATAGCTAATCCGATTTCCACTCAATTTGGTTAAATTTTAATTACGTTGTAACTGGTTAATGTACGTAAAAGTCACCAAAATTATGATGCCTACAATATCCAAATGGTCTCAGGAGTACGCAAGAAAGTAACCTAATCTATTTTTGTAGTGAAACAAATTCGTGAAAATACACAAAAGTTAAAATAACAAATAGCGATTTGGTAATTGGTCTTATACTCGCTTTTGATAACAATACCATCACGGTCATAATAATCACTCATATACACGACAAGACAATGCAAAGAAATAACTACTAAAATTACATTAGAGCATTTGGAATAAAGGCAAATAGAAAAGCAAAGAGTCATTGAAGTAATTATTTACATTTAACAACACCAGATAAAAATAAATCAGAATTTTTCAACACTTGCAAAATTGGACAATAAGCAACTGCACGGGGTAGTAATATGATTGATGACAATATTACATCAAAAATATTTTTGAAAAAGTGATGAGTAGTCGATATTAACACTCTTTAAAGAGCTCAAAATATAATGGACGATGAAGTAATATTGTCCAATGAATTATGACTTAAATAAGTCTCTTTGTATTAGGGGTCAAAACATTTTGACATTGAATTATGGGATACATTTAAACGCAAGAAAGTGCACACGCTGACAAAATAGTCTACAATTATGCTAATCTATTACAAACTACTGTAGATATTTACGCAATGAAGTACAATTAAAACTACGTAAATTAACAATACCCAATTCGAATAAGGAACTAACTTAACGCATGGCTATTTACAAAAGATGCATAGCTTATAACATGGGCGCTAAACGAATAAATAATACTGTAAACGAAAGCTTATTGGCGGCAAGATAAATAAACTTAAGCTATTTACAAATAAGAATAAATCTAAACTAAATTTAAAAATATCTATACATGATAATTCATTTTACAAACAATCATCCGGTAAACAAGACACTCATTACAATCTTTTTGTTGCAAGCTTATTAAATGTTTCAGTTATATCAATAGTATAACCATTAAAAAATAATGCAACTACTACACAAAATACAATTTATAACAAAACGGAAACAGTAGTTATTTACAAAAGTATTTATAAAACTTAAAGAGTGCAGGAGGCAATCTAGTACAATACATTTTGTTATCTATAGACACAAGCAGTGGTCGGAAGGGCGTTTATTATAGTCCAAGCCTGTAAATATCACCGCTATGAAGCTTTGTTGGGAATAATACAGAATCTCGCTCACACGAGCCCTGTATAGCTTCCCGGTGGACTTTATGATTAATAAAACGCCTCAGAAAACGTTGAATTCAATCAACATTTTTGAAGGTAACTTGCACTGTAGTTGTTACTTCTGGGTTCTCGTTTGTTCGCACTTCATCGACTATTTCATTTTTATTGTCACTAAACACTTCTTTGTTACCGAGTTCACTAGGTTTTTTATATTTTCATGCTACTAAGAGTTTACCGTTTGCAAAATCCAAGGCACAAACTTTGATATCCTTGTGCATACTCCGGGTAAGTTTGCTTCGCCGCAGCCGATGCCCCAGCTGATAATACCCGCTAGAAAGAACTTGTGGTCCTTGCCTCTGACCTGTAAATCAAATTGGAACCATCAAAACAGTACCTATATCAACATTATGTTGCAGTCTCAAGTATTTATAAGGTTTTTGAGATAAAGTATGAAAGTCATGATGATGGATACTTGATGCCTCTGGCGTAGTTGTTGTATAATTGATATTCGCTTACTATACAACTGTATACTGTAGTAAGTTTCAGGACATTTTGAAAACATAATATAGAAATTAGGATATTCCTCTTTACTTCACAAAAAGAAATAGGGTTCTTTTTGAATATGTAAAAACCGTTCTAAGACCGTCACATAAGCTGGTCATAGTGACGCTATGCCAAATTGTCGTGATTATACATGCCGATGTTGTTGATCTAAAGACCCTTTCACATAAAAAGATCGAAGAAATAGACAGACAAATATCATCTCGAAGTCTCATTACGTGAAACGGAAGGAGATCATGCAAAATTTTTAGCCACTAAGACGACAAGACTTTATTTCCATTACATCTCATCGAAACCAATTAATCATACTCCATTACTATGATTATCATACATACATACCTACATAGACACGGAAGGCTAACGTGTCTTAGCTTGAAATCATTGAGAGCAAAAAGGCAATAAAAAAAATCTCGCAATTTTCAACGGCTGGCAATACTTACCAATTACCAACAAGAATCGTATCCGTTTATTTGTCGATTACGTAGGAGATAATCTATGACACGTCATCTGTTATAACAGATCCGTTCCCTATAAGCCACTGACTAGTTTCCATCACGTTCAGTGTGTAAGCGGCTTAACAGTGTGAATGTTTCAGCTATTATCTTAGTCTCTGTTGTGCCTTTATACCGTTCGTTGCGCCAAATGACATCGTTTCAGCAACTGGCTCGCTTAGAAATTTATTTTCTAATGGCTAACGCGAAACTATATCCGAAACATCTTCACGTTAGTTCCGGATTATAATTTTTAATGATTTCACGTTTCTGTCGTTGAGTTGAACTCTAATAATTTCTCCTTGTTTGGGAATACACAACACATTCAAGATAATGGAGATAAAGGACAGAGACTTCGCGAGGACTTGGCGCCCATGGACATCGTAACAAAGTTCAAATAGGACAAATGAGGAAAGATAGTTGGTTATTACGCCCTGTTATAGTAATAGGTGTTAATGAGAATATTAGCTGTCGTTAATCCGTTAGTGTGGGGAACACGGAACTTAGTAGGTAGAGGTTAGTCCTATTAAGTACCTAAATGTTCGTAGTCCGGTTAGTTATCATTAGTATGTCCGACTTGAAGTTCGTCATAAGACAACGTCATATGACTCACTTTATAAAGCTTAAAAATAGAAAAGCCAATTCGCACTGGATCAGCAAGGTCGAGTATACTTTAATTAGGCCTGACCCACGCTCAATAGTGGACTGTTAAGGGGTTGGCCCCAAGCGTGGAAAAGCAATAGAATATCCGATTACCTGTAAAGGTCCTCCCGAGTCTCCCTGGCAGGAATCATGGCCGCCTCTCTCGTGACCCGCGCAGAGGAATATGTCAGGAATGAACTCGTGTCTCCCGGCCCGCAGGAACATTGACTTGCAGCGTTCATTAGATACTATTGGTACTTGGACCTGTAATATGTCGTAATGTAACATGGGCTGATTGAAATATGAATAATTTAAGTAAAAGACAAACTAATTGCGAAACTAAACCTAAAATGTTAACAGAACTAAGCCATATAGGCATTCTTAAGTACGAAGAGAGACCATTGGCTTTTAATGGAACAAAATATAAAAAAAAACACAACGTCTATTCTTAGGTTGTTCCTGATAGATATTCATACTCGAAGCAACAGCCAAATGTGAGTGCGTGTGTTATGGTTGTTAGGTTAGTTAAATGCTCAATTACCTCTTGTAGAACAGACGGCAGCACTCCACCTTCAGACAATCTTCCCCAGCCGGTCACAGTAGCATTCTCTCCTACCAGGAGATCATCACTCGCTGGAAGACATATTGGTGCTATATGCGGCGCGAAGGTCACAGGTGAATCCAACTTCACTAGCGCCAGGTCATATTCGTATGTGAAGAAGTTGTACTTCGGATGGACAGCTTTCCGCGCCACTCCGCGCTCTACGAACGGATACTGTTCGGATACTGATGAGAAGTCGTATTCACCGACACGTATCCGTATTTGGGAGGTCAATAAACTGAAAATATAAGTTTGGTCTAATTAATCAAAAGCAGACAATTAAGAAGATGGTCCAGTTTTCTTTTCAGTCCACATCGTTGATTCTTTTAATATTGATATTGATGTCCATGAGCGCAGATGACCACTTACTATTCGATGCGTCATCTGTTTTTCTACATAAACTAAACTTAAATAACCTGTATTGAAAGTAGGAAATTATGTACCTAATAAAAATCGTAATCCCTAACCTGATCCACTACATACTAACCGTAATGTAGTGAGCAGTTCTATAATCTACTTAAAGCAGGTTTAAAAAACGTACTCATCCACGCAATGTCCTGCAGTGGCGATCCAGCCCTCGTTGATAATGGCGCCACCACATCTGTGTGTGGATGAGAAGCCGAAGAAGGAGTTTCTTCGCACAGACACCTGCCATGGCCATCTACCGAAGCTGGAGTCTTTGCCCCCCATGATTCTGGTTTCTGGACGAGGCCACATTGAGGTCACTCCACATTCTGGAACAGGTGAAATGTTAAGTGAATACTACTATATAAAATCATTGAGATAAAGTATTTTTATGGAAACATTCAGCTGACAAACAAGTAGATGAATCACTAGCTGCTAGTTGGTCATGATCAACATTGGACTTGGACAATGGTGACTCCAAAAACATCATCGAAGGCATCGACAAAGAAAAATGAAGACAGAAAGACTCCACATTCTCTGTTACTTGACAGCTTAGATAGTTACTTAATTTTCAAAGTTATATGCGTATTTAATAAATTTAAATTGTAACTTCGTTCAGTGAAGCAAAACATTGTCAGGAAACCTTCTTACCTAAGAATTCTCCGAAATGCTCTTAATCTTGATACCTACCTACTTATTTGAAGTTTTAATAATTATCTACAATAGTAACTTTTTAACCATAAAGTTCTGGTATTCATAAAGTCTGTCATAAATAAAGCACGTATTTAATTTGGTAGGCAGAATGCAATTTTTATTGTAATAACTGGCACGAAACGGTAGTAACGATGATGAAATTCATAACTTTTACAATTAATAAAACAAGCCATGCGTGTTTTATGCAAATAATTGAATACTGCACATTTTTATGACATGAGCCCAAGAGAATTACATGTCATTTGGCATAATTTAAAACCATACTATATAGTTAATCTTTTTTCTTTTATATGGTCATTATGATACGTCTTTACGTGCCCTAACTCATAATCCAATCATGAAATTTAATAGGTATCCTTTAATCAATCATCCTTTTGTTGATATCCGAACTATGGTTACACATTCCAAATTAGAAACAGAAGGGGTACAACAGCTTAACAGCTTTTGTTGTATTACCTTATTTAACTGCACGAAGTTAGACTTATTTATGCGATATCTGCTAAAAAAAAACATGTAGACCTAACTCTAAGAATATCTAAAGTTTAAAACGATCTTAAACAGTCCGTCATACAAACTTAGTATTAAGATAGGTTGCTACGGACACGACTACCAGTTACCAAGTTGCAAGGGTCATAATGAAATTCCACTCACAAGCAGGAATTATTTCGAGATGGTTATAACATTGCCAAGATAGCAAGTGTTCAGGTCTTGGCATATCGCCGAATGGCAACGAATCGAAGAGAGACAAGGAAAATGAAATAGCCAAGAACATTACATGCATGACTCGGTTGAAGTCTCACTGGGGACGAAGTATTGCTTGCGATGATGTGTTCTGATAACTTAATAGTTATATTTATTGATTTTTGAATGTAGGTATATAAAAACCACCAAGCGATCAACCGACCGACCAATTACTAAGTAACCAATGGTTGGTTAACCATCTATTCAGCCAACCACCATGCCAAGTAACCTATTTTAGTTTTCTTTTTTATTTCTATTATTTAACGGCAATTAAAGCTAGTTCTTTTTTCTCTTTCTTTTATCTCTTATAGCTAAATTAAGGCCTCCTTTTCTGTGAAATATTTCTTCATTAACCTCTTTTGAAAGGAAGTTACAGGAACTAATCAGGTGGAAGGTATTTATTCATCATTTCCTCTTCAGAAATACAACAACCGCCTATATTAGCAAGAATGCTTTCAAAATAAATGGTGTTCAGATATGAGAGAATTAGTTATTCTCAGAGCAAATGTGAAAGGAAATTAATGCTCCTTTAGTTTCATTAAGACTTCTATAAACGTAATGAATTCAATTCAATCTCCAGCCTTATCACTTTAACTGTCTTTTAAACTGCATTTCTGAAATTTATTTCGACTAAAACTTCGGTTCTTTTGGAATTTCATGGAAAGGAATAGCATAATTAATTTTCTCTTAATTACACCTCCTATGTAAACTAGGATTAAATCTAGAGGTCAGTTTTTCATAAAGAGGATAAATAAACAAATAAATTACATTTTTACTAAGAAATAATAATACTTACTTTTCATTTTAAGTAATTTATGAAAAATATTCTAATACTGCGCATACTGTCGAATCGAATCAAAATCGAATTATTAAATTTATGAACTTTACAAACGAATTTTCTTGCAGTCGACCTATTGAACTCAGAATCAAAATAATTCTAAAATACATTATTAACTTTCAATGCAACTAACCAACCCAGTCCCTTCCCCTAACTCTTCTGTTTCAGTTCAGTAATTAGAGGCACAGAAGCAAAGTTCTCTTTTCGCTTCAATTAACAGAATCAATGAGATCATCATCGCAACCCATAACTGTCCTACTGCTGGGCTCGGGTCTCGCAATGTGAGGGGTACAAGCCATAGTCCACCACGCTAGCCAAATGCGGATTGGCAGCCTTCACACTCCTTTGAGAACTTTATGGAGAACTCTCAGGTGTGCAGGTTTTCTCACGATGTTTTCCTTTACCGTAACAAGTGATAATTAGTATATAACTACCTAAGAACCAATAAGATAGTCCTCAATATATAGTTTACTTGCTCATACAAATATTTCACGGAAAATTACCACCTGCCTATCTCGACACATCTCGCCTGTTTTTTTCCTTCAGGA